>SPJY01003267.1:2057308-2114847 GCA_005191435.1 Raddia distichophylla
GTCTAGGAATGCCCCTTTTATAGGCGCGGTGGGCCGCCCGAAGCTGATGCGGCGGGCCCCGCGCCTGTCTTCGCTTTAATGGCGAGGCTCTTGTCTCGTTCTAGGGTCTTGTCGGCTCTCGAGCCTGCAGGGAGGAGCTGGTCAGGTTAGTACTGGGCACGTGTTTGTCCCGAGGTGCCTATTCGGGGAGAAAACTTCTTTAGGGAGAAAGCACTTTCCCTTTATCCCCGATATAGCCTTGACTGGACCGAGCAAGCCCCGCGCCACCCGTTGGGGGCGTCGCGTAGCGTAACAACCATCTGCTGCCTGCCAAAGAGGGCAAACGACAAGACGGGCTGCCCTCGTGTTCTCCCCCGGGCTGCGGGTCCCTGGGGAGACACGGTTCGTTCCGGTCAAGGCCGGAGAAAGTATGGCGGGAAACGGCGGTTGTCGCCACCTTCCCACGGGTAAGCGGATTACCCGAGGGACCCTCTCCCGGGCTAAGGATAGCCTAGGAGGCCCATTGTGCAGTACGGTTTGACTTGGTCAAGCCCGGGGAAGCTGCTGGCGGGTCAGGCACTTCCGTCAGCACGGCTAGGAACGGCTTCTTGGACCCTCTGCCTGTGCGATGGGCCGGTACGGAATCGGCCCAAGGCTCGTCCCAGGATGGGCCGTTTACCAATCACCAACAATCGTCTAAAGAAGGTAAGTAAGCGAGGTCAGCGTCATCCATACGCTGGCTAGTTAACACTTTCCTTAATTCATATAATGTAGAAGACTTTATTTGGAGGAAAGGGTTATTTTATTTGCGTAAAGCCAAGTTTATAAGACATTTGGAAACAACCTAACTAGCATTATCTAGAATTTGTCTTGTTATATATAATAATCAGGGTTTCCATCCTAACCATGCATCCCAAACCCAAATATCAGCCTATCACGACAATCATCACACAAATCGACCAACTCCTTCCATAACTCAACCCACAATCGAATAACCATCGACCATAAGTCCAACCAGCTTACCCAAACCACCTCAATCCATACCAGCATATACTCAATTAACACACAAATTAACGAACCCTCGATCATAAACCTAACCAGCTTACATAATCACCATACCAGCCGATACTTTCCAGACTTTCTCCTTGTTGCCCCCAACCAATCCTAGTTCTGCCATCATTCCAGGATTTGGCGAATCCTGTTGCGGACCACACATGCCATGGCGTGATCACCCGCCTAGTAGGGTTGCCGGCCCTCCCTAGCCGACCGTCACCCTGGGGATATGTGGCCTTTTTCACCCCAACATCCACAAGAAAATCAAGCCGAGTCTTCTACCCACCTTCCACCACCTCCTCCTAGAGACCCCACTCTTAGAGAGTACATGGATATGCAATTCCAGATGTTCCAAAGCCTAATGAGAGAGAGAGACAATGCTCCAAATCCTCCACCCGTGCCAACCCAGTCACCAGCTCCACCTCCTATCCGTACCCGTGTCAATGATTTCCTGAGAGCCAACCCTCCCAAGTTTGGTGGTTCTACTGATGCCATGGCGGCAGCAGACTGGTTGAAGGCAATTGAGAAGTGTCTGATAATGTTCCAGTGTGGAGACTTGGAGAGTGTCCAGCTCGCAGCTTACCAGCTGACCGGTGTTGCGTCAGCTTGGTGGGATACTTTCTGTGAGTCCCATGAGGCTCCTGAGACAATCACTTGGGATGAGTTTGTTGAAGCTTTTGAAGAGAACTATGTCCCTAACAGTTCAAAAGAGGCTAAGAGGCGTGAGTTCCGTGCCTTAGTTCAAGGGAGCATGACCATGCACGAGCACCTCACTCAGTTTACTCTACTGGCTCACTACGTGCCCGTGACGTGAGAAGTGATGCTAACAAGATATACTTTTTCAAGAAAGGCACGGACCCTGAGATTCGTGCTTTGATCGATTCCACTGAGTTCACCACCTCAAAGCAATTGTTTGCTAGTGCTGTCAAGCAGGAGGAGAATCGTCGTCAGTGTATGGCAGCTAGGAAGAGGAAGAGAGCCCAGCAGGATGTTCACCCTGGCTCTCGTTCCAAGGGACACCGCACCCGTGGCCATGCGCCTGTTGTTCCTCCACGCCCACGTTCCCAGTGGGTGATGTCTCGCCCTGTGCAGCAGTCAGCTCCGCCAGTCCACACTCAAATGTCAGCACTCCCCAAGAAGGACCTGTCAAGTATCAAATGCTTTGCATGCCAGCAGATGGGACACTACGCCAGTTCTTGTCCCAACAAAGGCGCCGTGTCTGCTCAGGGTCAAGCCAAAGTTGTATTGCCGAGGCCTGCGAATTCCGTGCAAGCTCGCGGGAACTTTCCGCATGCCAGGACTGCTGCTTCTGTTGGACGTGGTCGGGTGAACCACGTCTGAAGACGCCCACGCTGATCCCAATGCAGTGATGGGTAAGTTTCACGTCAACTCCATCCCCACTACTGCTTTGTTTGACTAGCAACTCATTCATTCATTGCTGCATCATTTGCTAAAAATCATAGACTCGTAATAACTTCGTATAGCATACATTATACGAAGTTATACGAATGACGGCCTCATCTCCCCCCATAGCTCGGATAGCGGTGGTGTAGACGGATAGGAACTCCTCGGGATTCTTGCTCCCGTCGAACTTTTCAATGGGCCCGGGCTTGAACCTCGGGGGCCACGGCGCTTCGCGGAGAGCGCGAGAGAAGGCAGAGCACCCTGGCGCGGCCTTCGGGGGAGAGGTATCCCGGCGTGGGCCCAGGCGGGAAAACACTCCGCCTCGGGTGCGCGACGAGCCGCCGGCGGAGGAGGCCGTCTGGGTCTGGCGCGAACGACTGCGGCGGCGGCGCGAGCGGCTTTGAGTACCGCTGTGGTCGGATTGGTTTCCGCGCCAGGTGTCCGGACGATCGCCGCCGTTCTGCTCCTGATGTCGGTCGATGCCACAGGTAATGGTACCCAGGCCTTCAGCGATGGCCGGGCCCAAATCCGTCATGGTGAAACCACGGGGGTCCTTCTCCAAGTCGCGAACGACCGCGGCGATGGCGCGCGCCTTCTGCCGGCTGCGCAAGAGCGGGTTGGTCATTGTCTCGATGAGGGGGTCGACCGGCTGGCAGCCCCGGGGGGTGCGCTGGCGACGGTCCTCCTCACAGATCCCATCCATGACGTGGCGGACGGCATCGTTGAAGAACTTTCTCGCCTCTGTGCGACGACGCAGCTGCGCCTGGTCTTCCTCGTCCTCGGCGTTGCCGTCGATGGCGGCTGTGAAGACGCAGCGAGACGTGCGCGAGGCCGGGGGAAACGTCCCGGTGTCGCCGCGGGAGGCTGCGGCGTCACCAAGCAGCTCGAACTCCATGGGAGTCTCGCTGACATGGGTGACGGAGGGGTCCAGCTCCGGGAGCGACTCCTCGGGGCGAAACTCTACCCCTGGGGCGAGAGAGGTATCAACCTCCATCTCGTCAGCCCCGGCTTCGGCGAGGTACTCCTCCCGCCAGCCATCGTACGACGGGACCAAATCGTCCAGATCGTCGCACTCATCGAACTCGAGGTCCAGGACCTCGTCGCTGCTCGGAACCTCAGGCATGTCCGAGGGAACGGAGTGCTGAGGGCTAGCCATGGGCCCCACGGTGGGTGCCAGCTGTCGGTGTCTGGGAATCGCGCTCCTGAAGAGCAGCGGGTCCACGGACCGGCAGACGAGTTTGTAGTTGGTGTGAGGCCCAACAACCACCCTTCTCAGCAGCTCAGCGCGGCGGCCAAGCCTACGGGGGCCAAGACCGTGCTGTCTTCCCGGGCAAGGGCCTGGTGCGACTTGATGATCCGGGTACAGATCCTTCGTACAGTGAGATGAAGAGAGAAGACAATATAAACCGTGAAGACACCAGCGATTTACCCTGTTTCGAGCCCCCACTGCCGGGTAATAGCTCTACTCCAGTCTTATTGATTATATGGTGGAAATCAGTACAGAGGTGCCGAGACCGGGCTTGGAGGCACCGATCCCGAGCTTACAGTGGTGGTGACTAAGGACTACAATTACTCGCTAAGGAAGCTTCGGATGCGGGTGTTTCTTGGGCTTGGGTCAGATGGAATCGGATCCCCTCGAATGTCTAGGAATCCTCCTTTTATAGGCGCGGCGGGTCGCTCGAGGCTGATACGGTGGGCCCCGCGACGGTCTTTGCTTTAGTGGAGAGGCTCTTGTCTCGTTCTAGGGTTCTGTCTGGTCTCGAGCCTGCAGGGAGAAGCTGGTTGGGTTAGTACTGGACACGTGTTTGTTTTAACATGCCGATACGGGGGAGAAAACTTCTTTAGGGAGAAAGCACTTTCCTTTTATCCCCGATATAGCTTTAACTGGACCGAGCCAGCCCCGCGCCACCCGTTGGGGGCGTCGCGTAGCGTAACAACGATCTGCTGCCTGCCAAAGAGGGCAAACGACAAGATGGGCTGCCCGCGTGATCTCCCCCGGGCTGTGGGTTCCTAGGGAGACACAATTCTCTCCGGTCAAGGCCGGAGAAAGTATGGCAGGGCATGATAGCTGTAAAGGCCTTCATACGAACAGTCGGGCCATTCGCGGAGCCTTCCTCCAGGCTAGGGGAAGCCCGGGAGGTATGCCAAGCCCCTGGCAGAGACCCAGGACAACGTGGTTGACCCGGTCAAGCTCGGGACGGACCTTGACGGGCTAGGCGCCTGGCCAAGAGTGGCTCTTTTGACTTCCCGCACGTATGGTGGGCTGATACGGAATCAGCCCAGGCCCATCTCGAGGTGGGCGGCTTATTAATCACCAACAGGGATGGACCAAGTTGGGTGGATAAGGACGTGTACCACTCGGACTCTAGAAGGCTTGATCGACAAGATAGAAGTATGTCCCTAATTAATAGGGAAGATGCACTTGTAATCCCGGATAACTACATATTTTGTTAGAGGATAGAGATATGAATCCTACCTCGTAACCGTCCAGGACTCTATCTTGTAACCCTGCCCCCACTATATAAGGCGAGCAGGGAGCTCCTGGTTAGGCAGGTTGATCATCATCTACACTAGACCTGTTCAAATGCCGGGCCGAGCCGGGCTTCGGGCCGGGCCTGGAAAAGCCCGGTCCCGAAAAACCAGGCCCGAGCCCGGCCCGACCCAGGGCGTCGGGCTCGGAAACCGGGCCCGAGCCCGGCCCGAAGCCCGAAAGCCCGGCCCGAAGCCCGGCGGCCCGGCCCGGCCACGGCTTAAATCGGGAAAAACCCGGGCCCGGGCCCGGCCCGGCTCGACCGCCGGGCTTCGGAAACGAGGCCCGAGCCCGGCCAGTTCGGAAACGAGGCCCGAGCCCGGCCCGATGCACCGGTCGGGCCGGGCTGGGTTTGCGGGCCGGGTTTCCCGTGATCAGGTCTAATCTACACACCCATCCATAGAGAGACATCTCCCTCCACATTGATCATCAGATCACCATATAATCCCAGAGCACAGGAAGTAGGGTATTACCTCCACCATGAGGGCCTGAACCTATATAAATCACTGTCTTGTGCTACCATCAAGTTTGGATTTTATGCATAGCCCCATATATAATCATTGCCGACGATAACCCTCGGTTAACTACCCGTCGACAGATACAAATAATAGTCAAATTATATCTCTTTTACCTCGTATTACATTAGTTTTTTTACAATTTTCAAAAGATACGAATTAAAATACAATATATTCTTAAAAGTATAACACAAGTTTGATACGAATATAAAACAAGTTATATATAAATACAACATTCCCGGGCAACAACCATTAACGCCTCAAAAAAAGTAAAGCGCACAATAATTTTCTTTGATATTTTGGATATCCAAGTTCGAATTCAAAAATATATGACTAAATCTTAATCCAAAATTCAAGTTTCAGATAATTTTTTAATCCAAATTAGAATTCGAATAATTACTCTATCAAACTTAATATAAAATTTGCTAGTTTTCACATTTAATATAGGGACATTAAAAATATTCAAAATTCGATTAAATCCATACTCGCAACACTCGCACATGTACCAGATACTCACACAAGCATGAACAATTTCTCTTTTTATCTTTTTTGTATAACAATTTTACAAGTATCATTGAGCATCGAGTAATATGGTGTTTGATGTATCGTCTATTTTAGAGTTATTGCTGATTTTATGGTATTGTTCAGTATCAAGTACCATCAACTTTCAAATATTGGTACCATCAAGTACTCGATACTCGTTGAGTATGGTGTAACATTGAAAATCATCGGTACCATGGATTATCTGATAGTATCATGCAACATCAGGTAGTATCATCGACTTGATACCAAGAATCATCGAGTATTAAGGTATCAAGCTAGAGGTAACAGGTTGAGTAACAAGGGGTATCGAGTTGAGCATCGAGTCAAGTAACGAGGGATATCATCATGTATCAAGTGAAGTACCGGAGATATTGACTCGAGGGTATTGGGCTGAGTATTAGAGATATCATCGTGTATCAATTTAAGTATCAGGGGTATCAGTTAGGATATTAAAGGAAAACCGGCTCGGGGTTATGGGTTGAGTATTGAGAGATATTGGGCTGGGTTATTATATTGAGCATTGAGGATATTGTCGTGTATCAGGTAAAGTATTGAGAACTATTGAGTATCAGAGGTATCGGTATTAGGGGTATCAGTTAGAGTATTGAGGGATATCGGGTTGGGGTTGTGGGTTGAGTATTGCGAGATATTGGTTTGGGTTATTGAATTGAGTATTGAGGGTATCGTCGTGTATCAGGCGAAGTATTGAGAACTATTGAGAATGAGAGGTAGGATATCATGTATCAAGGGGCATATAAGGTACAAGACGCATCATCGTGTATTTGATTGAGTAGGGGGCATCATTGAGTATCGAGTATCAAGTTGAGAAACCTAGTCGTGTATTGGGTTGAATATAAAAAAACATGAAAAGAAGACAAATAAATAAATTCATAAATTATAAAAATGAAACTTCACCCATGTTCTCACTTGGAATTAACACTCATAAAATGAACTAGTAAAATAGCCAAAAGTTTCATAAATCCAAAAAATTACGAAATTTTATCGTAGTTAGATCTCATTTTGTAAGTTTTGCCTTTTATTCATTTAATTCGGAGATCATATGAATTTTAAATATTTCTCAAAATAAGATGAATGTGTGTTACTAATTGATTGCAATTAGTAGTCACCTTGTATGCCCACATGTGCTTGGAAGGAAATTCTATGGCATCTATGCCATACAAGGAAGTATGGCATCTATTGCTCTCTCTATCTCTCTCCTACTCTCTGTCTAGCTTCCCCTCTCTCTTTCTAGCTTCCCCCAACTCTCTATTGTCTCTCTCTCTAGGTGCATCTTATGGCATAAATGCCATATAAGTTTCTTCCCATGTGCTTATGTTAGTGTCATATTGCTAGCGAGCGCGCGAAGTAAGCATCACGCCACGTGGCAGACAAGCGCGGGAGCAGCATGAGGTGCTTGCATGAGCGACACACGGGCGGTGTTGTATGCCGCTGGTTGGGTTGGGTTTGATATAGCATGCACCAGTATTTCTAAAAAAAACTGGCATTGTTAATTTAAGGCCGATCTCGATTATATTCTCTATAAGCCTGGATAACTTTTTTTTTTAAAAAAAATGTCCATCCCCTTTTTGCCAGCAGGGTCCTCAGGCTGTTGTGCTCGCTGAGAGCATCCACTCTATCCTTCTCTCTAAATTTTCTTCATATTTACACTACACGATAAAATATTTCTTTTTTGGACACTCCATCTAAAGTTATAGTATTTTTAGAGTGACCGATATAAATACTCTGATACTGTCGCCCGTGCCCAAATCCCCCCGTGCCAAAGCGGCAGTTGATGAGCAGCACTCGCTGCTACTGTCGCCAACCAAGTTGCGGGATAGGGGTTCCATTAAGTGCTCTTCGTCTTCGGTTGCTATCTTTCGTTAATCGTTATAGTCCCGGGCATTAACCCATCGCCGTCGTCGCGGAGCAACCACGGTCCGCGGCGTTGTTTCCATTCATTTCAGTGCACCTCTCTATGATCGCAGCCCCCCGTACGACAGTACAGCTAGTGCTTGGCAGCGCAGAGGACAGGTCTGGTCGGCTCCCCCTCTCGACGCTTCCGCGGCGACCGTGGGCGCGGCGCGAGTCGAAGTCCTCCGCTGCGCACGTTTTAGGATCCAGTGGCATGGCGCCTTGGTGCCGATTTCTGATTCTCAAAACATGTTTAGTTTTTGTTTAGTTTGTGACTGGGCATTCATAATGCACAAGCCACGTACTATTCTTTCTTTTTTATTATTATCGTACAATCATATCTACATTTTTCTCTAGCAGTTTTTTCTTTACAATGTCGACAGTCGGCACTTCAACCCTACTGCCAATTGCTTTTCAGTAATCACCCCTCCAAGATTTGGTCTGAATTTGGTGCTTAACCAAATTTTGGATTGCTGTGCCAAATATTTAGTGTGTCAATTGATTTACACGTTGAGTTGCGTCGAGCCGTGGGCGTCAGATTCGAGCACCCAACACTGGCGTCTTGGCGAGCCAATGCCGTCAGCTGCACATCAATGCAATTAATGAAGTGGTTTTAGGAGGCAAATGTCATGTTCCGAAGCTGCTAGTTAGCAAAGTCAATGTACATTGTGCAATTCATTTCACTTCAATTTTTTATTTCTGATTTTCGTACCCATCTTTTTGGAATCCAAATCCTACAAAAGAAAATTATTAATTTATATAAAATCATGATCAATCTCTCTGATTTTTTAAATTTGTATTTGAAGCTAGAATTTATGATTTTATTTTTATATTATTGCCAAATTTTGCTTATTTCATTTAGTTTCTATCAAACAACAACCATATATGCCCTAACAAACATTGTCTTTAATTCAAACATGACAGTCTTATCAACGATTTAGCTGTGCCTTGATATTGGTCATAACAAAAATTGATAAAACTGAAATGCCATCTTTAATGTAATTCATTTTTTTTACTTTATAACCCAACACTGTTCGTTCATTCGGGTTGCAGTGCGTGGGCGGCCGTGTGGGGCAAAGATCCCCATTATCAAACAAGCAGTCGCTGTCCATGTGATTGACAGGCCCATTCTATCCTATATCGCCAGTTCGCCATTCTAAACTAGTACTACTATTTTTACAGGCAACGGATCCTGTGTACTCACTGCTTCATATGTACTCATGCACTCCTGCAACGATGGCCCTTGGATTACGATCTAACGGCGTGCAGCAAGAACTCTGTCAATTTGCAAATAAACGCCCGCCTCCCCAAATTTATTTACAGATGGCTCCCTGCCCCCTTCCTCCTGCTTGCCCTCTTCAATTCCCAAATCGCAACAGCAACAGGAAGCTCCCGCCCTTGAGTGCCCTCAAAATCCGGCGAAATCCGGGCGCCGCCACCCTGTCCAACTCCCGACGCCGCCCCGACTCAAGCGCTGCCCCATCTACAGCGCCCCCAAGTCAGTTCCCGGCGCCGCCCCGTCCAGCTCCCGGTTGCGCCGCCGCGTGCAGGTCCTGGCGCTGCCCCATCTCCAGCATCCGGCGCCGCCCCCATCTGCAGCACCCGGTGCCGCCCCGTCCAGCTCCAGGTAGCGCCGCCCCGTTCAGCTCCCGGTAGCGCCGCCCCATCTGCAGAATCTCTCTCTCTCTCTCTCTCTCTCTCAGATTCTTGAAGATGATTACAGAGCTACACAAAAAAATTATTGTAATAATTTTCTGCTATTATGTGCTTGATGTTTCAGAAAAGGAGCATACAATTTGGGAGGGCATGCCATTTGGGAGACTTCAAGTTATGTGTTATTGTGAAGAACTTCTTGAAGATTAAACCAAGCTTGATGAAGTATTGTGGAGAAATTCTAGCTTTATGTATGTATCATCTGTAAACAAGGGTGATGTAATAGTATAGAAGAGAAAATTCTTGCCTTATGTACGTATATATAATCCATCTGTAAACAAGTTTGATGTACTCTTATGTGTAAAACTTGATGTACTGGTGCAAGTATTCCCTTGCAATTTTGTTGAATGAAATTGAAATATAAGTTTGTTTTTTGTGAATTCGATGTTTGAAATTTTCTATCAGACCCTTTCGAGCCATGCTTGTGGTCTTGAAGTGTAAATTTTGGAGGTGTATTAAAAATTGTAAGCCATATTGTAAAATAACTCTAGTTATGCAGTAAAGTTTGGCTATTTGTACTATTTTGATATGTAACTGAAATCCTGGACAGTTGTATTTTCGGGGATCTTCCGGGGTCTCCACACAAAATTAGCGTAGGAGTGTTTTGCTTAGTTAAAGAAATTTCTCGATAGACTTTGGCCACCTTTGATGATTTTTCCATACTTTTCCTGAATACATGGCACGTGGAATCCATGCAGAAAACACATGGCATGTAGATCGAAATCATGTTGAAAAAAAAGAATCTAGCCACATACATGGTTACATGGTTTGGCGTGAACCAAACATACCAGAGACAGCCGCTTTGAGAACTTGACCAACAAAAATTTGAGCTATCTGGGATCTAAAGCTAACGTGCATACATGTAGTTCTGAACTTCTTTCTCAACTTCCCAATTTGCAAAACCATCGGAAACTCACGTCCACAGAAACCAAGAGGCCCAAATCACCGCAAAAACATGGCAGGCTAATCCCCGCGGCAGAAAAATATGGGCCAAAATCACCGATGCGCTCGATTAACGCTGGGCCAGACTCAGAGTCAGAGGTCCTCCTATCTCACATTCTCACTCGTAGCGACGGGCGGCTACTACTCGTCTACTCCCCGCACCATCCGGCCGCGACGACCGGTGGTGGTGCGCCGCCGTTGTCCGCGCGGCGGGCGGAGCAGAGCCAGAGCCAGGCGTGTCCTCTCGGGCGGGCGCACCCTTGCGCCGCGCCTTCATCCCCTCGAACTCTTCTAGGGCCACGACGACCTCGGCCATGGAGGGCCGGCTCTTGGGGTCGCCGGAGAGGCAGCTCAGCGTGAGCTGCGCCGCCCGCCACGCCGCCTTGGATGGGTACTGCCCCTCCATCCGCGGGTCGACCAGCCGCGCCAGCTTCCGGCGATCCGCTAGGTGCGGCTTCGCCCAGTCCACCAGGTTGTGCTGCGCCGCCGGCCGCGCCGTGTCCAGCGCCCGCAGGCCGGTGAGCATCTCCAGCAGCACCACGCCGAACCCGTACACGTCGCTCTTCACGTAAAGGTGACCTGACGATTGACGATGATCAATATACATTTTTAGTGTTGGGCGCATCCAAAACATTATTTTTAAAAAATTATGGTGTATAGTAGTCTGTACACAAATAACAAAAAATTTAAATCTAATAAAAATTAAACTAAATCAAGAAATCAACGTGAACCTAAACGTTGGGCACATCCAAAACATCCGCGTGTCATTACGTGGCAGATGAGGGTGCACACCTGTGGCGACATACTCCGGTGCGGCATAGCCGTAGGTGCCCATGACGCGTGTGGTGACGTGGCTGTCACCGCCGGTGGGGCCGTTCTTCGCGAGTCCGAAGTCGGAGAGCTTGGCATTGAAGTTCTGCATGGCGAGAGAGAATGGGCAACGCATCCGGCAATGTCAAAATATTGGGTGTGTGCGGACTTTGATATATGGAGCTAATTTGTAGGAGGTGTGTACCGTGTCGAGAAGAATGTTGGAGGCCTTGAAGTCCCTATAAATCACTTGCTTCTCCGACGAGTGCAGGAAGGCGAGACCTCGAGCGGCACCGATGGCAATGCGAAGCCGGAGGTCCCAGTGGATGGGCTGGAAGGATCCGCCTTCTGCTTGCATGAGAACGCATGTGTTTTACTCATGCACATTGATTTGTTTTCAATTTATTTTTTTTTAAAAGAGGAACATTTAAAACATTTCAGTTCAATTAGCACAATTAATTCGATAAACAGAGCTTCTACAGGCCATGGCCCCCTACATTTATTTAATAATCCGTTGGATATAGCTCCTATTATTGCTTTCCTTTAAGATCTGAATGACTGAATCTCAAACGAATAGAAAACAAGCATGAACCTGTTTTATGACTCACTTCTGAAGAGGTGATTCTCCAGGCTGCCCTTGGCCATGAACTCGTAGACCAGCAATAGTTCCCTATCCTCCAAGCAGTACCCCAGCAGCTTCACCAGGTTGGGATGCGACAGCCTCCCAAGAAAGTTCACCTCAGACTGAAAAAAGAAAAAGAGGTTCAGCGCCACCCGTACGTGCGCGTGACAAGACACATGCGTCATTTTTTTAGATCAGCATGTGATCAAAATGGCAACCATGGGCATACGACACAAGATAGAACTAACTGACACGGGTGTTTCACTAATTTCAGTGAGAACGCAAGAAGCAAAGACAGAACGGCGTCAACTCGCACAGCCTATTAATGTTAGGCCAAGAACAGGCATTGGCCAGGGCAGGCCCAGCCAATTGAGAAGCTGATATACTACTTGATATGAACATATGAAAACGATGGTCTGGCGGCCACGTGAGCACGCGGTATGAACACATGTATATGTAAGTTTAACCATGGCCACAATTATTGATACCCTGCATGGCTGCATATATATGCTCGTATATCGATCCTTGCAGTTGCAGCATTTCTGGATCATGTTGGCGAAAAATTATACTTAATTTTGCTCGTCCTAGACGGCTACGTACCTGCCATTCTTGCAGGCCCTGGACGCTCTCCCGGTTGAGCTTCTTGACGGCGATGACGATGCCGCTGCCGCTGCGCACGGGGCTCATCGTCCTCTCGTCGACCCAGCCCTTGTACACCCGCCCGAACCCTCCCTCGCCGAGGACGCTGTCGGGCTTGAAGTTCCTGGTCGCGGCCTTGAGCTCGGCGAACGTGAAGGTACGGAGGTTGGGCGCCTCCAGGATCCTGCCCTCCGGCTCCGGCTGGCTGCTGCTTCCGGCGGTGGCGCTTCTCATGGGCGAGCTCGGCGTCGGCGCCGAGGGCCTGCCGCCGCCGCCGCCGCCGCCGCTGCTTCTGGTGGTGACGCTGCTCATGGACGAGCTCGGCGATCTCCCGTCCCGGCCTGCGCGCATGGCAGCATGAGTCTTGGGTGCACACCTTGTGGCTGTTGCAAATGAACATGTTTAGAATGGCTGAACTGAATAGATAAACGGTTAAGGTAAAATGAGATGAATGCTAAGATAGAGTTTGAAAGATTCTTGAATCTGGCTCATTTTGTTTATGTTATGGTTTGATGCTAGGAATAAACCGGACTCTTTTGAACATAATGTGATAATGACCAACGTAATGGAACCAGCGAAGCAATGATAACCTGAAATTGTAGCAGCAGCTAAAAAGATGGGGAAATGGGGAAGGAGTGAGCATCACCTTCGTGGCCCAATGGCTTGACGCCCTCCCCTTCGGCTTCCTCCTCGGAGCCAAAGCAGTTCCCCATGGAAGTTGCTCGCTCTCTCACTGTTTATGTCTCCTCCGGAGACCGGACCATCAACTGACACTACCGTTCGAGCCCTCTCTGCTTCGCTTCTCGCAGCAGCTGGGTGCTATAAAAAGCGTAGCGAGTAGCGACTCTGCTCTGCTTACGCGTTATGGAAGACCTTCCCGATGGCTGGTGCTGTCGTCGTTTTGGGGGCCTTTTTTTTTTTTGGCATGTGCTCTGTACTGTCTCTCTACTCAAGCTTAGCCTTGTTTGTTTCTAACTGAATGTTGCTATTTTAATCTGAAAAATTATAACCATCCGAAAAAGTCTAAAAAAGTCCAAAAAATTATAAAAAGTTATTTTACGAACTCTAAAAAAATATTTAAATCCTCACAAAAATAACTACAAAGTATCAAATCATTTGGTTTATACAAAATTATTAATTTTTATGTAATTTAATTTTATTTAATCCGAAACAAATCAGGCTAATGGGCCTCACGTAGGCCAGCCACAGCCATGGGTTCTGCTTACGGATTAGCATACACACCACCCTACTATTGTTCGGCCAAAATGGCCATGCGTTTACTTCGGGCAAGTCAAATGCGTGCTAGTTCTAGCAATCTTCGCGTCCCCTTCGCAGGATCGCAGATGGCTGATGCAGGTTGTGGTCTTGGAGTTGGAGAGCCAAGTTGCACATGATCTCGTGAGAGGTGACCTGCCGGCCGTCGATCGTGTCACAGTCACCGCAGAGCAGAGCAGATGGGAAATTTTCGCATTTTCGCCTACCGCGCCGAATGAATTTTTTTTCCCCCTTTTGTGGCGGTGCTTCGATCGCGAAACGCCGAAGAGTCGGGCTGGAAATTCTCCACGAGCTAGCCGGAGCGTACGCAACGCACGCAGTCACGCAGATGCCGGAAATAGGCTCTGCTTCTGCTTCCCTGCTCCATTTCTTAAGGCATTTCTGATGCTATCCCTGTTCTGACATCATAACAAATTCAAAACAATAAAAGAGAAAAGAGAAAAATGTTGGTGAGTAGTGAAAAAAAGTGTGAAGTAGATAAATAATGGACAAATAGTGGATATAATTTCTAATTTAGTACTAGATGGTCTGTGCAGCCACAGCACAAGGCGAGGCTACATATACGATAGAACCGCTAAAACATTGTTCGTAAGAGAATTTAGAGCTCTGAATTTAATGGTCTTTGATTTTTCATGAAAGTAACCTCTTAAGATACTCTCACCGTTTTTTTTTTACGCTTTTGTTTTTTGGATACGCATTTAACCATTCGTCTTATTTAAAATTTTAGTGCAAATGAGGAAAAAATAAGTCATGTTTAAAGTACCTTTATTGAGAAAACAAATCACCATAGAATAAATTATATTTACATAATTTTTTTGAATAAGACGAATGATTAAAAATGTGTACAAAAGTTAAATGCGTTAAATAAAAAAGAATGGAGGGAGCAGCAGCCTAAAGTGAAAAAGTTTAAAGGTCGTGGTATCTACAGGGTTCGAATTTAAATGGCTGTTTCAGTCCCACGTGTCGATAAAACAACGCGTTACGCAGTCTTTAGTGTGCTGTGCGCGTATATCTGCTTCTGCCTATGCTTCGCTAGTTAACTTTAGCTATCCGCTGGGCCTAACAAAGATCACAGCTTTATTCGAGCAAATTCACTTAGCACCTTTTTGCTTTGGACTTCCTATGAACGAAATCTCAAACTAGTTCATCCTGGACTTTAAAAAAAAAAACCTAGATGTCAAGACGGACGCACAGATCACACTGTCAGCGGATGGGAGCCTACCCCCACTGCCTCCCACTAGGCCACTAAGCGTCATCCTTCTTGGGGAGTTGGGAGTTTAACATTAATATTAACCCCCAAACCTGATTGGATGCCAAGTAAATAAAGCGTATGGCTTTGACGAGTCTATTTGAGTAAACTCCCCAGTTTGGTAAAGAGCAGGCTTAAGATCAGCTGAGATCGATCTGAGATTATTTATAAGCTTTGACTCGGGGATCATTTTCTTAAGGCCCTTAAACTGCGCTGATTGACTTGTTAAAAGTTTTTTCTTATAATTCCCTTGTTCCCATCAGTTTCGCTTGATTAACGAAGTGTGAAGGTATCTTGCTAGTATATTGTGGCGATCGCGTCCTGGCATCGTGATCAATTAGATATGATATTGCCCAGCGCGCGGGCAAGATTATATCCCTACGCGGTTCATCCCGTTAACATCGGGGACCAACTACACGGCTTCTGTGTTGAGTCGCTGCCGTACGATTGTATCCTGACATCCAAAGCACCTAACTTCCCTCCCTCGCCACATTTTACTAAAGAAGAAAATTGGATTTGTTGTTGCCCAATCGCCCAAAAAATGATTGATTTCGGTTAATTTCGTGGCTATTGGATGGTTTTTAAGATTTGTCTGCCCTAATCCTAAAATCATCTTTCCCTTTCATCGTCTTTTCTCATGATACAGTTAGTTATTGGTTTTGTCGTCACCACTCTTCTAGCATCCCTTCCACCGCAACGAGTTAGGTCTGGACTCTAGAGTTCACCAAGCCCCGGGCGATGCATGGGAGCATGGACAATGATAAAGTTAGGGAGGGGATAGGATTGGTACAACATCGGATCTCGGCTCAGCTCGATCGGGTTCGGTCAAGAACGAGGCGAACTAGGCCCTGCTCAGCATTTTTGGCAAGCTAAAAATTAAATAGTCTCGGCTTAACTTGTTGCTAACTCACGTATAGTTTGTTGGGCCGTCGAGCCTGAGATATCGCCTTCAATTTCTCAAATCATAGGAACGTATAAATTATAAACCTCTTTCTATATATCTCTACTTGCATGGAAATTGAATTAACAACCGGTGAACATGTTGCTTCGTCTATGGCGGTGCCAGACTGTCGGTGGCGAGCAACGACAGGAGAGTAGCAGCCGGCAAACGGGAAGTGACCTAAAGGCAAGACTTCAAGCGGAGGGCGACGACCGGTAGGCAGGGTAGAGGATGGCAACAACTAGATAGGAGGGGTTGGATGGTGACAGCCAACACATGGTGGAAGAGTCATAGCTGGCTGATGTGTGCAGCAACCGCAGACATGATCTAGGAGGGTGACAGGCGATAGAGGTAGAAGATGTGTGGAACCAAAATGGGGACAAATCACAGGTAAGGGTTATCTAGGGCATGCTTGGGAGAATTTTGGATAGTTGGGACGCTACGCAACGCATGGGCCTTGGTGATAGGAGCCATCATAGGTGGACTAATGGAGATATGGGGGGCACTGCGAGCCGAGCAGTGTGTAGCGACCTTTTTGGCTCTTCAAACCCTCTATCATGGATCCATAGTCTTTGCAAATTATAATTTACCGTTGCATTCGGCTGAAAAGAACAAGGCTTAGTAGCGTTGACTTAGCTCGATGACGAAACCGTATAGATTTCATTAAATTTGGTTGAATTACACCATAGCTCAATTTGTACTAATGCTGTGGGTGATAGAAAAGATGGTGATAGCTGAACTCATTTTGTTTCTTGAATCAAACAAGGGAATTGGAATCGAATGATCCATTCATCATCATCGGGTACGTACTCCAAACCAAACCACACTACACTGTAAAATGGTTTTCTTTGCTTCCTCTTTTATTTATGAGTAAAATGCACGGACGGTCCCTAAACTATTAGTCGATTCTCATTCAGGTCCTTATTCTTTAAAATTGCATTTTTTTGTCCCTAATCTTTTTTAAGTGGGTTCGTTCTGGTCCAAACCTGCCATGTGACAGCCCTGGAGCTGATGTGGCGCTGACATGGTCATCCATGTCACATAACTTACTTAAAAAATTCAGAAAAAACCTAAAAATTTTAGAAATCATAAAAAATTAGAAAATTCATAAAAAATAGGAAAAAAGTAGCACTTGAAATCATTAATTTTTTAAATGTTTTCATTTTTTTAATGTTTTTAATGATTTTCCCTTATATATTTTTTAATAATTTTCAGGTGCTAATTTTTTCTAATTATTTTAATGAATTTTCCTAAATGTTTTATGTTTTTTTTGTATTTTTTATGATTTCTAAAAATTTTTATTTTTTCTGAATTGTTTAAGTAATTTATGTGACATGGACGGTCATGTCAGTGCCACGTCAGCTACAGGGCTGTCACATGGCAAATTTGTGTCGGGACCAAGGTTCAAGAACTCGTTACTTGGTACTAACTCGGTGAGATACCGAGTAGCGAGTACTTGGATTACTCGGGAGTACTCGGAAATTACTCGGTACCAATTACTCGGAAAATTAATATAGGATTAGTAGACATATATCGACGTAATGTTGGCATATCTTCTTTCATATGACTTAATGATACTTGTAAATCTATATGTATGAACTATTAACACAAAGTAGAGTGCACATTACGACTTATGATATATCGCAACAAACAAGTTCGCAACATATGACATATCGCAACTCGCAAGTTCGCAACATATGACATGATCACATGAATACATGATAGGTAATACACTAAAACATTATAAAATGTCCGTAAATCACAACCAACGAGCACTTAAAGTTTTTACTCGGTTTTTACTCGGCCGTTACTTGGTTTTTACTCGGTTTTAACTCGGTTTTTGATCGATTACTCGGTCTGACCGAGTAATCAACCGAGTTGGCCCTTCTCGACTCGGTGGGGCGGCGAGTAGCGAGTACTTGGCGAGTACTCGCCGAGTAATACCGATTTTTAGAACAGTGGTCGGGACGAACCTATTTAAAAATATTTGGGATCCAAAACTGTAATTTCAAAGAATAGAAATCCGAATGAGAATCGACTAATAGTTTAGAGACCGTCCGTGTATTTTACTCTTTATTTATGGCCGTAGCCTACGCCTACTAGCACTACACTTATGGTTGACTCGGAAAGGGCATTTGAGCTTTGAGAAAAAGTACCAGAGTTTCTCCGGTCAAAAGTGCATGTAAATTGGCTTCTTGGGGGAGCGCCTCAGAACGATGTTGTATCGCCACATCAATGTCCAGACTCCAGACAAGTCTGCGGTAGCGAAACCTACTGTCCAATTTTAGGCACATGTGATATTTTTACATGGAGGTGCATTTGGCCAGAAGTTACATTTTTTAATTAAAAAATTTCAAGGTTTTGCTAATAGCTGTTGAAATATATGTGCACAAAATACAAATGTCTTACGAAACTAGCCAAATTACATGTGTGTGCTATTACCTGGCTAACGTTTATCAATAATAAAGTATCGAAGTAATTTTGTTCGCCTATCGATTTTTCTCCACCAAATTAAACTTGTGTGCAAATTATTATTTAAAGAGCATGACTTCCTAGCAATCGATTGAAAATAAAGGAAATTTTAGTTGACGTCTTTTACATTAGCCTATAACTAAGGTTTTGTTCTTTCGAGCTGATCTTAACGGCTGAACAACTAAACGATTGAAATGACTGAATTTCGAGAGCTTCTCGAGGTTGTCTCGAGATTCGAATCCATTTCGTTTCTTTTTGAAGAGGAAGGACCCACCTTCGAAACAGCGAAAAAACACTAAAAAACTCAAAACATGTCTTTTTAAACCTTAGATAAAACTGTAATCTGTTAAGCTGAAAAGAACAAAGCCTATATTTATATATAGTTTGATGCCCTAAAAAGGTGCAACAATCAACTAGAGGATTTTTTTAGTTGTTGCAAGTTTATTCAAAAGAAAATGACAATGTACAAACGAGGTTACAAATAAAACTGAAGGTATGTGTCACAATAGTACATAAACTTTTTTGTAATTAAATTATACACTTTTTACAACATCGAATCATATGCTAAATTAGTTATTTACTGGTGTAAATACGTCAACCGTGAATTCATCTATTTTTAGACGACTAATAGGGAGCAATTCTATTATATAAAACCTTACTATGGATGACATCATATTGAGTTGAGAGTCTACGCTCATTCTAATGGTCCCATACAAGACTTGTTACGTTATAGTTTGGCAAATTTTGTACAGTATCTTTTTTTCGTTTCTTTTGTTTTGGTTTAGGCCTTTACATATTTTTAAGCAACATCTAATTGTGGTAAGCATGCACGGTCTTTTCTTTGAAAACTTGGGCTCACAAGTTTGTTTTTTAATGAAAACACCTATATACAATATCTTGATGTCGAACTTTTTCATTACATTAGAATCCTACTGTTTAAATAGGTCGAAAATGAAATTGTAACACGCATTCTTGACAAAAAAAAAACAAACAAACAAACACGTGTAGGGGTAACTTGTCCTCAACTATAGGAATGGCATTTATTTAATGGCATGACCTTTAAGCGGTATGGAAGCTGCCGACTCCTAGGACCTCACGTCACTGGCCCGAGGCTCGGACTACAGAATTTGTAGAGGGGTGAGCAGACCGTTAGGACCCTATGGGTTCGAACCCGCTGTGCAACGACGGGAAGGAGAACGCAGTGGCTGCAAGACAAGGCTATTAGGTTTGGTTTGAGCCTCTCAAGGGAGATAACAGACATACTCCAGTGGTTCTTTGCTTGGTGGATCAAACGAATACAAAGTGAACTGATGAGGACCGCCGCCGGTGAAGGACCCCAGCGACCACCCGAGACACTACTTTCTGCCTCTAACTATGGTGCGCTAGAAGCTTGCTACTCCTAGCAGGGCTAACTCTATGTGCAGGTGTTCCATATGTCTTGGATGTGTGTGCGCATGTCCTGCCTCCCCCTCTTTGGTTGTTGGGTGCGGTCTTTTATAGTTGCTCGGGTCGTGCTTGAGCCCATCATGACGCTGGCGCTAGCGGGCCCTGTGTATTTAATGAATCAGCGTATGGCACCGGGGCGTGATCGGGGCACGCCACTACAAGAGGTCGATATCCGTCTTGTCTATCAAATCGGGCCCACTTCTATCGTTGCATCGTTGCATCTGCACTATTCCATCACCAACCTGTCACTATAGCGCACGTTTCGTAGCTCGAAGCAGGCGGGTCATTTTGAATATCGGAGGGGTCCTGCCAGGGTCATGGTTTCGCTGGGAAGCCACACCCAGGAGGCTCTGTCTCGACACGTGCTTACCTTGCTGGCATTGCTCGAGCAAGGTCTTGATGCAAATGGTTTTGAGCCCTTTGTAGCCTAGGAACTCCTTTTGAGCAACCTCGGCTCATACGCCCCACAGGAGTGGTCTTGCTTGGGCAGCTCCTCTGAGCGTCCCTGTTCTTGCTCGGACACATCCTCCGAGCGTCCTCGTGTAGCAGACCATTGCTCAAGGCATTTTGACTTGGTCATCATGGACGACAAGGTCTCGCCCAAGACTACCGTTAGTCACAGCGCCAACTGTCGATACGTATGTCATCCTATCCCTGTTAGAAACTCTTAAAGTTATATTTAAAACAATATCAACAACTTTTCTGAAAAGTTGTACAGAAATATCACGTCCAATAACTTGTCTTTTAAGGCTTACAGCATTGTTTGGAGAAGCATCATTTAATTCAATACGATTTTTTCTATGATTAATTTTGCTTAATCGCTTGAACACTCGGAGCCTTCTCTTCCGTTGAAATGGTTGCGTAGACCGCTCTTTCCGTTAATTCAATATTGAGGAAACTTTGGTGTATCTTATCATCCGATGTGCTGACGTCTGCGAGCTCGTGTGCAGTGCAGGGTCCACGGCCACGGGTGTGACGCCCTTTCTTGTTATGCAGGCCTTGTTTTTTTAAGCGTATCGTTGCGTTGGCGTAATACTGTAGCAAATTTGATAGCACTAGCAAAGAGGTCTAAATATTATAAAAAATAATTAAAAAATAATTTTAGAATCTTTAGAAGGACTACTAAAATCCATAAAAAATCATTACGCATTATCACAACATATAGGCTATATAAAAATAACAAAATTTGCTACAGTAATACACAACGGTACGATATCCTGAAAAGAGGAAGGCCGCAGTTCCACACTTCCACCTCGACATCGATTGTTGGACGACGCACGGACGCACGGTACTGCTCGTGGATCTGCGTGCTGGAGACGCCGAGCAGCTGGGTTGCACGGATCTGAACAGGCGGACCCGCGGTGAGTCGCGCTGAGTCGCTGTGTGGTGGACCTGGTGGTCGCGCCTCCAGAGTAGACTCCCACCCACGCGACCTGCAGCTGGCTCACGGTCACGGACGCGGACGGCGGACGCCGTCAAGGCTCGAATCAAAAGTATCCTTCGAGACATGTTATGGGACTGGGCCAGATGCACGTCTTGTAGTTTGGGGCTGTAGGCCTTTTCTCTTCAGCCCATCGTCAACACTGCGCAAAGCTGTCATGTGCTTCAAGCTATGCGAGTTCTGCGTGAGCAGACTGCATTAGTAGCACTGAAGCATAAATAGCTCATAGGCGTCTAAAAAAAGGTCAACCTTTTTTATTAATGGATCAAATTTCAACCATTCAAATCACTCCTTCCATATTCTTGGTGAAATCGGATATTTCCTCCAAAGTTGAGCTGTCTCTGAATATTTGCTCAAAGTTGAGCTGCCTCTGGATATTTACCCCACTTGGCCTCTTTTGGTTTTGCTTTTGTCTCAGGGGGCTGTTTAGAAAATCGCAACACACGCCCGAGCGCGCTGCGCCGCCCGGCCCTTCGCCCTCTCCCTGCCGCCATCCTTCTCGCTGTCGGCGCCGCCATGGCGGGCCGCTCCCAGCCGGCCGGCGCGCCCTCCCCGGCGGACCGCACGCCCTCCCCGCCGGCCCCCGCCCCCGCGCCGGCCCCCGCTCCCTCCCCGCCAGCTGTGCCGGGGTTCCCACCGGCGCCG
This sequence comes from Raddia distichophylla, assembly GCA_005191435.1. Taxonomy (NCBI): domain Eukaryota; kingdom Viridiplantae; phylum Streptophyta; class Magnoliopsida; order Poales; family Poaceae; genus Raddia; species Raddia distichophylla. The sequence continues at coordinate 2,079,438 of SPJY01003267.1, forward strand.
CCGTCTCCGGCATCCCCTTCACCGGCCCGGATTGCTTCCTTCCCGACGTCTGCGAGCTCGTGTGCAGTGCAGGGTCCACGGGTGTGACGCCCTTTCTTGTTACGCAGTTCCACACTTCCAACTCGACATCGATTTTTTCTATATAAAAAAAAAAACTCGACATCGATTGTTAGACGACGCACGGTACGGCTCGTGGATCTGCGTGCTGGAGACGCCGAGGAGCTGGGTTGCACGGATCTGAACAGGCGGACCCGCGCTGAGTCGCGCTGAGTCGCTGTGTGGTGGTCCTGGTGGACCTGGTGGTCGCGCCCTCAGACTCCCACTCACGCGAGCTGGCTCACGGACGCGGACGGCGGACGCCGTCAAGACTCGAATCACAAAAGTATCCTTCGAGACATGTTATGGGCCTGGGACAGATGGACGTCTTGTAGTTTGGGGCTGTAGGCCTTTTCTCTTCGGCCCATCGTCAACACTGCGCAAAGCTGTCTTGTGCTTCAAGCTATGCGAGTCCTGCGTGAGCAGACTGCATTAGTTGCACTGAAGCATGAATAGCTCATAGGCGTCTAAAAAAAGGTCAACCTTTTTTTTTATTGGATCGAATTTCAACCATTCAAATCACTCCTTCCATATTCTTCCCCCACCTAGTCAACCCTCCCATCCCAATTCGGTTGGGATCCATCCACCACCGCCGTCCGTGCACCTCCAACCTCTGTCCGCCCCCCGCAGATAGCAGTGCCCTTGCCATCTATCCCCTCCACATCCCTTCCACTCCTGCCGCCGGCCAACCCCGTCCATTCTAAACCCTACTGTTGGTGTTGATCCCCCGCTGTAGCAACACCACCATCATCAGTCAGAATATAAAAGGGTTTAATAACTAGGAACTAGAGACATGGTTTTCGCTGTATCTGTTTTGGATGCAATGGAAAATGGGGGTAAAATCCTCTTTTTAAAAAAAAATTAACCAGGAGCTAGCATAGTTTGAGAAGCTGGTGGTAAACATGTTCAGTTATCTTCTGTCTAGATATTTGCAGGGCGGTGTTGACTAGTTTTGGCATGTCTCTACGCTGGCATGTCACTACGCTGGCATAAGTTCCTGCTGTCCAAGCAGTTTCCTACCTGCTACACATGAGAGCTATTCGTTGCTGCTGGATAAATTTTTTGCTCTGTATCTCCTCTTGAAGACGTCTTCCCTGAACTGCTTCGTTTCAGCCATCAGATCCAATGCAGGCTTCTGCTGGATGGTCTCTTTCTCGGTCTCCAGCATCCTCTTCCGCTTTGTGAGCGCCAAGATTGCATCCTGCTTCTCCTTCTCCCTCTTCTCCTTCTGCTTCTGCATCTGCTTCTCCTGCTGCACATCATCTCTTTCTGCATCATCGATCACATACTGTCCAAGTGGCAAAAAATGTGTTGTGTTGGGGTGTCAATAAGTCAGAGCTACATCACACTGCTGCAGCCATTCCCCGGCAATGCTTATGCATAAGAACGAATTCAAGAGCGAAGGGATTCAGAGGATTCTCTGTCAGAGATACCTCGAGGTCATGAATGAGGGAGTCGAGGGACTTGATTTTCCGGTGAGGCCAGCGGGGTATCCCGTATTGCCGGCATTTCCTCTTCAATATGCTAACTCCAATCTTCAGAGTCCTGGAAGCTTCTCTGATCGGAAGATGGAAGTGCTGAGCTATGTCAACTAGAGTAATGCTGGCTATATGCTTCTTGTTGGCTCTTCGCTGCTTCTGAACAGGCGCTGGAAGTTCTGCGTTCGTCATGAAGACCATTAAGCATTCAAGTAACAAAAAAGAGAGATATGAAACACAGCTTCAAAGGAAGGTACTGTACTTGTTGACACTACAAGAAGTTCCACGGAAAGCAACAATAACCATTCGATTCTTTATTCTATTTTTAATCACTATTATTCAGATGTTATACCTCCATGATAGCCCGATCATAATTCTAAGTGAAAATTATTTATTTGCCCCTCAGTTGGAGGTCGCCCTAAGATATGCTAATGAGTTGAGTCTAATGTCCAACTATTGTCAGGATTCTTCAACATCTACCGCATTTTCAAAAAAAAATCACAAATAATAGGAAACATGAGAAATAATTTTTTTGAGTAGTGGGAAACGTTAAAGAATGGCTAGGCATAGGATGCATTAGCCTCCGATGGCTTATCTCAGAGCGACCCCCAACGAAGGTGCAAATAGTTAATTCCCTAATTCTAAAATGTTGTCTAACATTACTAAATATACATGAGCGGGTTTACATGCTCCCGTCGTGCCACGTGGCCCGCTCCTCGCGCGAGTGCCCGCTCGCGCTCTGCTCGCTCGCGTTCGCTAGCGCTCGCGCGCTCGCCACGTCGCTCGCTGCTCGCCCCGGCCGCTCGCCTCGCTCGCGTCGCCACGTCGCTCGCGTCTGCCCGTCCACCGCTCGGTCGCCCGCGCTTTTTCCCGCCTCGGCTCTTCTCCCGTGCGCGCGCGACGGGCCCGTTTTTCCCCGCATGTGCGCGCGCGCGACGGGCGCGCTGTCGCGGCTAGTCAACAAACAAACACGGGTAGCTAATCTCAAAATAGTGTATTTTTAAAAAAGCTTAGCACTGTATAATCAGGGGGTGGATGCAGTATGATACCCAACATACATGGACCTCTTTGTTCTCTACTTCCCTAAGCGCCTCTTTGATTCACAATTTGATTTGGTTTGGTTGAGCCAAAATTATCAGTTTTATACAAAACACTCAATGTAACATTTTTTTTTAAAAAAAATCAAATCTTTGTGGGTTTTTCTCAGATATCGCAAAAATATTTTTTAGCCGTTTCATGTCTCTATTTCAAAAGTCTTTAACTTTTGTTTCAAGCCAACCACAAACCAAACCAAACTGCGAATTAAAAAGGGCATAAAGGATGAATACAGAACTCCAAACCAGTTGTACGATTTGTGTCAAGTTCGAACTACTGAAATGCATGCACCCATTTGCATTTAAAAAAAAAAAGATTTGGTTCGGTCACATCAATAGTATTAAGTACAAACACAACAGAGATCATAGATAGTACTAGAAGATAGACACTATTTGAATAGTGCGGCTTGCACAAGCGCAAGAGCAAATCCTTGCACTATCCATGCCGTCGTCAATTGTATCCCAAGATGCATGCACAACCACTTCCTCACCTATGCATTTTCAAAAAAAAAAAATGAAACTTCTAATTATTGTTTCTTCTCACTCCACCAATCACCTTGGCCGGCTCCTCCCCACCCTAGGTCAACGCCACGTGCTGCCACCACTCTCTGAGCTGCTATCACGTGCACACAAGCCCAGTCCACCTTAACAAAAACTCTAGGGTTTTCATCGAGAGCTTAAATCTTGCTAGAAACTATATCGCCAGGGTTTCTAGTAGCGGTGACAACCCTCGTAGAGCTGAGGCACAACTTGGGATGGGGAGGGGCATAGGAGTGGGGTGGATCATGGCGGTTGTCAGTTGGGCTTGGGGGCACACAAAAGGGAAGAAGGAAGAGAGAATTGAAGGGGGGATAGGGGAGAGGAAGGGGAGGAGAATTTAGGTGTCCTTCCTTAACTATGGTGCCACCACGACAGCCCGAGGATGAGGAGTAGGAGGGAGGGACCAGATGCATGAATTCAAAGTAATAAAGGTTTTTTTTTTACAAAAATAACATAGGGTGAAGGTGGGGCACGAAGGTGGGTTAAAAAATAATGCAGTCAACTCCTCCTATGAAAGCATGTAGATTTTCTCCATTTGAAAGAATGTATCATATCCTCCTTATTTTTTAACCTTTTCTTAATAACTGTTATTTGGATGGTACGCCAACATAATAGGGGCCAATTAGGAAACTTTGACAGTATTTTTAAACTAGGCCATACAAATAGTATTCCGTATTCGAATATGGTATTAAACAAAATCCACCTCCCCGATTCCTCTATACTAATCTAGCTTACTGTTTACCATGTAAAGGCCTTCTCGGTTTCACTGGTTCACACCTAAACCGGCTAAACGCCTGATTACGTGCTAATTCTTATACACTAGAGTCAGTGCCAATGTGCCACTCCATCTGCCCATTCGCTGAACCATCAGCTTCAGCTGGCAGTCCACATTACGATGGAAATTTGTAGCAAAAATCTAATTTTGCACCCCCCCCCCTAAAAAAAAAAATTGTATGAACTGACCGATAGCACTTCAAAAATGGAAGCATTGCAACGATGCACAGCCATGAGTAGATTTCCCAATGGAAGAGAAGCATTCACCTTCACAAGATTGGGACTCCTCGTCAGAATCAGACTCTGATGCATCAAGCTGATCGCTAGAAGATTTCTTCTTCTGTGCAGCCGAGCTGGTCAATTGATCCTCCGGATCGAATTGAATAAGCTCCGGCACCTTTTCTACATTCTGAAACTGAAACACCTTTTCCAGGTCGTTGTACACGGACTCTGATGCATCAAGCTGATCGCTAGAAGATTTCTTCTTCTGTGCAGCCGAGCTGGTCAATTGATCCTCCGGATCGAATTGAATAAGCTCCGGCACCTTTTCTACATTCTGAAACTGAAACACCTTTTCCAGGTCGTTGTACAGGGAAGGCACGCACATCAACCTTGGATTCCTGAAAGCACAAAAACGAAAGCTCTCAATCGATCAATCACTATCCCCTGCCACTTCTAGCGAGAAGAAACGGTTTGGGAATTGCAAAGCTTGCTTTGGGGCATCAAAGGAATCATGCATCAGCATTCATCCACGCTCGTGTGAAGAACTGAAGATCATGATCGTACACGAAGGGGGAGAGCACGGACGGCGGCGTGGGCGGCGGAGCGACGGCGGCGGCGGCGGAGGAGGAATCGAAGGCCAGGATGCAGCGCCAGGCGCCGACCACCATCCCCTCGCGGTACACCGGCCGGCCGCCCCACTCGGCCGGAAGTATCCGCGGCGCGGCGACGGGGGGCGGGAGCTCGCGGTACGACGAGGCGGAGAAGGCGAACTCCCTCTCCACCCACCTCTCCCACCTGCGGCCGCCCCTCGCGAAGACCTTGTACCCGTGCACGCTCCTCACGGCGCCTGCATGCACAGACACAGACGCAAGGGAGAAGAGAACCGCACGTCACACACACACGTCGCGCGCAGGCGCCGGAACGGGGGGAAAGCAGCGAAGAAGAGAAAAGCGTCGGGAGCCGTGGGCGCGACCGTTGTCGACCGTGCTCGCGAACACGGCGAGCGCGGAGAGGGTGGAGACGGCGGCAGCGGCGTCCATGGAAGGAAGGGTTTGGGGGAGCGGAGCGGAGCGGAGCGGAGCGGAGAGAGATTGGCTGGGGGCTCGGGGGGTCGTTCTTGCTACGTGAATGGAGAGAATCAGGAGCCGGAGGGGTGTTGTGGCGTCGGCGAATGAAGTAGGCAGCGACAAAGAAGCGGGTGGGCTTCGTGATGTTAGTAAGTAGTACTGGTACTTGTAGACTTTCCTCCTCCATTCACATTTGAATTTTGGAAGCTTGCAAATGCGAGGCAATGGATTTCCTTTGGTAGATTTATATGGTAATATAAAAAATTCGCATTGCTGCTAGCACATGGTATACCGTTCAAACGGTATACGTGTTTTATATGATACACCCTAAAAAAAGGCCATGTGAAGAACACGAAACACTTATGAAACCCCGTGTGATACATTCATTAAATACAACACGCATGAAATGTTCATGAAACATATGAAACATTGTCTGAAACATCTATATCATTCGGATGTTATACCATCCATTGGTATTCCTACCACAAATTGTTGTGGAGACGAAATTGCATCGCACAACTTGTAGCTCTTGTTGCAAGAGTGGCCGAGCTTTGACAAAAAAAAATAGAGGAGGTGAGTACCCCATTAGTCAAGTTCAAAGGGGCCAAGTAGATAATTTTTGCTTAAAAACATCTCTCACTAAGAGAAAATATTTTTCATAAGGGAGCTAAGGCCCACCCTAGACCCAATGGCCCCAATGAAGCCCCGCTCTTCAAGAGGAGTATGCATTGTGAAATTGTGAAGTATAGGATGGTTCTAGTGAAATGATGCAAAATTAACTCCACTTCCCCACTACTCGCTACATAAGGTGTACATTGAAGAAAAAAGTCTAACGGATAGAACATAGACCCACATACTATATCTTGTGGCTATTGTTCGAGATATTGAATGACGGCAGTACAACGAAAAGCCTCTCCATAGGACGTCCAACATATCAAACGGCCCCACATATATCGTTTTGTGCTCTTTCCTTCCATCGTTGACCACACATCCGGCCCGCTCAAATTATTTAGCAACCACGCGCCGTTCGCTACGCGAGACTAGGCGCGTGCAACATGCAGCCAATTAGACGACCACCCTCTCTCTTCAACCTTTCCCTCTCTCTTACCTGCTCACCGTGCCGCTGTCTCCCACGCTTGTGTCGCTGCCCTCCTTCGCCTCAGCTACCGCTCCCGCGCGGATCCGTCGATAAGGGTGGAAGCGGCGCGTGAATCCAGAGACAAGGGTGGTGGTGGCGGCGGCCGGTGCTAGAGACGAGGATGACAGGGATGGAGGCGGCAGTGCTCCAACGAGGTGGCGATCAGCTAGATGAGGGTGGCAGTGCTCCGGGTAGGTGTTGGACATAGGGATGGCAATCGGGTCGGGTACCTCTAGGTACACCCTCCTCGTACCCAAAACCCAAACCCAAACCCAAAAACTATACCCGAACCCGAACTAAAATATTTCATGGGTATAAAACCACGCCCATACCCGAACCCGATGGGTACCCAAATCTGAATAGGTGAAGAGGAGAGATACGAAGAAGGTGAAGAGGAGAGGATGACTGGGACCACCATATATTTACTGTATTTTGATTTCGTATATTCCAAATACTAACAATTATCGAGTAATAGCATATAAGCAGGTGCTTATTTTATAATTATGTCTCCAATATAAGACATTATCACGACGTCTATGTAATTTTTTCTCTTTTTTTTCCCTAACCAAATTAACCGCGTGCTACCTTTTGTGCTTTTACTTGTCACCGGGGATTCACACTGCGCGAGAGCTCACCAGTCCAGCTAGGGCCTGAAATCGGGAACCCGGAGGCCAGCTCTCAACGACCATCACGTTGATCACCTGCGCCGATCGAGAGCTTTTCCGGGTTCCCTCGCCGCGTTCTCGTCTCGCTTGCAGACACGCCAGCCGGACTGGCAGTGCCAGAGAGCAAGCCAGCCCAACAGAGAGAGCTGCTGCGCGCCAATGCATGCGTGATGCGCGCATGCAGGCGGACGCGGGGGCCATCCGACGGGCGCGTCGCTGGCCGTTGGATCTCCATCCAACGGCCAGAGTTAGATCTTGAAGAAAATTTTGTTATTTTTTGTTTCGCCATGTAAAAATATTCAATAAAAATCAGTAATATTCTCTAATCAGTGTCAGCTCCTACATGTATTTTATTCGAATAGATATGACCAATATTTATTTTTATGAACGGTTTATAAAGGAAAATAATCTAGATGTATAAATGTTGTATATCAATCCAAAAAATATACTATGTGGGAATGAACATGTATTAGAGAATATTCCCGATTTTTATTGATTTGTTTGAATTTTTTATATGGTGAAATAAAAATAACAAAATTTTCTTTAAGATCTAACGCTACGACAGCGGCGCCCACCGAACGGGAGCGCGTTCGACGCCCGTCGGATGGCCCCTGCGTCCGAAGCATGCAGACGGATGCATGCGCCAATGCGAGACCCATCGCAATTCATCAGGGAGGCTATAGCTTTCGGCCTCACGCGAAAACCTGGCTGTTTCGATTACCAATGATCACCTCCACAAGACCACAACGATGCGTGCGTGTTCTTGTGCCAGTAGATCGTATCGTCGTATGCGGATGAGACGAGCCGTCATCAGCAGAGGAGGTAGTGCGTGTGGTGGAGGCGTGGAGGTGGAGCCATGCGGGAGAGAAACCCGGGGAGCGCGGGCAGATGGCACTCGCCGCCCTGGCTTCCACCAGCGCCCCGGGCTGCGGAGTGTCCTGTGGGCTGTGGCAAAATGGCAGTGAGTGACGCCGCCTACCGGACAGCCGGAAAAGGTGCATGGAAGTAGTAGCAACGGGACAAGAAGCCAGATGTCACTACGTGCTCACGTACCCGGCCTCCTCGATCGCTTATTTGCCTCTGGATATGGCGAGATGGAGCTCGAATTGTAGTCGCAGGTGACTCCTTGTTGCTACGGGAACCCAACCTCAACGACAACGACCCTAGCTCCCTCTCCTGATACCTCTGCCCGCCGTGGTGGCCGCGGCGGCGGCGCGATTGGGGCCAGCCGGCGGCCAAGGCGCCCCACAACTGGCGCTGAGCATCTCGGAGGTGGAGAGTGAGGTGGATGTGTACCCCTCTGTTTTTTGTCTTTGCTTTTCATCTTCTTTTGTTGCAGCCCTAGCCTAGATTGATCTGTGCAGTTCTTTCGGCAGCCACGGTAGCCGTGAAGCGGGCGGCGGCGGCGACCGGCAGTGCAACTATACGGTGGCGGCTGCCAAGGCGAGAGTTGCTTCGACCAGAGATGGTAGTGCGGGTGGAGGCGTACCTCTCCCTAGATCCATTGGTTAGTTGGTTGTTTTGCCTGCTCAGGGAGTCGGAGGCGTAGCTGGGGGGCGGCCGGGATCAGTGCGTCGCTATAGGGTGTGTTTGGTTAAGCCAACCATCATCATTCAGCATGAGTTTAGGCATGGGTGAAAGCCATAAGGGATGAATGAATTAATGACAATGGCTTTGTTTGGTTGTTTTTCTCCGTCCTGCGTAAGTTTCTCCATTGCGAGGGGAGGGTGCGTGATTTGGGGGGGCCAATGCCCACTGGATCAATTTTTCATTCACCCAATCATGCCCATCTCTCTAGATAACTTTTATTTATCATTCACAAATTCATCCTTGTCCATGATGCTCAATCTCGCAAAGGTCATACTTCTTCTTTATGTTGTTACGAAAAATGGAGGGGGAAGTTGTTCTGCATGTCTGCGTCGTGACTCGTGAGCGCCACCAACACCGGCACCACCGCCGTCGAGCGGCGTAGGGCGAGCTGAGCATGGACGACATGCCCATCACACCTATAGCGAGAAAGAAGGTTCGGAGAAGACCGGCGATGGCCAAGAAAGCTCCAGCCTTTTTACTAGCTAGGACGAGGTAGGGGCGGCAGTAGTAGCCGACGACGGTGACGACGTCGGTGAGGAGGCCCCAGAGGGGCTTGACGATCCACGACACGTTGGCGACGCCTTGGTAGAATTGCTACGCAGATGACTTCCCCCGCCCGCGCCCCTTCCTCCTTTTCTCCCCTCCTCCGGCCGATGACTTCCCTGATCCGCCGCGTCGGTCCCTGCCCTGCGCTGCTGGTCGCCGGGGAAGGAGGAGGCGCGCGCAGAGGGAGGAGGTGGAGGGAGGAGGAGGCGCGCCGCCTGGGGAGAGGAGGAGGAGGCGTGTCGTCAGGGAGATGAGAAGGGGAGGAGGATGCGCGCCGGGAGAGGAGGTGGAGGGGAGGAGGAGACGCGCCAGGGGAGAGGAGGCCGACGAGGGAGAGCTGGAGAGGAGGCCGAGGGAAGAGGAGGAGCCGGACTTATCTTTTCATAACGGATGAATAGGACCGGTCTGGAATACTATGGGTGGATGGGGACAACCAGGACGGATGGATCCAACTATTGGCAACGAAACAAAAAATGGTGTTGTGCTAGACCGAATCATCCAGGACCTCACAACCAAACACACTCATAGTTGTGGTCCAGGACCTCACAACCAAACACACTCATAGCTACGGCGGCAACGAGGGACATTGTCCTCATCTTCTTCAATGGTGCCGATGTTTTGGCCCTGTTGGGTTCAACCTTCATCATGTCGGTGTGTCGAGGTGGGACTGACTAGCGTGGGCACATCTGGTGGCGGCATGTCGCTGGAGGTGCCAAGATTCCAGGCTTCGCCGCCGCCGTTGTGGGTGTTGACGAATATGTTTCGTCGGGTTGCAGATTGTTTTCTCTGTTTGGTGGTTAGCGATGAGTGGTTAGTCAAATGCTGAGAGCTCTAATGGATTTTGATCAATCTTTTGCGGTGTGTGCATTTAAGGTGGGATGTACAAGTGATCATGTACTTGCCCTGTTTGAGGAATGAAATGTTTTTAATTACCTAAAAAAAGTCATAGGTAATGGGTGACACCTTGGAGAGAAACTTTTTCCTATTTTAGAATTGCTTCCGACGAAGCAGAGAATGTGTGCGTACATCATCCATGCTCTCACACAATACGCACAGAGCATGCATAGCTAATTATTGCAATTTGCACCTTTGTAAGAACACAACAAATCGGTTGATCTACGCAACTATACAAGCACAAATACAGGTAGTTGAATAGTTGTAGACGATGGCCTCTAGGGAATTGAACTTGAGCTCAGAGGCAAAGCTCCCTAGCTCCTTCATCTTGACTTGGTTCCAAGTTAGCTCATTTGGAAATGAGCACAAGCCTAGCTTGATTTTTAGTTTGATGGCCAGACTGAGCTAAGTCCTACCATAGCTTCACGAGCTTGGTTCATGTAGGTTTATTTATTTAAAAAACTGGGACCCATCTAACAAAACCCTAGCTCTTAACATACCACCTGGCCGCCATCTTCCTTTCTCCTTTGCACCATCCATTCGCCCTTGCAAGCCCCAACCTCAGCTCCCTCACACGCCTCTTGATATCCTCTCCCTCCCTCTCCCTTTGATCATCTCAATCCCCCACTACAGGTAGGGGTGGCAACGAGTCGAGCTTGTGCGAGTCAGGCCCTAGCTAGTTCTTTCAGCTCGGTCACCACCTGTCTCGGACCGGGCTTAGCTTGATCACTACAAGATCTAAGGGAAAAGCACAGCTCGAGCTCCGCACAGGCTCGGGGAGAAGGGAGGAGGTGGGCGACCTAGATCTATCCGTAGGAGAGGGAGAGGGCAATGGGCTACTAGCCAGCACTTGGTGGTTGCCAGAGAAGTGGAGGACACCAGGATAACTGGCAGCAGGTGCTTGGCACAACCATCACTGTACCGATGTTAGTCGTCTAGAGGAGAGGCCACTAATCTTGCTGCTCGCTAGACACGGTGGATGGTAGGAGGACGAAGACGCAACATATCTAGACATCTGCTACTAGAAGACGATGTCTTGGTTGGGAGGAGACGAGAGGTCACATGTCATATTCTTATTTCTTTCTCACTCTCTTTTGTTGGCCCAATGAGAAGAGAGGGAGAATAAGAGAGGAAAAGCATAGAATGTGATATGTGGGTCCTACATTAAAATAAATAAAAATGTCATATGGTAACTTACATGGCAAAAACATGGCCAGAGAGCACATGTATGCAGTGATGTGGTTATTCATATCAACAAACCACCGTCCAAAAATCGCCATTGAACCTGGTTGAAATCAAAACACAACTTCGTGTATCCAAATGCTTGGTTTTGAAGATTATGTACCTAAATGAAATTTGTGCCAACTTCATTTTCTTATGGTGCAATTTACTCTTCTAGAAATATGGAAGTATTTTTTTCTTGCAAAGCTCTGAGCCGTTGATAAAGATCAGGTTCACAAGTTCCGCAACGAGTTAATTGGATATATACCACCATGCAAGTTTTTTTTTTGGTATTTGCCATGTCAAAACCCCTTTTGCGATTAATGCCATCATGAAACTGTTTCACATAAGTTAATGCCATCATACAACCTTTGATGCCCTTTCCCACCTTATCCAACCGCGGACTGACCATTTTGTCCCTAACCCAGTTAGATCTAAACTGGCTGGCTGGACCCCTTTGCACCGGCCCAAGTCCCTAAGCCAGTGGATGTTCTCGAAGATCTGCTCGCGGATGTCCTTGAAGCCATGGCCATAGCCGCGATCGGAGTCGACATATCCGACCTCGTCGATAACAAAGATCTCTGGGAATGAGGGGTTGGAGGTGTTGAGGCGGTTTGACTCGACGCTTGCGAGGTCATTTATGTGTGGGACGGCGGTGGGCGACGGCGTAACCAGTTCAGGATGTGGTCGAAATTGCGATTCTCCATGACCACCAGCATTTTCGTCTTGATTGGCGAGTGGATCTTGTGCTTGTGGCAACACCGCTTCATCTCGCGGCGGTAACGGTGACGCCTCTTCATCCCACAGTGGTGCATGTTCAGGCAGTGCCCGAAGACGACCAAGACCGAGATGAGAACCCCAGTAGGAGGCACCCTCTGCGTCACTCTCTGGCTCCATTGAAGTTGGGGTCGCTTCGTCGTCGTCATCACCAGCGGTAGCGAAGAGATCGGTGTTTGAGGAGTGCTTTTAGTTAATCTTTTAGATTCGACTGGCTTAATGGCAAAATGGTCAATCCGAAAAGATAAAAAAAATATTTTAAAAAATGTGTAATAGCATTCGTAAATGTGAAAACAGTTTGGTAATATCGTTCATCACAGAAGGGTTTTGTAATGGCAAATAAAAGGAAAAAAAGACAGGTTGCACTCTGGCATGTATCCGATTAACGGGAAAATCGGGTGTACGACACTCAATTCGGACGCCCCACTGCATTCGACATTAATTTCGTCTGCCTTTAGCCATACGACACCGGGCGCACGAATTTCTCTCTCAGGTGACATTTGGGCCATTTTCCAACCATTTCCCCCTTTTTCCTTATTTTCTTTTCTTTTTCCCACATTTTCCCATTTTCTTTTCTTTTTCCTTCCTCCTCCCCATTTTCTTCTTCTTCTCCGGCGGTGCTCCAAGGAGGGCGGCGGCGGCTCGGCCGGCGGCGGCGCAGGCGGGCGGCGCGGCGACCTCGCGGCTGCACGGCGAGCGCACGGCGGCGGCGACGATGAACAAAGTTATGACCATTATTCATGGAACCTGATAAGCTAGTTATCGAAAAGTACATGAACAAAGACGTATTACACAATCATCTCATGATTGATCTAGGGCATATTCCCTTCATCTTCATCCCACAGTGGTGCATGTTCAGGCAGTGTCTGAAGACGACCAAGACCGGGATGAGAACCCCAGTAGGAGGCACCCTCTGCGCCAGTCTCTGGCCCCATTGAAGTTGGGGTCGCTTCGTTGTCGTCATCACCAGCGGCAACGAAGAGATCGGTGTTTAAGTAGTGCTTTTAGTTAATCTTTTAGATTCGACTGGCTTAATGGTAAAATGGTCAATCCGAAAAGTTAAAAAAAATTAAAGAATGTGTAATAGCATTCATACATGTGAAAACAGTTTGGTAATATCGTTCGTCACAAAAGGGTTTTGTAATGGCAAATAAAAGAAAAAAAGACAGGTTGCACTCTGTCATGTATCCGATTAACACGCCAACTCGCCGAGTCGCCGTGACGTGCTCACCCTACCGGCAGGCGCCGCCGTCACCGAGCGCACAACACGAGAGTTCCGACGAGCTTTTGATCCCTTTTCTCCTTCCTCGCCGAGCCGAGCCATGTGCATCGCGGCGTGGGCATGGCAGTCCCACCCCCCGTATGGCCTGCTCCTCCTCTTCAACCGCGACGAGTACCACTCCAGGTGCGCGATCGGCGCCGCGCCCCGCCGCCCAGCTCCACCCCCACCTCGTATTCGCATCTCTATCTATCTATCTATCTATCTGTTTGTCTGTCTGTCTGAGCCGTGCGCGCGCGAATTGGTGGCGCAGGCCGACGCAGCCGGCGCAGTGGTGGGCCGCCGGGGAGGAGGGGGGCAAGGAGATCCTCGGAGGCAGGGATGAGCTCGGCGGGGGCACGTGGCTGGGGTGCACGAAGAGTGGGAAGCTCGCTTTCCTGACCAACGTCCGTGAGCCCAGCCCCCGGGTCGGGGCGAAGTCCAGAGGGGAGCTCCCCGTTAGGTTCCTCCTGGTGCGACCTTGTCAATTTTGTTCAGTTTTTCAGTAGTTGGTGCCATGGATTAACTCAGAACAATGCTTACATGCTGTGATAATAATATTAGAGTGCCCTTTGATCTTGTACCCACAGCCCTGCAGGCAAAAATTGTACTGTAATTTGTACGTAGACAAGATCATTTGCTAAAGTTTCAAGGCATGATTGTCTTGAATGTTAGGCTGGCACACACCGATGATCCAACATTTCTTCTCTGGTATTCAATTAAATTGAATTTTCTTTGGTTAAGTGATTTGTACAACTACAATTAGCGAGCGATCAGCCCATTTTGAATTGCTTCCGTACGTAAGCCTGACACTACAATTTGTGCTTTCCCCCCTCTTTCAGCCTACTGGCCCTATCTGTTTCTGAAACCTCCTTGCTAGTATTATCATTTTTGTTATGGAATCCTTGCTTCTTTGCTGACTATATTTTCGTACTTTGATATTTTTGGGTGTAGGGCAACCAGGGTCCATTGGAATATGCAGCAGAAATTGCAAAGGAGGCAGATCAGTACAATGGTTTTAATATTATATTGGCGGATGTACTTTCAAGAACCATGGTTTACATCTCTAATCGACCAAGCGGTGATCCTGTGATTCAAACAGTTTCTCCTGGGTTTCATGTTCTTTCTAATGCTGCAATTGATTCCCCTTGGCCAAAGGTGAGCATTGAGCAGCACCAGGACTAGTTGAGAATCAAACTTATGAGCATGGTTTTTCCTCCTGTTTGGATAGTTCCTCATGTATATCGTTAAGCTGCTTGAGATTTAAGTTCCCTGCTCAAATGCCACAATACTTCTCTTGCTTCAAACAAACCTTGAAATTGCCAGACTTCTTAACCCTCCAGTCATTAAGAATACATGAGTTTTCATCTTATTTTTAATGAAAACAATCCAAAGAACTATTAGTGCAAAACTGAACTTGTGCATTTTATTTTCTTTGCGGTTGACCTTCACATATGCCAGACTTCTTGTTCCAGTGATCTAGTCTGTACAACATGGGATTCTAGTGCAGCATGATAAGTGACTTATTTATATGGCCAATTAAATCGCATAGGTTTATTTTTTGAATTGTTCTAGTAGTTTCTGGTTTTGGATGTGTATGCGGTATGGAACACTCAGGGCAGATCTAGGAGAAAAGGTCACCAGGATCACGAAAAAAAGATACCACTAACTTATAGCTTGTAACAAGAGACTTATATATTTATGTACTAATAGGGTTACATGGCCTAGGCTAGAGTGCACTGGGTTCTAGTGACCACAGTCAACAGTTCAACACTATAGACCCCTGGTTCTGGGTAACACTATATGCCAGTTTCATCATGTGAATGTGATACAATGATAACCATGTTTATGCATCAGTTGACATGTACTGATGAAAGAATTGATGGGCAAACGCGAGTTAATTTACTAATTTTTATGAGTTTCTCTAGTTATCTTAACTTAGAATGTTTCTCTCTTTTTCTTTGAGAAAGGACGTTTTAGTTGGAATTTGTTTCTCACCCTACAGGCACTGCGGTTAGGAGATAGTTTCAACAGATTTCTTGCAACACATGATGTTGGAGATGTCTCTTTAAAGCAAATGGTTGAAGAACTGATGATGGATACAATAAAAACTGATAAATCTATGGTGCCTGACACTGGCATTGATTCTGATTGGGAATACCAGCTAAGCTCTATATTCATTGACACCAAAATGGGACAGGTAAATATATAAGCTACAATAGCCATTCATGTCGTTTCAGCGATTCTGTGGAGTAAGGGTTACAACAATTACAATTCCGCTGGTTACAGGCACGGTATGGAACACGAAGCATGGCTGCACTAGCGGTGAAATTGGATGGTGAGGTAACCTTGTATGAGAGGTACTTGGAGAGCTGCTTGTGGAAGGAAAATCTTTCACAGTTCTGCATGGACATGGAGAAGGCGCAATAGGAGCATCTGAGAGGAGCTTTAAAATCCTCACAAGTACAGGTTGGTGATTTTTTCAGCCTTTGATTTGCACAGGAAAATCGAGTAATTTTACAGCTAAAATAAATGAGTAAACTTACCATTGGTGTCTGAAAATGTGACAGAGAGCACTGCAGATTTGCAAGCCTGCAGGAGCAGATGCATAACTGCAATAATTTTCTTCTGTGCAAATTTTTGCAACAGGGAGGCCTCCCCGATTTCCATTTACATTACGAAATTGAAAGCAAACCACCAGAATCATTAGCTACAACAGACTCCTAAAACAAGCGAAGACAGCATCCCCCATTCCTCTCCTGATTCAGCAACCATCTTCACCATCGTCAGGGCTCCTCTTGTGCATCAAATGTATTTGAACAAGAAACAAATAGGAGATTGGGTTCTTCTATGCAAATGTATCATGTATGAGTATGACAGTTTTAGCACCGATACATGTATTATGCAGATGCCCAGCTGCCTCTATAAATCACAAAGGAAGGGATTGGTTATTTGCTTATCTGTCTCTGTTGAGACTCTGAGAATACGGACTCACCTGCACTAGTCTGTGACTGAGATCATTCTGCTCGGATGGACGATGAACCACAATGGCTTTGATTCACTTCTACCGTTCTAAGGCTGATTCATGTTTGCTCGTTGTTCCGTCCCATAGGATGTACTGACGTGTGGGATACACTGGTATACATGATACATGTTGCATTGTTGCAAATGAGGGGGAGTGTATAAAGAATTGAATTCTTAATCGACAGTAGCAGGGACTCGTGGATAATGGTTACAGAAGGGTTGTTTTTGAGCCGTACCGTATTTGATTACTTACGTATCTTAGTGAAATAGAGCATTCTTGAGATCTTTTAGAAACAAATATGAGAAGTTGTTCCACTCATTTTCTATTTTTTAAAAGCTTTCATTAGATGCTTTAAAAATCTTTAAAACTAGAATTAATAAGTCAAATAATTTAGTTTTTCAAACGTCCATGCTACCAATATACGTAGATAATTAAATATGACACAACTCGAGAATAACTCCATAGACATTGGCCTTTAAATGTTCTGGTGCTAGCTACATGTGTCTACTGCCTAGTGGGAAAAGACCGTTTTATTTTGCCAGGTTGGCAAGTTCGGATCGCATGCTCAGAGCATCCGTGGGAGAAGCTATAAAATAAAGGAGTGGAGATAGAGTGTCTGTTGAAGGAAAGTAATTTATAAAAGTATAGTGTAAAGTATGAAATAATTCTAAAGATATGGAT
This sequence comes from Raddia distichophylla, assembly GCA_005191435.1. Taxonomy (NCBI): domain Eukaryota; kingdom Viridiplantae; phylum Streptophyta; class Magnoliopsida; order Poales; family Poaceae; genus Raddia; species Raddia distichophylla. The sequence continues at coordinate 2,096,504 of SPJY01003267.1, forward strand.
AGTCATAGAGTAGTGAATAGTGTTATACTACCTTATGGTAGATCTGATCATTTGTCGGGTTCGGGCCGGATTTTTTAAAACCCGACCAAAAATCGATTAGCATTAGCCCGATCCGAGCTTATGCACCGGGTCACAAATTTGGGTCCGAACCCAACTGTCGACGGTTGAGATATCGATCTCAAGTCGATGAAAGGTTCTTGAAAAAGGGGAGATAGGAGACACGCCGAACAACACGAACAGCCACCAGCGACGAACATGGAGACATGGGTTTTTATCCTGGTTCAGGCCTCTCGGGAGAGATAATAGCCCTACGTCCAGCCTTTCTTATATATCAGAGATGATTACAAGAGGATCCTCGGCGAGACGAACAGATCTCGGCGAGATTATGCGTGTACAGGGTGTAGTATGCAACAATACGATGATCAGGTGCTAAATCACCAGCTTCTCGCCCCTCTACACGCCGTAGGGGCTCTGTTTATATAGTGTTGAGCAACCGACCTACCGAGGGATAATCGGGCCGGGTTAACTACGAGACCGTAACGAACTCGTACATGCCAAATACGTCCTGAGGTAGATAAGGTAGACTCCAATTCTTGGGGATCACAACTTCTAATCCAATCCGGGAAACCACGTCCGGGTCTTCACGTAGCCGTGCAGAACTCTTGTTCGAGTAGGACTCAAACAGGAATCCTAGGCCGTTACGCACCGTGCCAGCCAAGAAGCTGTTCGGCAGGATGCATATGGGCCAGATAGAACCTTCCAGGGAGCTGGGCCCTGGTAGGCTGTTCGGTTGGGCCGTCAGGGAGTGGGCCATGGCAATGGGCCGTAATTTTATCCCCGACAGCTAGCCCCCGAGACTCAAGTGGAAGGACTCACTAGAGTGGGGTCTTCCTCTTGAGACTCCAAGTCACGAAGAGGGAAATTTTGCTGCTACAAAGACGTGTAACAAACGACCGAACAGGTTATGGTTCAACCGAGCAAGACCTGCTCGGGACCGAACAAACCTGATCAGTGCCGAGCAACTCTGTTGCGCCGAACAGGGAATCACATCCGTCCGAGCAGAGCACTCAGCCTTCGATGCAGAAATCGGAAATCCAGTCCCCAAGCGCAGAGCTCGTCGCGGGGACCAAACACGCGCTCCGGGCGAAGAGCTGCCCGGTGCGAGGCGAATCATCTCCTTGAGGCTGAACGTCATCAAGGAGGGATTGGATTCCTGGCAGTAAAGAGTGTACCACCGCATCCGGTAAGATCAGATCTTCCGGGAAAATGAGCAAGTCGCGAGATGGACTTGTGTTGCTGCATCCAGGCATGAAGATACCTAGGAAAGCATAAACGAAAATACGAAAATCACCTCTCAGGCTAGAACCTGCCCGAGGAAATAGAGATCGCGCTCTCGAGCAAATGTCGTGCTCAGGAGCGAAAGTGATGTGCCTCCAGACGTAGATCGTGTGCGAGGAGCAGACAATGCATACGAGGAGGAAGGTGACCCAGTCCCAGAGCACAGAGCTCGTCAAAGGAACCAGGTAAAGAGATCCAGTCCCCGAGCACGGAGCTCGTTAAAGGAACCAGAAAGTGCGACCAGGTGAAGACGTACCCGGTAAAAGACCATCCAGTCCCCGAGCGCGGAGCTCGTCGAGGGACCAGACGCGCGCTCCGGGCGAAGAGCTGCCCGGTGCGAGGTGATCCAGCCCCCGAGCACGGAGCTCGTCGTGGGGACCAGACGCGCGCTCCGGGCGAAGAGCTGCCCGGCGCGAGGAGATCCAGTCCCCGGGCACGGAGCTGGGAACCAGATCTGGGAGGCGATCAAGATCGAAGGGATCGATCCGATCTGGCAGGGGAAGAGACATCCTGCCCTTCTGAGTCGTGGTCCTCAGGGAGAATCTCCTGGTCGCTGATAGAGTTCGACATGCTCGATCTGCGTATCCCCACGGACGGCGCCAGCTGTCGACGGTTGGGATATTGACCCAAGTCAACTAAGGTTCTTTAAGAGGGAGATAGGAGACACGCCGAACAAGACGAACAGCAGCGAACCGGGAGACAGGGGTTTTTATCCTGGTTCAGGCCTCTCGGGAGAGATAATAGCCCTACGTCCAGCCTTTCTTATATATCAGAGATGATTACAAGAGGATCCTCGACGAGACGAACAGATCTCGGCGAGATTATGTGTGTACAGGGTGTAGTATGCAACAATACGATGATCAGGTGCTAAATCACCAGCTTCTCGCCCCTCTACACGCCGTAGGGGCTCTGTTTATATAGTGTTTAGCAACCGACCTACCGAGGAATAATCGGGTCGGGTTAACTACGAGACCGTAACGAACTCGTACATGCCAAATACGTCGCGAGGTAGATAAGGTAGACTCCAATTCTTGGGGATCACGACTTCTAATCCAATCCGAGAAACCACGTCCGGGTCTTCACGTAACCGTGCAGAACTCTTGTTCGAGTAAGACTCAAACAGGAATCCTAGGCCGTTACGCACCGTGCCAGCCAAGAAGCTGTTCGGCAGGATGCATATGAGCCAGATAGAACCTTCCAGGGAGCTGGGCCCTGGCAGGCTGTTCGATTGGGCTGTCAGGGAGTGGGCCATGGCAATGGGCCGTACTTTTATCCCCGACACCAACCTGAAACCCAAAAACCCAAATCCGAACAGCTTGTTTTGCAATTTTCTTGGTCCCGAGCCCGACCCGACTGTCGGGCTTCAAATCGAGGCCCAACCTGACCGGTGAGTCGGGTCGAGCCGGATTTTTTTTTGTCCGGGTCGGATCCGTCGGGCTGGGCGGCCCGTGTTCAGGTATAACTTATAGAGTGTATTTGTGTATATTTTGGTGGAGATTGGCAGGCCGTGTTTGGGCTTCCACGCGGCCGCATCACCACTTCCTCGACCCACGGCCCAGCTTTTCACCCGCTGCAGCTGCAGGTACCAGCTACCCATCCTCCGGCCAGGCGGCCACTCTCCTACCCCTTCCTTTCCTATTCCCATTCCCATCTCTCCCTCGCACGCGCACCCCTCCCAACCAGACACTTCCGTCCCGTCCCGTCCCGTCCCTTCTCCTCCGCTCCCGACACCCACCCATCCGGACCACCGCCCTAACCCTCCGCAAAGCCCTACTCTCCCGCCCGCCGCCATGAGGGCCAAGGCAGACGGCGACACCGAGTAAGTCCCCGCCGCCTCCATCTCTCACTCCCGTGCGCGCATCGCGCGTGGGTTCCCGTTCGGTGGTAGCAACGGCTGACTCGTCCCCGATGCTGCGCGCGTGCGCGGCCGGGTCGCTGCAGGTTCAAGGCCTCCGGCAAGCGCAAGAAGGCCGGCGGCGGCAAGCGCGGCGTCACCCCCTTCTTCGCCTTCCTGTGAGCCCTCCCCCCTCGCTCCCGCCCCCCTCTCGTGCCTCCAGATCTACGCGCCTCCCCTTGCTGATTGTTGTGGTTTTCCTCTTGGGACTGTTGCTAGGGCTGAGTTCAGGCCGCAGTACCTGGAGAAGCACCCTGAGACCAAGGGCGTCGCCGCCGTGAGTCGCCGCTCGGCTCTTGCTATCTTCTACTACTAGCTTGCTTCTAGGGTTTCATTTCTGTGGCTCATATGTGTGTGGCTGTGCTTCTACTAGTTGTTCCTAGGGTTTATTTTCGGTGGCTCGTATATATCATATATCTGTGCGGTTGCTCTTCTGCTGCTTTGTCTCTAGGGTTTCATTTCGATGGCTCATATATAAGCTTTTCATTCGACGCCTCATATGAGTAGTTGTGCTGGTTAATTACTTAATTGTTTTAATTTTAGGTGACTAAGGCGGCTGGGGAGAAGTGGCGCAGTATGTCGGATGAGGTTTGTTGAATATTAAGAAAATTGCTTTCATGCCATTATTCTTTCCCCTAAATTACCACTCATCCATTTACGATTGCCAAAACAACACCAGTTGTCCGTTTTTATTATCCTAGAATGACATTCTTGACCTTTTTCTGTTACCCCAAAATGGCATTGCTTGCCATTACAACATCATTGCCTTTTTATTTCTTCACACGGAAGCAACAAAATGAACACCCAAATCCCCACTTAAATCCCAATTGGTGGCTCAACTGTTTACACTTCCATGCTGTTATGTTTGTCGTGACTTTCCAAAATACCACCTATCCATCCACCATTGCCGAAAGAACACCAATTGATCATCTGTTACCCCAGAATGGTACTGATCTCTGTTTCCACTACTATATTATCGTGTTTTATATGCCTTTGAGCAGGAAGGTGAACAGAAAATTTCCCACTTTATCCCCATGAGCCATGTTGTGGCTCCATTGCGCAGTATCTTAAGCATATTTTTAGTAAAATAAAGGGAAAATATTCAATCTGGACTGATTAATGTGTCCCTTGTGTAGGAGAAGGCCAAATATGGGGGGAAGAAGTCAGATGGCCAAGAGAGCAAGCCTGCAAACAAGAAGAAGGTATTATTACCACTGTTGTATATCTTTTGATGTCGATCTTGTACTGTGCTATTAGGCATTTCATTTTTTGTGTGGTGATAATGTGCTTTTGTCATGTTATCAGGAGAGCACTAGCTCCAAAAAGGCCAAAACTGATGGTGAGAAGGAGGAAGGAGAAGGCTCCGACAAGTCCAAGTCCGAGGTTGAGGATGATGATGAGCAGGATGGCACTAACGAGGTATACTAAATTTACGCATTATGTTTGGTAGGACACATGCAGATGGAATATTGTCGATTTGTTTTTAACATCTGCCCAATATGTTCATTGCAGGAGGACGAGGAGTAAATAGTAACTTAGGGAACATCAGCTATGCAAATCAGTGCTTGCTGCTTAGAGCTTAGCTTGCTATGTTGTTGTCCTTGTTATGTTATGTTGTAAGGGAAACACGCGTTGAAGATACTCTTGGGCTGTGGCATTCTGGAGGTATCTATGTTTAACTAGTAGCGAAGAAAAAGCTGAATACTGTTGACTGCTTCTCTAGAGCCAACCACGGCAGCATGTGTAAACAGTTATTTTGCTTGTTTTATGCACTGATCTGATGACTAGCCTGCTGTTGGCTTGTTGTTAATTGTATCTTCTGTTTTATTATTTTTTCTTGTTACGTAGTGTACCTATCTGCGTTGATTGGATGCATTGGATAGGCAAATGGCTTATGCTCATGATGCATCTCTGACTACGTTTTTGTTTAAGCGACATTTCCTGTGCTTTCCGTGATCTGCCTGATGCACTCTTTTATCGTTATGCTACCAATTGCCTGCTCCAGTACAAACTGGTTTTGTTATATGTATTGAGGTTAGACTATCCCTAACGGTATCCCTTCCCCTTCATGGAGGAATTTTTTCCCTCCTGTTGCTTCAATAAATTGTCTTCACTGTTTTCTTTTGAAGGGATTTTTTTTTCATTTCCTTCAGAAAGGGATCCTCTCTCCATTCCCTGTATCACTTCTTTGAAGGGATGTTGTTAAGAGGTAGGAAATAAAAAGAATAAATATAGGGAAGGTTATGAAATGAAGGGAGAAATGGTTAAGATGGTTTTATTCAGGCGTATGTTTCCCGTTAAAAAATGACGCATGGATGCATTAGTTGTGTTGTCCTTGAGCATTTAAGCGTGCAGCTTCTATTCATAAACTCTGCAGTATCTCCGTACTACAGTAAAGAGGTTTACCCACAAGTACAATACAACAAAAATTGCCGCAATGAAAAGAAAAATGATGTACAATGCAAAAGTTTCCGCTGCGCTCCTTGATTTCTTACTTACAACAGAGGCATTTTATAAATGTTCTCATGTGTGGAACTGCATCATTAAATATGTGAGCTGAACTCAACAGTTGAAGTCAGAAAACCAGCTCGACGAAACTAAAGTTGATTGCAAAGAGAAGCGAATAATACTTTACAACAGGACTACAGGACAACAAAATGCATATAGCTGCCATTTCTACGATGTGCCCTTCTCGTTCTTCGTAGCTAGCAGTAGCTCTTTTGCCATTGCCGAGAAGGATTGGGCACCATTCACCATATCTGCAGCCCGAAGATTAATGCCCTGTGAAAGCACATTTATACAAGTTAATCCATCGATGAGTTGTGACTTAACAGGAATATGAAGTTTACGCAGAATGAATTTGTTCAGTCCATCTGTGATATTTCATATGAAAAATTGGGAAAGAATGAGTATCTGTAATAGAAGAGTTATCGAATTGAGCAATGTGGTAGGTCCTATTCACGGTGACATGGTAACTGGAATGACCACGATGCTATTACTCGGACAGACAGCGGAAGAATCTTTACCTCCAACTTTTTCATGTTCTCCTGCAGCTTGTTCCCAATCATTTTTGGAACACTAGTTGAGTCCTGTTCATACAAACATTAAAAGATTATGCAAGGGAATGCATCAATTGATATGCTTTTACGTTGTGCATTATTCTATGCGTTGCTCGTGTGATTCCCTGCAGATCCTCATTGGTGGCCATTTTTAAAAGAGTCTGTTTATGTATATAAATGTTGCAGGCCCAGCTATAAGGTATCGGTGATCCTATGATTATACGTTCTACAATTAGCCGCATAGGTACTAAAACCTGTAATGGTTTGGCTTACAACTCATAATTTGATGATATATTGGTGCTTCTAAGAACTCACATCATTTGTTGCGTATCCATATTTCATCTTTATCTGGTCAACTTGACTCATTGATGTTTCTTCTTGAAGTTTTTTATTTCCCAAATTTACCTTTTCTTCTGTCCTGGGCTTCAACTTTCCTGCATATCCATAATTTAAACGACATGACACCCTTGTTATATTTCATTATTTCTATCAGAATGCAAATTTTGCAGTCACATATGAACCTCTCATATCTATAATTTACTGACCTCTAAGAGTTTGGAGGCCCTTGCTGAATTTCTGTTTGCTTAGACCTGGGAATTGTGGACCTTTATGCTTTTGAATGTTGTCATCAATGTCAATATCATCTTCAGGGAGAAACATATGACCATAAGTATACTTAGACCTTTGAACTAGTAAAAAAGAAAAATAGCATATACCTATGTCTAGCTCGGTATTGTCATCATCTTTTATTGAACTGTTCCTTCTCTCAGATGGTGGAGCAAAATTAGCACATGAAAATATTGAAGACAGTTCTTCAGAAGAAGTCGCAATAAATTGTTCATCGCCATTTGCATCACTCTGTTTTGCCTTGCTTCCTTTAGTGTCTTTCATAATCATTCCAAATATACCCTGTAGAATTTCCATTGTAAAAAAAAACATGGATTGCTTCCAATGTCCACAAGATAAATTAGTTACCTTTTTCTTTTCTTTGGGGGACTTCACTACATAAGAAACTTCTTCACTAAGAGAATTTTCTTTTCTGTATACTGTATTGATGCTGTCCACATGCCTGTGTACAGAGCAGTGCTTAGACAACTATTTTACAAAAAAAAATTGAAAATAACCACTAGGAGTGAAACAGCTTTTCGGTTCAGCTCCGGAATTGAAAAATGAAATCATTGGGCAATTGGTGATTAGAGCAGAAGCTTTAGCATCAATCTATAGGGTCTCTCAAAGGCACAAAATTGCAAAGCTCTAGTGTTTGAACTTTCTCGACAGCACAAGAAATGTTTTTCATAATCATACCAAATTTGCATTCTAACCATGATACAACAAAGCTAGCATACCTGTATATATCATTCTGACAGAGTGTAGAGAAAAAATAGGCTTCCTGTCCATTCACCTGTACAGATATAAATTATTGTATAAATGAAAGCTTCCTTCTTATGTTAAAAGAACTGAAATATGAAAGCTACATTCAAGTAATTAAAGGAAGTGTTTCAAAAACTGAAGGATAGAGAAAAGGATGGTGCAATGTGTACCAAGATGATTTCTCCATCGGATGAACAAGTAATGCAACCTGAGGAATTCAAGTTTTTTGAATATACAAAACCTCTTAAAGAGGCATCCTTCAACAGGGATAAATCTGGGAGGGATCTGCAGTTTCACAAGTAGTTCTGTCACTTCGCTAAAAAAAAGTAGTTGTCACTCATTGATTTCATTTTTTGATAGCCTCACAAATATGGAAGTTTTCAACTTAAGAGTTGCCTCACCTTATTTCTACTTTTCCATTGGAGAAGACTAGCACAAGCCCAATTTCAGAAGAAGCACAGTGTATAAGAGATGCAAAACAACAACTACCGTTTAATTTCTTCTTATTGATTATCTTCTTCATTCCCTGCACGAAGGAGAGCTCCATAATAAACGGCAACAGCACATGTAAAAGTAAGACTTACAGACAGATGATAAAGAAGATGCAAATACCTGAATTGCATGACTCAAGGAAAATAAGCGGATCGCATTTTCAGTACAAAGCAATAACAATGATTCCTTTGATGCTGTATCTTGGTTGTCTAACACTGATGCGTCATCTGGTGATAATAATGCATAATTGCATTAGAATGGCATAATAGTACGACATTCAATATACAGTTACTTATTTGCAGCATACAAAAAATCTTAGGTAGATACTGAAAAGAAAGATGGAGGAATATGCAAGGGCATATAGCTCACCCAATGTCTGCATCATGATAGCTCTTGAGGGTTTGTTTGTTTGGATCGCATTGGCGTTCAAAAGTTTTCCAGTTTCTTCTTCAAGAATAAAAACAGAGGAATCTTCCATTCCTACTATTAAAAGATCCTTATCATAGCCATTGTGGCTATATATTTCAAATTGCAAAGAGGCAATTCCGCCAGATACCCGACACTCAAGCTGTTTTTGATACAAGATAGCCGCATCTTCTATGTTGATAACTGCCACCTGAAAATATGATTTGAAAACGGTATAGCATTCCATTGCTTGAACAATGAGCAGAGACCAATACGTTGAGCTTAATGAATCTGAGCAGTGTTTATAGAACTAAAAATTAATATAGTTATAATCTTGCAACACCTTATGTCTTAAAAAAAAAGAGACATGACATTAGTCACTGTATGCAATGAATGTACAGCTAGTCTTCTGAATAAATATGACTCCATGAGTGCGTTATTTAACTAAATTTATTATTTATTATAGATTTCTATCTTAGTTACATCCATTTAATTTTTGCACTATCAGTGAATTGGAACAGAAAACACATGCTGATATTTAGTAGTCTTGCTAGTACAATTTCATTCTTGTAGACAAACTTATTGTGCTATATGATGGTGCAAACATGTTGGTAAGAAGTTTACTGTATTAACCAAGTAGTGCTTAGCGGTTTACAGCTAAAAATAATGACAAGAGAACATTTGCACAAAGAAAAGATTACTTACAATTCCTTTTTCTGTTCCAACAGCAAAATGCTTTGAGCCAGATATCGAAGAGATTGAGGTTACAGCTCCTTTCAGCTTTGTACTTCTGACATTGTAGCTATCCTGTTGCTTTGCTGATGAGTCGATGTAAAAGATGAGCATGTTAACAAGTAAGATATAGGAACCTGAAAAATCATAGATTTAAAGGAACCACGAATACACCAACCAGATTATAAGATCAAGAAGTTTGAATAATCAATCATCAAGTCTTTTCTTATACCTCATTTATATGTTATCTCCACTTTAGACTATGCATTGTCCAACCAAAATTAATGAGCTAAAGATGCATCACTCTTACGACTTACGCAACTCCACATTATCTTTTTTTTCGTTTGAAAATAATGCTGGACCAGCTACAAATTATCTCTTCCCTGCTAAAGTGACCAGCTCAAAATCATGATTGATAAACTATTCTTAAATCTTTTGCTACTCCAGGCCCCAGAAAGTAGTTCTGTTACTGGTCATGGCTAATCCAATCACAATAATTAGCAACTTTCAAAAGAAAGGGTTGAGATATCGATACCCTATAAAATAACTTGATGATTATGGTCGTTAGAACTTTGCTAAAATAAGCTGTAAACTCACATTTTTTTAAAAAAAAATTTGAGTTTAGACTACAAACCTGCCCACCAGAAAAGAAGCAACCTTATACCAAATTATGTGGAGCACAAAATGTAATGGGTAAAGTTCATATTTTGCACTATTAGCATAAAAGTTATGTAATACAAAATACTATTGCATATAAACACCTATCAAGATAGATGCGGCAACTGCTGGTTTAAGCAAGTACCATTTAAAAAGGAGAATAAATTATCGCCAGAGTCCTTTTTGAATGTGATTACACGGACCTGGAAAGAAGAACAATGTTTAATTGCAGTGGAAGTGTATTGAACATTAACTATAAGCCAAGTTGTAACCATGGAATAGCTTACAACTCCATTCCTATCCCCACATATAAGAACACTGGAGGACATATCAAACTGCAACGATGTAATAGGGGTGCTATTTGATGTGCTGTCTTCATTCTGCAAAATTGTTAGACTAGTGATTAGTGTGAATTGTGAAGTCAAACATAGTAGTTTGTATATAAATACATAAATATGGAGCTTAGCAAAATAATTGTGATCTGAATCTACCTGATGTTTTATCATAAAAATTTGCAGTAGAAAAGGACATGATGCGTCCCAAAAGCTTATGGTTCCATCAAGGTGTCCAGTTATAAAGAGGTTCCTCGTCTTATGGATATCGGTAGAACTTGTGGAAGTCTGACCTTTATCCTTCATTGAAAGCAACCACGGATATTTTGTGACCAATGATGATAAATAGTCCTGTTTATCAATAAAAAACTAAGCTGTCTGGTCAAGGTGTTCATAATTGTTTGCAAGGTATAATTTACAAATGTGTACGTGCCTCATCCAAAGAAGTTAGTGCTGTAGGGCTACTTGTATAAAACTTTGCAATGTTGATGCCCGAATCACCATAAGGTAACTTCACAAGCGAACTGTTAGGAAGTGTTAGTGGAGATCTAGACTGAGAGTGAAGGAGGTATCGCTCAATTTCTGAATCGTCATATAAACAAATTTGACCGGATTTCAACAAGAGAACAAGAGCACTTTGTCTGTGTTTATTCGGGTCACTAAGCCCTGTGACAAGTTCTGTTCCTTGACAAGCTTCTGTGAGAGGTAGAACCATCTTTACAATTCGAGATTCATTCTCTTCATTAAGAGTCAAGACCTGAATTTATAAAACATCAAATCAAAGGTTACAAATATGCGGTTCTCATTGAAGGGAAATAATCAAGATATCTTATCCATGTACACCACAGTAATATTCTTTAAACAAGATTTCTAACAATTTTGGCTAGTTTCTTGAAAAGAACTAACGTCCCTGTAGACTTTCTAGCTTTGCATTTACTTCAAACAGTCTTTAAAATTTCAAACTTTCAAACCAGCTGGTCCCAATGCCTGTGGAGAATCAAGAGTAAATTGGTATGTTACAGATGCCTAAAAACTGGGAAGTGTTGCACTGTGCAGCGAAGTCTTACAAGTTACAAAGAATGCTGTCACTCTAAAATGGAAGACCATATGATAAAATCTGACTACTTGATAGTTCTTTTACTGATATTCCTGACAAGAAGATATGATGAAATTGCTATCCCAGTTAATTAAAATGTCATCGCTAGATCATGATGGAAGTTGTAATAAATTAAAATTCGTTCATAAAAACTATATTGTAGAGGGGGAAAACAACAAGACACTTAAAACTAATGGTACAGGACAACATAAAATTACTTCTAGGAATAGTTGGTTTCTACCTGAAATAGATAACCATGATCAATGAACCCATTAACATACAAACGTCCAGCCTTTCCATCACTGATGGCCCATCTCAGAGACACTATTGGCACCTTGTCTAGCTTGTATCCAAGGTTAAGCCTCTGAACAGGTAGATTCTGATTACCCATCAACGAGGAATTTTGTGCACTCGAAATCTCAGGAATAGCCCAAAGATATATGTCTCCACTATCATATCCAATAGCAATTTTGCTTCCCTTTGCACAAACCCAGCATGCCGATGTTACAGTTCTGGCCTCCTGGTGCGATTGTTGTTGCATAGCTCTACCAGATACGGATACTACTTTGCTTGACTTAATATCCCACAAAGTCATAACCCCATCTCTGAAGATAATGACCACCCTGAAAGCAGAGTGTACCATTAATGAGACATTTCACTATGTGTATACAGAGCAGCATGAAAGATCAACATGGATGCTATATGGCTTAAAAAATGCAATTTCATGGGCTAAACTACTTTGGAGGAGATATACAAGATATTGAGAAATGGCCAACCTGTTACATTCAGCTAAAGGCTGCGGCAATACAAATGCAACTTGTACCTCGTTACCAACATTGTCCGGTGAGCCTTCAGTAAGAAATCAAATTCTCAAATCTTGAAGTTTCATTTCCATTAATGGCTGTTCTTATTGAAATGATTGTAGATTCATGTGTAAAGTTCATTTGAAAGTTAAGCCAACAGATAAACAATATCAATTTTATAATATAATTATTGTATTGAGATAGGGAGTGATAGAGGAACATAGATATTGTAGTGATAACGTACCGTAAGATTCAGCAAAAGGAATCCAATATGGCATGTCGACTAGACATTTCTGACCCAAGTCAAGCTTCAACAAGGAGACATTTCCAAAACTATCTCCTACATATCTGTGCAATGCAATTTTTTTATAAAGGCAAAATGCAAACTTTTTTTTAAAAGGTGCAATGCAATATTTTCATTAGAGCTTGAAGGTTCAGACATGAGACACCAGATAGCATCACTTACATGTAGGAACACTTCTGTAGCACCGCAAATGAGGTTATTTCCTTCTCAAAAGGATGCAAATAACACAATTTCTTTGTGTCAATGTCCCAAACCTGCATTTGATGCTTCTCTGATTAACAACACACGGAAAAGAAACCTCATTTCCCTTAACAAACAAATAAATGTTTGACAATAAACTCGCCTCGATTTGATTCTGGGTGTTCACATTTAAGATAATTCCTTGGCCATCGGCAAACTGAAACGGGGCATCGAACTGAGCTTGAGCCACATCCAAGTTTATTTTTTTTTAGTAAAATGGCAGCAGCGCTGCCCATCGCATCCAGGTATTGTGATGCAGCATTCGACGCACAGAGCAATGGGATTGAGGAGGCAGGAAAGAAAATATACCTGCAAGAACTTGGAGGGGACAGGTGATGGGGATTGGAGCAGCGCCTGCGTGTTGTCGCGGCCGAACAGCTTGATTTGCCCATTCCTGCAGGCGAGCAGTAATGCAAAGCGCATCAGTGACCGTGGGGAGGGCGGGGAGAGCATCCCTCGGAAGGGCGGCGCCGCGCCATCGGTGACCTGGTTCCGACGGCAAGGACGTGGAGGATGGGGTCGTAGGCGAGGATGGCAGCGTCGGCGGGGACGCCGTAGTGGAAGGCCAGACGCGGGCTCACGTCCTCGGAACGCAGGCTGCTGATGCTGCCGGTGTGTTGCTGCGCAACAAAGAAAAACACGATTGATAAGCGTTGGAACTCGAAAAGTTAAGGATTAGCTGTTCTTTTTTGAAATCGATTTCGAGAAAGACACGATTGATAATTGTCGGTTTCAATACAGCCAGCAACTGCTTCCGTAGCATAGTGGTAGTGCGTTCGCTTCGTAAGCGAAAGGTCGCGAGTTCGATCCTCGCCGGGAGCTTCGTTTTTCTCTCGTTTACATCCGATGTGGCTTTTCCTCTTCTTCTTCTTTTAAAAAAAACATCATCGCATATTTTATGTTTTACGGCCATCAATCTTTTGTCTTTGCATCCTACATTCCGACCATTGATCCCTTGTATGTGCTATAAGCTACAAAATGCTGGCAAAGATGACTTAGGCCTTGTTCTTTTTAGCGTACTGTATCGTTGCGTATTACTGTAGCAAGTTTTTTTTTATGGCCTATATGTTATGATAATTTGTAACGATTTTTTCATGACTTTTAGTAGTCCTTCCAAAGATAATAAAACTATTTTTATAATTTTTAGATCTAATCTTTTGTCTTTGCATCATACGTTCCGACCATTGATCTATTGTATGTGCTAAGCTACAAAATGCTGGCAAAGATGACTTAAGAACCTTACTTCGCTCAAATCTGCGAGTTCCAAGCCCTCGCAGAAAAGATAAAAAGAATAAGAAAAGGATTAAAGAGCGAAAAGCGATGAGGTCATGGTTGCAAGTAAGATCATATACGTGTCGTGAGATGCATAGATCCTGGTCCACGAACTCGACCGTCCACGCACATGGCCCGTCACGTCATCTACTCGTACTCCCTCCGTTTTTTAGGCCTTAGCGTCTTTGATCATTGTCTTATTAAAAAATTTAGTGCAAAGATGTAAAAAAATAAATCATATTTAAAGTATCTCTATTGATAAAACAAATCACAATAAAATAAATGATATTTACAAAAAAAAAGTTTGAATAAGATGAATGGTCAAATGCATGTTCAAAAGTCAAAGACGTCAAACAAAAAAAACGGAGGTAGTATTATTTTGGTACTACTCCCTTTGTTTTACTATATTAATTCATGGTCTCAAAAAATACTTTTCATAATATTTATGCATTGTGAATATTAAAAATGTAGTTATTGTGATGTTTTCAATCTTTGCCTATTAATTAAATGTTTAGCAAAAAGAAAAATAGTTAAAACATGCTATTGAGTAGGGGTACGATGGTCTTCGCATATGTTTTTTTCAATTACTACTAATTACTTATAGTCAGTGTGTTTGGTGTGATATGAATAAATATAGGGAGTAACTACCAACCAGATGCCAGCGCTGAAACTCACGTTGCTAACGGCAAATTATGCACATAGCACACGCGTCAGGCTAATGCATGACATCACATAAAACGACGCTACTTGCATATCGAGCAATTTACCTAGCGTGCCACTAGCAGTCGATGACCTACTTACTGATTTTCTTCTCCGTTAACCCTTCGTACCTTTGCCAAGCTGCTGTACCAGGAAACTACTGTCTTTTTTATGCTAATACCATTGCAACGGCGTTTCACATGTAACAATGTGGAAAACATCGTATGAAACACATTAAATACTCATAAATCACTGTGTAAGATACTCGTCTCATAAGACATGACATATAAAATATTTATAGAGCATGACATAAAATATATGAAACACCACGTGATACAGTTATACCGTTGGTAATTTTTTTCCCTCTTAATCACCCATCATCCATAATCCTTAGCCGAGGCTAGCGGCTCTCCATGGCGGGGAGCATCATATCGATCATGCAAAGCCAGCATGACATGGACAGGTGACTCGAGTCATTACAGGCCAAAGCAAAGATGCTATACTGGCACTGCGTACAGTCACTGGCTGCATGATGTGCAGCCAAATGGGCAAATGGCCAAACGCGGCCACCCCAAAGCCGGCTGCGCATTGGACCGATCGAGCATAAGAATAAGCGAATCCCCTCGTCGATCTCAACGAACCGGCCAAGACCGTATGTTTTTTGTTTAATCGCATGCTCTAAATCCTTATCCACCTTCTTCTCGATCGCCTTAAACAAAGAGTCAAAACATCATAGCGTAACGTTCAATTCTAGTTTTTTGTCACCCCCCCCCGACCATATGGAAGACCACGGAGTAGGAATCATATGGGAAGCGAATAAACAAACGCACTGTGTATTGTGTAACAGGAGCTTCGCTTCGGAGTTAATGCGATCACATGGTCCTCGAGAGCTGCCTTCAAACGCCTGTGTGTCCCCATACATTTGAATGCGTTTGAAATTTGAACACAAATTCGAAATTTCAAATCGAAACGATGGCACTCCGTCCCTGTCAAGCTGGATAGCCATACGGCACGGCGTCTACAAGGCAACATTCTTTTCCTGTTTCCACAAGGAAAAGGAATTTTTAAAAACATAAATAACAAGGAATTTTGAAGGGACGGTTTTTTTCTTGTCCTAAGAAACCAGAGAAGTAGGCGCGAATTTAACCGCTGAAGAAGGAGAGGGGAGAATCGGGAGTAACTAACAGCGCTCTTGAGCAAGAATAAAGAACAACGCTCAAATCTCACGAATGGAAGAGGATTAGGACTAGGAGTACCTTCTTGGAAGCCTTCTCCACGAGCTTCTTGACGAACATGGCCGATCCAGGAACACGACGAACTCAAGCAAGAAGAATCCACGAGACTTTGCGAGATGCGGCGGCGGCGGTCGACCTTGGCGTTCAAGAATCAGACGGGATGGATCGACCAATCAATCGATCGATCAACCGAGAACAAACCGTCGCTCTGTGTTCAGGGAGATGGCACAGAGGACTAGAGGAGATGGCGGTTAAGGATTAGGTTGGTGGATTGTCTTCTTCTTCTTCTTCTTCTTTATACACACTTCAGTAGTTCAGTGCAGAGACTGGGGCTTGGGAGTGAGGGGTGATGGGTTGGGGATTTAAAAAGGGGAGGACATGATGGCAAGGGCCGAGCCCACCGCAACCGACACGGGACGGCGATTCGCTGCGGCTCCGGCTCGCCGTGGCGCAATCACGAGCAGGCACTTGGCAATCTGGCCATCGGCTTGGCCTATACGTGATCAGCAGACACAAGGGGGGAATTGTTTCTTTTAGCCTAGGACGACGTGCTGGTGAAGCACTCGCTTTGTACGTGAGCCTGTGCTGACTCGATCCAGTCGCTGTGGACGTCAGGTGAGGCAGAGATGATGCTACTACTACAAGGGATGCAGTAAACGCGAGGCTGATAGCGGCAAGGGGGAAAAAGGGAAAGAATTTGTGCAGCGGATTCAGTACTTGCCGTTTGTATCGAGCCCCTTGCACTCTTGCAGCACTGTCAATTTTAAAAACCAGAAATGTTGTGCTTATCCACCCCCGAAACAATTCTGTCAGGTACCAATTGCTGCGATCAGCGGTTTGGTATGTATAGAAATACTCCCTCCGGTCATAAAAACAAATCGTTGTTGACTTTTAGACATGTTTTTGACCATTCGTCTTATTCAAAAAACTAAGTAAGTTTTTATTTATTTGGTTGTGATTTGTTTTACCATTAAAGATACTTTAAGCACATCTAAACTAAATTTTTGAATAAGACGAATGGTCAAAGGCGTGTACAAAAGTAAACGGCGACTTGTTTTTATGATCGGCGGTAGTATATAATAATCGCATGTTTTAATGACAAGGATAGGATGGATCTCTGTGGGAGCAAGCCACCGGCCACGGATGGTCGGCTCGGACAAGTCTCGTTGCGGTTGGGACAGGGCCTACATGGGTACTGGTCATGCTCCATTGGGAAGAGGATTGGTTCCACAAGGACATACGAACCTGTTTGGTATCAAATTTCAGAGAAAACTCTGTTTTACAAACGACGGTTTCTATGATATGTGCATGCAAAGTTATATATATGCTGTTTAGTTGCTTTCTCTCATGATCCTGGTCCGTCCGACTCAGCTAGACTCGTGGGATACGGGATGTGTAGATACAACGATACTGTTTGGTTGAGTGTTTAGTAGGCATATATTTTGAAATTTATGTGGCATACCCCAAATTTACTCAATTTTTAGCATAAAATTTTTTCGCAAAAACCATTTTTAAACCCCTAAAAAACCTTCCCTAATGAATTTTCCAAAACAACTCCTATTTTTTTCTATTAAAGAAATCCCTTCTTTTATTTTTACAAATATATTCATCCATAAAATATTAGCTTTTATTCTACCATTAGGTTCTCCTCATTTTTCTTGATTTTTTGAGACCAATTTCATAATTTTCTGAGCTCCCTACAATATTCTATGAATTTACAAAGCCTAAATCTATTTTCTAAAAATCCAATTAAGCTCTTTTCCTTTTTGGAAATTCTGAAAATACGCTTTCCATTCCCGGAGTACGCCTTCGACGCTGCCATCCTCAGCTCATTACGTGACAACGAACGGCCATGATCTCTCCATTTTGATCCAACACCCCAGAGTCAGCCACGTCACAGCCCAGCGTACCACTTCACCGAAAACCATCCAACGACGCCCCTTGTTTTTAATCCAGATCCAACAGCTGCCATCGTTTTTCCCTTACCCGACAGCGCCGCCACCCCCAAAACCTCCGGCGCTGCCATCTCAACTGTGCCGCGAGCAGAAAAAACACGCCGCCGCCATTCACGACTCTTCTAGGCCACAGCATCAACCTCTACGCATAGCCACGTCGCCACCGACTTTATCCACCTCATCACTGCCCCTGTTCGCTGCCTCTCCGCCGGAGTTTCTCGCCGACGTTTTCTCTAATTCACGATTTCCCCTCCGGTCGCTGTCGCGCCTCTCCACCTATAAATTGGCTTTCCCCGAAGCCTCCTCGACCCAAGCCTCCTTCCTCCGCCACTCTCCCCTCCTCTCCTCATTGGAGCAGCGACGCCGACGACCTCCTTCGCCGCCGCTGTGCTGTGCACACCGCGCCGCCACCTCCGATCACCCAAAGCACCTCGTATAACTTCGTATAATGTATGCTATA
>SPJY01003267.1:2114853-2246773 GCA_005191435.1 Raddia distichophylla
AATGGGGGAGCTTTCCTTTTATCTATTCGAAAAATGGGTCTCTAGAAGCGGTTGGGGCTATTAAACCGCTTGTAAAGCCAAGCATCCTAAGCGGTTCGTGTTCCCAACCGCTTGTAGAGGTATAGCAGCGGTTGGGGACACAAACCGCTTAGGATTTTAGGTCTTTAGAAGCGGATTGTGCCCCCAACCGCTTCTAGAGGTCATTTTCTAGCTTGAGACTGTTTTGAGGCATTAAACCGCTTGTAGAAGTTTGATCCTTTTTTTTTAACCGCTTGAGAAAGCTTGTTCCCTAGTAGTGGTAGATGCAGCGACAGTGTTTGGTTGAGTGTTTAGTAGGCAAATATTTAGAAATTTAAATATTTTGAATTTTATGTGACATACCCAAAATTTACTCAATTTTAGCATAAAATTTTTTTCGCAAAAATCATTTTTAAACCCCTAAAAAACCTTCCCTAATTTTCTGAGAATTTTTCAAAGCAACTCCTATTTTATTCCATTAAAAAATCCCTTATTTTATTTTTTCAAAGATATTCATCACATAAAATATCAACTTTTATTCCACCATTTGGTTATCCTCATTTTTCTTGATTTTTAGAGACCAATTTCATATTTTTCTAAGCTCCCTACAATATTTTATGAATTTACAAAGCCTAAATCTATTTTCTGAAAATTTAATTAAGCTCTTTTCCTTTTCGGAAATTCTGAAAATACGCTTTCCATTCCCAGAGTACGCCTTTGACGTTGCCATCCTCAGGTGCATTAAGTGACAACGGACGGCCAGGATCTTTCCATTTTGATCCAACGCCCCAGAGTCAGCCACGTCACAGCCCACCGTACCCCTTCACCGAAAACCATCCAACGACGCCCCTTGTTTTTAATCCAGATCCAACGGCTACCGTCCTTTTGCCCTTACCCGATGGCGTCGCCGTCTCCGCCGTGCCCCCCGCCAGATCCAAAAATATTTTTTTAAAAAAGATTTTTATGCATTCATGCTCCATGCATTTTTCTTTTTTCTTTTAAAATTCCTTCCATGTTTCCCTTTTTCCAATGTGTAGAAAACGAATTCATTGGCCCCAGATCAGCCGAGCTGGAACATCTGGGCAATAATACAGACAACGAAGATCTAGCCGAAGTAGCCAGGTTTCCTGTTCCTTAATATTGTAATATGCATTTATTTTCTAGTTAATTAATTTCTGTCTAATTTATTTAAAAGTATTTATGATTGCAAGTAGTCATAATCCCATTTATATTATAGCTTCCCTGTTAGATCATAGGAAAACCCTAGGAATATAATCTAGCCATAATAATGGCAAGGTCTCATATAAGCATATAGGATCATGTTTGTTGCATAATATTTTAACTTTGGGTTAAGTAAGGGAAAGCGGTTGAGTTGTTGAGGTTTTGGTCGTGGTAAGGTTGGTGAATGTTGTTGTCGGTATTGCTGGAAGTTTAGCATGAACAAACAATGGAAATGTGAGACGCATGGTGGGTCGCTTTAGTCGCGGACTAGGGGACACTTGTTTGGGGGCCGGTGCTTGGTTTGTTCATTACTCATAACTGAATTATGTCATAATAGAAATATACAAATTTCCGCCCAAACGTATTATTGGTCGTTTTACGGGTAAAGTTGGGCAGATTCTGCAGAGTCGTTAAAAACAAATCATCGATGCACCATACTTCTGGATATAAAGTTGTATCGCAGGGGTGATGCCCATTCTAAATATTGACATAAATTAGGTTAGAGGTGTGCTCGTAAGGTTGATGTTGTTTTGGTTTAGAGGAAACATTGGAAGTCTGGTTATTAACAAAAATCTCATTTAAAAATGATTTAGAAAAAGAATTGATGAAAATATTGCATTTTTATAAAATTGTCATAAAAATATGCATTAAGTCTATATTTAAATCTCCCTGTCAATTTCTGTTAAAATCTTGCATGTAGTTAATAGGCTTGCATATGGAAACCTGCTAGGACGTAAGTGCTTACCCGTTATTTTGCGGGCTACCCTTCTTTTGGGTAGGCCCTTTCTTTTGTGTAGAGGATTTTTCACTTGAAGACATGGAAATGTTCGGCGTAGATTTTTAGATTATCCTACACTCGAGCCATGCCTGTGGTTTTGACGTATAAATTTTGGAGGTGTACTAAAAATTGTAAGCCATGTTGTAAAATAACTCTAGTTATGAAATAAAGTTTGGCTGTTTGTCGTATTTCAAAATGCAGCTAAAATCATCACCAGTTGTATTTTCGAGGATCTCTCGGGGTCCCCACAATTTATATAGTGAGTGTGGTCTAGTTTTGTTTTAAAAAATGTTATGAATCCATTTTTGAAATCGGTTTGGTAATCAGATATGCTAATAAAAAGATACAAATAAAAAAGAAAAAAGAAAAACTTACCTGCCTAGCAACGCATGCATGGCTTGATATGGTGATTGACTGTGGCCCTTGTGTGGAACACGAGGCCACCATGCGCTGCATCTAGAAAAAACCTATTTTCTATGTTTCTCTGGAGCCAGGCTGCATGAAGAATATTGCATCCATAAAGCCAGGCTCAAAACCATATGCAGGATATTTTCTATGCAACCAAACACAAAAAAAAAATTCTACATTTGTAGATGCAAATCTCTGTGAATGCAGGTAACCAAAAACCCTAATAATGGAAGAAAGTTATGAAAAAATGGCCACCAACCATATTCAATAGTTTTTCATTGCGATATGATTTTTCGGTGGCTTTGCCCTTACAACTAATTAGTTTCAACGCTTTAAAGGCTAGTTGGTTTAGGTACTTTGTCCCCAAAACTACTTTGCGCTTTGTCGCCTGATTAGACTCCAAGCAAATTAAAAATCTCTATTATTAGGGACTAACTTGTCATTAGGTGACTGAGACTTATTTAGTTCTCAGTCGATTTTCTGACCCGTTGATCAAACACCTCCATAGGGCATATAAAAGATCCAACGAACATCTAGCTATGTGAGAAAATTGACTGAGAGACAAAGTAAGTCCCAGTCGCCTAAATATTAGCAAAGGTGTTATTATTAGTTCTTTCCTAGTGCTATTAGTTTCCTTCGTAGTGCAAATGAAAAAAAAATTGAATCTACATTTAGGGTGGCATGAAAGGAAAGAGCAAGCGTGGATAGGTGCAACTATCCAATTGGTAGACATAATTAACTTTTTTAAAAATAATGAAATGAAAAGAGCAGGCACAAAATAGGTGGAACTAACTAGTTGGTTGACGTGATTTAATTTTTTTTGAAAGAATGAAAGAAAAAAACAAGTGTGGGAGGGAGGTGTGCAACTGATAGAATGGAGGGAAAGAGAAAGCATGAGATAGGTGGATCTAATGGGTAGATGTGGTGTGAAATTTTTTAAGAAGGATGAAAGGAAAGAGCGGCCACGGTATAGGTGGAATTATCCGGTGGGTGGAAGTGTTTTGCAAATTTTTGAAAAGAAGGAAAGGAAAGAGCAGAAGTAGGAGAGGAGATGTGAAGGTAATAAATAGAATGTAAGGAAAGAGCAACTATTAGATATGTGGATTTTCTTATGGGTAGACGTGATTTGAAATTTTTTAGAAAGATTGGTTGGATATGATTCCAACGGAGATGTAAGTTAGAGATTGATGGTGGAGATTAATGGTTGGTGAAACCACCACCGCCACCACAATACACTTTATAATAGTGAGATAATTAGCACGCTGCTTTCTTCCTACGTTGTGCTCGGGCTAACCCAGTCCAATGTTGAACCGACACTAGCAGGGTTAGCGCGTCCATGGCGCGCCACTTCAGGCCCTTTTATATCTGAGTAAATAAAGATGTATGACAAAAAACTAAAAAAAACATTACATCTTTTGTTTGTTGTTCCCATTTTTTTATTTTTTTGTTTGAGAATAGTTGTTGATGTTGAAATTTTTTTAGGGTTACTATCATGATAATACGGTGCCTTTTGCGAATCTTTTTTTCAGCAGCCACGAAAGTTAAAATTAAAAAAGAATGAATTATTTCTTAATACAATTATCTTTAAATCCTAAATGTTTCAAAATAGGTAGTTCGTAATACAATCATTTTTAAATCCTAAATGTTTTGAAAATAGCTATTTGTTTTTTTGCGGATATCTTCATGAATGTGTGCTCCTTAACTATAGTTCTATACTTCAAAGGTTTTTTATTTCTATTATTTACTAACTGATATCGGAAAATTAAACATTTGTAATGCTTAAATGCATTCATGGACCCTTACTATAAAATGTCGATTGCATTTTCAAAATATGTAAAATTCTGGATTTGTTTACGTTGCTAGACCAAATTTTCTCCACCTGATCCCCTCTCTCTCAATTCTTTCTAAAATTCATGTTTTAGGGGGTTTAAAGTTTTAAAATTGAATGTCAAGAAATCTAAAATTTGGAAATAATTTTAAGGGATTTTGGAATATATCAAAATTTCCGTTTGAATTCGGGTTGGGAGTATTTTAAAAAAGAATTTGAAAAACTATAAGATTCACAACAAAAAAGAACTAAGCAAATTATACAACACCAAAACCATGAAAACTAAATCTAGATTTTTTTCCCGCAATTCAAAAAAAACTAAAAGCGAATATAACAAATTCTAAAATAAAATATCTATAAATGTTTGCTATTTCCTAAATTCATTTAATTTTGAATTTTTAGGGCGAGCGCAAAGAGGCGAGCAGTGTATGCGACCGTACAGGCTAGCGAGCGCGAGCGTACAGGCGGACAGCGCGCACGTACAGGCGAGCAGTGTACAGGCCAGTCACATACGTATAGGCTATATACGCGAGCCACGTACGTACAGGTGAGCGCGAGCGAGCGAGGCGAGCAGTGCCGGCGGACAAGAAGTACGTACAGGCGAGCAGTGTAAAGGTCAGCCACGTACGTACAGGCTGTATACGCGAGCCACGTACGTACTGGCGAGCGCGAGCGAGCGAGTGCACAGGTGGACGCGAGCGAGGCGAGCAGTGCACGCAAGCAAGCGCAAGCGAAAAATAGGCGCAGAAAAATGGCGAACGCGGGGGCTCGAGCCCTCGTCTCCATCTAGCCAACTCGCCAAGCGCCGCTCCGTGTTGCTCAAGCAGACAGAAAAACGTTTTTAAAGGTTGGTTTAATATGAACGGCTAGATTTTATTCCAGGAGCAATCGGACGGCTCGAGAATGCCTGGGCGGGGAGGCCAGCCACGTGTCGACCTGGCGACCCTCTCCCCACCCGCTTTGTACTATTTATTGATATACCTTTGGATCTGGTCTGGCCTTGGTTATGGCTGTATGTGTTACTCCGATATGGTATGGAGAGATGGCTGAGCCAAGTCCTAGTTAAAACTAGCTCGACTGCCCGAGGCATGACAGGCTTGAGTCGTGCTGGCTCGACCCAATTCCCAGCAATTTAGAGTATAAATCGTTTCATGCTTTCTTCCATGTGTTTACATGCACCTTCGATATAAGACTCAACATCCAACAAATAGGTATTTTCTTATTTTTGCTAAAGAAGGTGTTGACATGTTCCTGCATATTAGTACATCAATCATGGATCTACGTCGTCTACTATAGAAGAAGGGTGTCTTTCAGGTCGTTATGTGTTTACCCTGCAGATAGTGTAGGAAATGACCATTATATTAATGAATGTATTGATAGTTTTTTCTTATATTATTTGAGGAAACATATTCAGTGTTAAAAGCACATCAGATGCTAACATGGTAATATTAGATCTGCGCTATCTAATCGATGAGGAGTGGTTAGATATAGAGAAGTGAAATCCCTCTCTCTCACTTAAACACTTTCACGAAAATATCGCTGACTTTTTAAGTGGGAAAGAGGTTTTACCTTTCCATATCTGAACCGTTTCTCATAAATCTGATGGACATGATGTTAGCACATTGACAATTAGTACTAAATATATTGCCTTTATTTTTTTAGAGCATATATTGCCTTTATTGAAATATCTTATTTTGATGCTTCGACTTTTTGAATCGTTTTCCTAGAATCTCAAAGTACAAGATAAACTTTTTAGATCTTAGATAGACTACAATCTATAAGTTCAGCTTCTCCAAACTACTTTATAAAACTTTTGTAGTTTGATTTTATCAAATTTCAGAACAACAGAACACCTTCGATGTAAATAGAACTGACATACTATTGCTATAAGTGTAACCGGATGTGAGTGGCCGATTGATAGGCGGACATTTATAGGGCTCGGCACACGAGCTAAGGGCATCTCCAATGATATAGCCAACTATTGGCTATAAGAAAGCTCTATGTCATCTATAGATATCTTGTAAACAACATCTCCAATGGATTAGTATATTATTGGCTATTAAATTGAATATGGGCCCATATGTAATAGATGCAATGCACCTTGTAATCCGCTATAGACGGGCTATTAGTTAACAACCAGCTTTTATCTCTCTTCTCTTCCTCTCCTCCACATAGATAAAAAGATGATGTGAACCACTTATATCCAGCTGACATGGCACCATTAGAGATGCACCGAGACACCAGCGGCACATACTCTCCCTGCGTTACACCGTTTTTTTACAGTGGAACACGTTTATTTCCTTTGGGCCTTCGCGAATGGCGACGCTGGCTGTACAGTGGACATAAATGTTGTGGGTTACTGGGCCGAGCAGGCCCTGCGTTGCTGCATCTGCCTTGCCTATTAGTACGTGTCTAGGGGTTAGTTAGTTTTTTTTTTTTTTTTTTGAGGGGCCCCTCTTCTATGGTGTTTAGTTTAGTTTAGTTGAGATAAAGAATGAGAAATTTTAAAAAGAGACATAAAAAATTAAAGAAATATTAAAAGTATCTTTAAGATCTTTGAGCAGATTCAACAATACCATAAAAAAATATTACAAAATATTTTATGAAATGATCTATACAAAAATAACAAAATTTAGCTTAACTAAACTAAACAAGGTAAACAAGGGTTAGTGACTTGGAGCAGGATTGTTCCTGCCGATCAATCCGTACTATAGGTATTGCGTGTTGTTTTTTTCATGTACGGTTCTTGCTAATTTCTACTACGCAAACAATACGCTGTATTTTATCTTTACTAATTTTTCAGCAATATTAATGTACATAATACCGTTTCAACGGTATGGATATATGTTTCATGTGTTTAGTGGGTGTTTTATAAGCATTTTGTGTTGTATTTTACGAGTGTCGCTCGATGTTTCATGAGTGTACAGAAGTTTAATGTGGTATTTTATAAGCATTTCATGTTAATGTTTTATGTGATTCACAGTGTGTTTTACATTTGGCAAATAAACATCGAGGCACACACTAGTTTGTACACACTACTAATAACTTTCAGATAAATCCTTAAAAAAGTGAGAACCGGGATTAAACTTTCGAAATATAGCTTCCACAACCGAAATGCTACCAATTGAGCTATGTTCATTCTTCTATCTTTCTAGTTTAGACCAGCAATGCTTGTGCTGCATAGTCATGTTCTTTTATCCTTCCTGTCTCGTGGAGAACACTTCGTATGTCTACCAATTAATGGATGTTGGTGCGCAATACATACCACTGATAACAACAAACTTCGTACAGTGCAGTCTTGATTAGTTGATTGCGCATGGTTCGTAACGCATACCCGATCAGACGGCCCTGACCCACCCAGCCACCCTGATATAAACGGCACGGCCGTCGGTGTCGCTTGGCCGCTGCTTCATGGGACTGGTTTGCTCCAGTTGGACGGGCATTTAACTGCGCCATTTGATTATCTGGAATGTCACTTGCTGACGAAGATGCTCAACGTGCGGTAGGAGAGGAGGCAGAGGAAGAAAACAAAGCAGCCATGAAAAACGAAGGGAGAAACAGAGCAGCTTAGACCTGCATTAAAAAAACAGCTTAAATTCCTTTTACAGTAGTCTAAAATAGAAGATATGGTTCGCCCATTTTATTTGATCTAATGATTCGAATTATTTTATTACAAAAGTACCATATGACAATAAAAGGTAAATGTAAACGGTTAGCTTAAATATATACTTAGCACCAAATTATTGCATACAGTACGGTAACATTGATCCTAGATTTATTACCACCTTGCAAAGGAAAGTTCTCAAACGTTGGCCTTGTCTATGAAAACACATAATTCATAAGTTGCAACAAACAATGGCGATCAATCCAGATCCTCTGCAGTAGTAGTACTAACTGCACACCGTGAATTTTGAAATGTGCTCGGGTGCTGGCATACAACGGAGTCAAGCCCATTAGCAAGCACGGCCCATCACACAGGGCTTTTTTCCTTCTCAGCACAGCCGCATGGAAATTAGATGGTGAGAAAAAAGAGCTAGTTCCCGGACATGCACATGCAGTAGTAGTCAGATCGGTTAGTTCCACTTCCAGTCCAAGCAGCAACTACTCCGATGCAGCCATGGCAGATGAGATAAAAAAAATGAAGATCATCAACAAAAAGATGATAACCTACACTCGGATGGTTGATGACATCCATATGAACTGTGTAGTCCTTTATTCATTTGAAGTGGCCTCATGTTTTGTGTGAAAGTGCATTGGATTGGAGTACATCTCACGGGAGGAATTATTCACTTCTATGTTTACTTAACATTTGATATAAGAATGATATCCATGAACCATATTTTGAGGAAACTTATCAAAAACTTGATGCTTTTGTCAAGGAAAAAAAAATATTATTCTTATGTAGATGGGCAGGGTAACAACTAGCTGCGCGTGGAGGGGAAGGCCCATGTGGCCTACGCTGCCTGTTTGGTTACAACACAGGAGTAGCTGAGCACATTTCAAAATTCACAGCGTGCAGTTAGTACTACTGCCACAGAGGATCTGGATTGCAATTGCGATAAGCAGCTTATGATTGTGCAGAAATAATTTGTATCATACATGATAGATGGATAACCTAAGGGATAGACTACGTATCTGACATCTGATAAAAATTAAACGTATTTGTAGTTAGTTTAAAAAATGTTGCATTACATTTTAACCAAATGTTACGCCAATGTTGCTGTAAGTTAATAAGAAAGATGCGGTGGGCAAAACCAAATGTTGTCATAGGCAAACCCAAAATATTTCAACTCACAGAATCGAATGTCGCGATAGACAACCCAAATGTTTTAATGGGTAGAACCAAATGCCACAATAAGAAAACTTAAATGTTTTAGTGTGTAGAATAGAATGTTGTAACAAGCAAACTCCAAATATTTCAGTGAGTAAGACCGAATGTTGCAACGGGTAAACTCAAATGTTTCAGTTGGTATAATCGAATGTTGTAGCGGGCAAATCCAAATGTTTTAGTGGTAAAACTGGATGTTACAGTTGGTAAAATGTTTCAGTAGGCAAGAACCAAATATTACAACAGGGCATACCCTAAATTGTTTTTGATACTCATATGATGTTGTTTCAACCACTGCGTTGTATATCATTCCTTATGAGCCACCACTTCCATAAGGAGGAGGAGGGAGAAAGGGGGAGATGGGGAGGAGGTAATTCGGGGGAGAGAGAGAGAGGGGGGAGGTAGATTTTTATATGAATAGAGAAAAAAGACATAGATTCGAGATTAAGGGAGAGGAGAGCCTCCGGCTAGCGGCAGAAGCATGAGAAAGAGAGAAAGAAGAGAGGGAGAGATAGGAAGCAGAGTAGATGGTGGTGGTTAGAGATGGCAATGGGACCCGATCCCCGATTCCCCACGGGGAATTTCCCCATTAGGGGTCGAGGATGGGGACGATTTTGTCCCCACGGGGGACTAAACGGGAAAAAACAATCCCCGTCGGGTCTCGCGGGGACGGGAACAGGGAGCCATACCTCGTCCCCGTTCCCCGCACCCCCGCCCCGCAAAAAAAATTCACAGCATGCACGGCACCGTGCGCAAGGCCCACCAAGGCCCATCCAAACCCTAAGCCCCTAACACAATTCTCCACCCTCTCACTTGCGGCCGCCAGGGCAAGACACACACCGAGCGTCTCATCGGCCCTCCTGCGCCCTTTGCCCTTTTCCAACCCTAACACCGAGACGTCCCATATCCTCGTCATCTGATGGAGATGGCGTCTACGGGAGCGATGTCAATGAGAAGCGGCAACCATGGGCGGCGATAGCCATGAGCGGAGCGGCGACCATGGGTGATTGGGTGGTGGTAGGCATGAGCGAAGCAGCGACTCAGGTTTGCTATCTTACCTTCGTCTCCTCCATGGCTTATGTCTTGAAGAGGGGATGGATTCCCCGCACGGGGGTGGGGATGGGGTGAAACGTTATCTCGACAGAGGAAACGGGGACGGGGACGGGGATGGGGAAGCGATACCCGATTAGAAATTCCCCATTGCCAATTTGCCATCCCTAGTGGCGGTCGAGTGATGCGACGACGAACCATCACACTCTCCAGTAAATACTGCTCGGTCAATCTTGTGCCTCCCACAACTAGGACTTGTGTTTTTGGAAGAAAGAGAATGGAAAAGAAGCACTAGAATAGCTAAGATTTTACCAACCACACATTGAAGGATAAGCTGTAAGCTTTATACGTCTGCATCCCACATGATGGCCTGATGGGCCTTGTACATTGAACTCGGACGCTAGACCACAAGCATTTTCGATGATTTAATCTGCATGTCAACATGTCCAGAACTCCAGATCGTTCAAAATTTCATCCATACAGAAAGGAATCTTGCACAAACCCATACTTGATTGGTTAATGTACTAAAGTTGCCAGCAGATGCCACACTTTGCAACATCTTGAGTTCTTTTAAGAAAATGTGCAACAGTTTGACAAAATGTAGCAAGTTTGTTTCCAAATTCCATCCAAGAGAAACTCGTAAAAGGTTGCCAACGAACTCCTTCTGAACTAGGTAGAATGATATCATAACAGAGACTGAAATATACACCCCCAAACTTTATGAAACAAAAGGAATATTCTTAAAACATTTAGAATCATATGACGTATATATATAGATTGATCTGCTGCTTTGTACAGATAAGAATCCATATCTAACCAAAACCATATAGAGATTCCAACACGCCCTAGCTTCATCACAGTACCACACATGCCCTTTGCCCCTTATTGAACAACATGGCAGCTGAATTGGGCGCGTCTCTCTGCCAAATCCAATGTACACTTGGGCATTCCCCATGCGCAGCTAGGCATCGATCCATGCAGCTTATACATCGGAAGAACGGAAGATCTGTGCGAGCGACGTCCATGTCCCGAACAGGGAGAGCGCGATCCCGATGACGATGACGGCCACGTCGCCGGCGAGGCCGGGCCAGCCGATCTCGGCGCCGAACACTTTGAGGTGGAAGGCGGCGGGCAGCACGAACCCGAGCACGACGCAGACGCTGCTCCCGACGAGGGAGAGGAAGTCGGCGAAGTTGGGCACGAGCATGGCCATGAGCCCGACGGCCACGACGAGGAGCCAGCGCAGCCACCAGGCGTAGCGCTTGCCGCAGAGTAGGCGCTCGGCGACCTCGTAGACGGGGTTCATCATCACCGGCATGGTGAAGAAGAGGTTGATGCACAGGCCGAGCTGCACGGCGACCGACAGCCACCCGGTGCCGAGGTTGGTGGTGATGATGTCGCGCGTGGCCGCGCCGAACGCGAGGTAGCCCATGGCGCCGAACAGCCCGTACATGACGGCGATGAACGCCATGGACAGTGCGAGCGTGCGGCCGAACTTGCGCTTGTTCGCGGCCTCCGCCTCCAGCGGCAGGACCATGCCGATGCCCTCGAAGGCGTAGACGGCGACGCCGAGGCCGTAGAGGAGATCTGCGGGCCCCCCGAAGGCGAACACGGGGGGCTTGTTGGCGAGCCACGTAGACACGTCCTGGCCGAGGACGACGCCCATGGCGCCCAGATCGACGACGTCGGCGAAGATGCTGAGCGGCGCGAGGAGGGTCAGCGTCTTGATGGAGTTGAGCCCGAGCTGGAACGGCAGCATGGCCCAGATGAAGAGCGCCTTGGCCGTGACCAGTAGGGAGGACGGCGAGGAGGCTCCGATGGGGTAGAGGAACGCCATGGTGTTGGAGATGAAGATGAGGTAGCCGACGCAGAAGCTGACCTGGCTGAGCACGAGCATCACGTCGACGGTGTGGCGCCCCGCAGCGCCCCACACGGCGGCGCCCAGGTCCCCGAAGGAGGCGATCTTCGGGTGCTCGTCGGCCAGGCGGCGGCGGCTCGCAACGAGCAGCATCATGCAGTGGAAGGTGAGCGCGGCCACGGCGAGGACGAGGAGCGAGCCCGCCACCCAGCCGGTGCGGGAGAAGGTGTAGGGGAGCCCCAGCACGCCCGAGCCGACCACGGCGATGAAGACGTTCGCGAAGGTCTTGGGCTGCGACGACAGGTGCGCGCCGCCGCCGTGCTGCGGCAGCAGCGGCGTCGCGTCGAGCCGGGAGGACGACGAGCTCGCCTCGTTGTGGAACCCCATGGTCGGAATCCGGATCGAGCAAAATCGAATCGAATTTCACAAAACTCAATCAACCCGCGAGATCTCTTCCGCCCGAGATTGTTGAGCAGTAGAAGAGGGGGAACAGTGACCGGCGAGCTCGGTGTCCAGGAATTGGGGAATTTTTCGCCGGTTTGTTCGTGAGCTTCTGGTTCGCCTCGTTTTGTAGAGGCGAAGCCAAGGAGGCATGGGTGCGCCGAAATTTCCCTTGATTTGATTTGCGAAATCTAACCGTATAGAGTTGACAATACCCCATTTGGTATGACCTGCCGTAAAAAAATAAAGTACATATTGGTATGACCAATACTCCAGACATTTGGATTGGCTTCGGTATATCCATACGAAGATAAACTAAAGCTTGACTTTTTAGATGGAAGTTACCAATATGGTACTTGCCAAATTTAATGGAAACCAAATGAACCTATAATTTTGATAAAGGCCCTCTTTATTTCCGGTTTTGGTCTGATTTTTGATTAAATATGAAACTTTTGTTATTTTTATATAAACTATTCGGCGTAACATTTTAAGATCTAAAATTTTTTTAGAGATCCTATTTTTTAACTATAACCGAAATCAAACCACTACCAAATTCTCATATTTTTTCAGAAATCCTCATTTTTTAACGAGCAACGCTGGTCTTTAAAGAGGCATGTTGGGGAGCCGACGCCATGTGGGCCACACGGAGGCGCGTCCATGCGCTGGTGAATGAACCATCCGCCGGCCGCAGCTGTGGTTCGCCGTGCCGGAGTGGAGTGATGCCGACCCAGCCAGAATGCGGCGTACACAGTACACTGGAGCCCCCACTCCCCCAGTGCTTGTCGCCGGCTGCTTCCGCTTTGTTGGTGACTTCCCAACACTTTCTTCTCGTCAGTTACATGCGCAAGACCACCGAGAAACAGGTTAAAAAACAGGTTAATTCGTTTTTTTTAATGAATCACGTGTTAATGATAGGCCCATTTTGACCGTCGCGCGCCGTTGCAAATTCAACGCTAAATAAACTGTCGCTGTCGAGAGAGAGTAGCCAAGCGAAACACAGCTAAGCAGATCTCGGAAGACGATTCCCAGGGATACGTACGATCGTGCATCACTCGAGGGACCCCCCACCCCCGCGTTGATCGATATGTTCTGATCGGATTCACGTCTTTGTGTTGGTCAAGTAGCATTGCGATACGCCATTGAGCTTCTTGGCACTAATATTTAATTAGGCGATGCCCGTACGTCCATATTTATCATACACAATTCAGTGGAGTCTATACAGAATATGTGTAACGCCTTGGGGATCATTTGTTTATGCTGGTGCACCGTAATCGTGTGTCTTTTTTTATGGCGTAGGTTATAATAAAAAAGGAAACTCTATATAGTAGTAATCCAGTTGCAGAGATGTCATTCGCATGGCGTACTGGCGAGGCCCCGTCCCCCGTTCTTGATATTTGCTTTTTATGTTTTTACAGGTATAAATATTGTAGTTATTTTCAAAGCTTATATTTTTCGCTAAAAAATCCAAAAACTATATTCTAATGTGGGGGTTCTTTTCAACTGAACTTCGAATGCTTCATGAGAGAGCTTGAAAAACTCGATCTACTTCATTTAACTTGTTTCTTTATGACCTATGGGCCAAACATTTGAGACAAAAGGAGTGTCTGCAAAAGCCAAGCGTTGGACGACTTGAGGGGAGTTGAATAGACGCGAAATAGAAATCTTTCTTAACAACATGCCCCAAGAAACAAACAGAACCAAGCAAAGAACCATGAAGAATCAAGAACAATTACAAATCATATTAGGGACAACAGCACATGCCCCTTATAAAAATGTCGTGAATAAAAAATCATGACTCAAGTGGCCATGGGAATTTTTTCTCCTTGGGTGTTCCTCATTGTTGAATCCAACAAAAAAAATCAACTAAAAAATCTACGTTAGAAAAAAATAATTAGGACAAGAAATATTGTTTTTCCAATGGGAAATAGAACTTTTAGTAGAAAATTATCGAGGTAAGAGGTAATTTCTCCAAAAGTGTGACCCGTTTAAATTTCAAAACTTTTCCCTAGAGGGAACATAGTCACAAAGATCGCCACAAAAAATTGCCTCCAAATCAAGTGAAATAAAAATAGAACAAAAAAAACAAGATCAGCCGTTCAAAAATTTCAGACAGAACATTTAGGACTCTGTAGTTTGTACATCCTTTGTATCTCACAGACCGCGACTGCTTTTCCAGTACCACTTGAAGATGGTAGACATAAAAATCACACAACGTTTCCAACAAGAATCACCCCAACATCACAAAATCATATCGGATGAATGTCCTACGTAATAAGAATCCTGAACAGAGATACCGAATCTACCAAAACAGCAAAAGAGAGCAAATCTTGATCTAGATGTTGATAATATAGATGATATGACAAACCACAACACCTCCTTGATCAATAATCTTTCAGCAAGTAGGACGAAAAGGAATTATGCTGCACAGAAAACAACCAACAAAATTTGTTCTAAGCCATTGAACAAAAGAATAATACCCTATGTGCCATTGCAAAGCCGCTAAGGCTCTGTTTGGGAGTAGAGTTATTTTGTAGTTTCTATACAAAACCATAGTTTTCTCAAAAACCATGGTTTTTGATTCCATGAGGTGTTTGAAAGCAACCCAAAAACTCTGTTTTGAAAACCATGGTTTTGAAAAAATTATGGTTTTTTTGGAGTTTTGTAGAATCCACTCCACACCAAAGTTTTCTAACTTATACTAGCAAACAATGGTTTTCAAAATCATGGTTTTTCATGATCATAGCAAAACACAAACCATGGTTTTAAAAAACTCCACTTCCAAACAAGGCCTAAACTTCTTACATCCCATCACATAGTTGTTTATTGCTTCTATGCCATTGCAAAAGCTAATTTTATTGTCGTACATGCCACTAACGAAAATTTCACTTTGTGTTTAAGCTAAGTAAACGTTTCAAAACTTCTCTATTCTGAATTGATCTGGGGATATATCACTAAACCATCCACCAGACCACCATCAGGGGCCAGAGACTAGTTCCTGGAATTGGTTTGGAGACATATTCTAAAGAAAGGTATGCTACGAAATGGAAAGAAACCTCTTTTTTTTTTAAAAAAGTACGGTGGCAAAGGATGAACAGAACAATATAACCTGGGGAATTATTGTGGTATTGGAAGGTAGCAGGGTAAAATGTAAACAAACATTCTTCAATGAGTCCATATATCACTGTCAAAACGTTCTACCATATATGGTGGTCAGAATGGTAACAGGGCACATATTGTTGAAAAGTATAAAACGGAAGTATGGCATAGGAAAGCATGTTCCCATGTGTGCTCAGTGCTACAAGAACCCTAATAGAAACAATGCACAACTTGCCTCATGTTCAATCCTGGACAATCTGATGTCCTCACTACCCAATATCTCTAGAAGCAGCACGATGATATAAAGTTTTGGGAAACCTTACTGAGTTACCAAATATTGCAGGCCTCGGTTCTCTACATTCTAAATCCATGATCAAACCCACATACAGAGCTAAAAATGCCTGAATTTAAAACACACAGCCTACAGTTGATCAAGTTTGCCGTTGTCAATTGCCACCAGAGAGGCAGAGATAGGCAACGGGCATTTACTAACTCGATTTTGCGCAACATCCCTATCAAGCAGTTGAGCACATGATAGGGCAGCCTAAACTAAAACCTCACAATAATAATACAGTAAACGACTACAGCCTGCTCCAGGCTTGTTACTGGATTGCAAATACAAATGTAACATCTCAAGTGTCAAACATGTGATACTTAACTGATTCCCAAATTGGCTAAAAGCGGCAGGAAAGAGAATATACCAGGTGCTAGCATCATTTCATTTACCAGTACAAAATCTACAAGTCTACACCATGTCATCAGGGGCAAATGATTCAGCCTGTCTCCACAACAGCCATATACAACACAGATGCATCAACCACCTGTCAAGTAGAAAATAGATATCAAACGACACTCCATGTGAACACAAAAAGTTTCCAAAAACACACTATGTCATAGCCATATGAAGTTCTTAACATACAAAAAAAGAATTATGAGAAATAAGGTAATACCAGAAACTTTGATGGTTAAAGATATTGGATACACTTTTGGAAGAAAGCCAAAACGCACTATGGTTTTGGGTACTGAAGAATGGCATGGTTCATAGACATAGCTGCACAGGGTAGAAATGGGAATAAAGGAACAGTGTTCTAATCCAAGAGTAATCAAATGCAGCATCAGTGCTGAACTAGCAACCACTCCAGTCAAATAGAACACCCAGCAGGAGGAAAGGTAAAGGGTAGCAAGTGGCAACAACGGTTCAAAATAAAGAGGAGACAGAGCCCCTCGTCCTCCATGTGAATTTTTTAGATTGGCGAATATGTATATACATGTGTGTTTTACTGATTCATTTTAACCCCAGAAAAGAACATGTGATCTGCTGAGAGAACAATACCACAAATTGCACTAGGATAACTTGACCATAACACACAAGAGTTTCTGCTTACCTTATATTGGGCCTAATATCTGTTAGCTCCAATCCATTAGTTGTTTATGACCATGGTTATTAATACGTTGTGAATACGTCGTTATCACGACGTATTAACGGCAATACGGCCTGGAGAGGAAATACATCCAGTCGTTTTTGTGGGCTTCGAGTGCTACGTGGCGCTGTGACCTGACAGTAACCCGTACTAACGTGCACACAAACCTGCTGGTAGCGGCAGCGCTAACCCTGGCGTGCCGTGCCGCCGCGGTCGACGCCGGCCACCCCATAGCCGCCTTCTCCCACTTCTCCTCATCGCCACAGGTGTGAATGTGATCCCCCACCCCCCGGCAGCTGAGATCTTCTCTTCTCGCCACCGCCGCCGAGATCTCCTTTGGCCACCGTCGGGATCTGCTCTAATTGCCGCTGCCACCGCCAGCTCCTCCAAGTATGTTGCCGCCCTCTCCAGTTCTCCTCCCCTTGCTCCTCTTTATTTTGATCTGCTCTTGCTGATGCTCTTGCTCTGTCTCTACCCTCCCTGATCTGCTCTGCTTAGTGCTCATCATAGTGCTCTACAACTTGCTCTTGCTCTTGCTCTGCTCTCTACCCTCCCTGATGACCTGATCTGCTCTGCTTAGTGCTCATCATAGTGCTCTACTACTCTTCTTAGTGTTGGAATGTTGTGCTCAACTGCTCATTCGTTTTGCACTTCTGCTTAGTGCTACTGTTGTGCCTGTGTTATAGAGTTATAGTTCAAGACCTTTTGGTACTTGCAGTCAAATCAAGAAACAACATATCGCTGGTGGTTTGGAGATGCATGCATATGGTTATATGGTGAAACAACATAGTAATGAGGACATCACTGACGAGCTTGCTAATGGAGTAGGAAAGCGTCAAGACGGCATGAATCCTCATGCCTCAAGCGTTAATCAATGAAAGTTCAGCAAGTAGTTACAAGATTAAAGAAGTCCCCAACCACCAAGCCCAAGTCAAGAGGACGTCGAAGTCGTTGCCGAGTCCGATTCGGACATCCAGAACCAGTGCATCTTCAAACAGACACCCAGATCACATACGACGTCCAAATGAGGCAAATAAGGACTCTACGAAAAGCTTACGAGATAAGCTTTCCAACGGATCTGGCCACACCTCTAAATTCAATCCGAGTCAAACAAGCTGACGGACATAAACTTCCCAGCACTGCGTCGCCGTATTTTTGGGCCCAAAGCCCGTGTACCCCAAAGGTTAGGGTTGTGCGTGCGTGAGCACCTGTTTGGGCGCCGCCCCTGCTCTGGCCACCGCCCTATATAAGTCCCCCGCCATGCTTCGTTTTAGTTGGTTTTTGTTTAATTGATTTCGTCACGGTTGTGTAAGATTTCGCCTTATTCTTCTTATGTCGGCTAGACCAACAGGACTAAATTTCCGAACCCCATTATCCTTAATCTACATTCGCAATTGTGATTGCTTATCTTGTGTTCTTACTCGTTTTTCGGTTGCCTGCAGGAACCGTCCTTCGTTGACAGATCGATCGTGCCTCTGGCTCGGTCGATAACACTCGTCGTGGGGGTTTAGCGATCGCCAGAATTTCCAGTTCCTTGTGAGGTTGGAAGCCAGATCGTTTAGGTCTCCGTGACACCTACCGAATTATCCTCGTCATTTCTCACCAGAAGATCGGGACCCGCGTCCACGCCCATCGCATAGAGTTATAGAATGCATGGTATATGGTCTCAAATTACATGGAAGAAGACTAACATCAAGGTATATATGTCATATATGTACATATATGTACATACATATATATATATATACATAGATATATGTGTGTGTGTGTGTGCTCCCATAGTTGTATTACCATCTGCGTATCAAGACGTTATCAAGGTCGTTTTATCGTTATAAAGTCAACAAGGTACTCGGTCGTATCATGTTCGTATTGTGTATTAATAACCATGTTTATGACTATAAGAATTTGCGTGTGAACCGATACTAAATACCAATTTGAGGTTACCAAAACAAAAACAAAAAAATGACAGCCACCATAGAAAGTTGGGATAAGAAGGTATTGTGGCTAGTCATAGGATTAGACTGTCAGTAAATTTCTACATTACACTGTTACACTGCGGCAAGGATCACAGCAACTCCCCGAAAGCACAAACAATACCTCAGGAACCCTCCAATTCTCCAAATCATACTCACAAAATAGTTGATCCACAGTCCATATCATCACCATGAGAAATTATGGATTACTTATGGAACACACAATACAGCTTTGCTAGCTTTTTACCACTAGTCAGATTACTCAGTATCACAAAATAAAGTAATCAACAAACTGCAGCAGTAGCAAGGCTCATTATTTCATAGTTTATCATAAGTTCATAACTAGATGAACCACAAAATTGAACATACATCAGTCTCTCACCGATCTAATTCATGTGTGGCGACAGCGCTAAACGATCTGATTGCTCGCATGGAGTTCGAATCAGGGGCTAGATCAACTCGAATAAATAGATCTAAGTGTCCATTCCACTGAATCCAAAAAACCCTAGATTCTACCGCCTCACCTCACTTGCAGTAGCGATCGGCCTTCTTCCGCACACGGTCGTCGAGGGCCTCCTCCACGGTGCGGCTGCGGGAGGTGCGGGCGGCGTTGGCCGGGTCGTACCCAAACTTCTTCGACTCCACGGGGAACAGTTCCTCATACTTCATCCGCTTCGCCGCGTCGATGGTGTAGTCGTCGCCGGCGGCTCCGCCTCCGCCTTCGGCGTCCTCCGCGGGCGCAGCTCCCGTGGCTTCGGCTTCGGCGTCGGCGTCGGAGGCGGGCTTCTTGCTCTTCTTGTGCTTCTTGGGCTTGTGGAGAGAAGCGGCCTCGCCGCCCTTGAAGACGAGGCGGCCGGCCTTCGCTTTCTTGTATGCGTCTGACATGAGGCCGCACGGGGCGATACGCGGGTGCGTCGCTCCGACAAAGGCGAGATGATATATGGATGCGGGGTGCGGGTCAGTTTCCACTTTCCTTCCGCGGAGGACTCTCCCGATATCAGACAGGGGATACATCTGCCGATTGTGCTCATGGGTTAGCCCGGCCGACGTATCCAACTCGACTCGATTCTAAAAAATCCAATCTAATCTGGTTCTATCAATGCACCGGTATCGATGCACCGGGATAGGTCGGATCTTAATTTGACGTCCGATCGTCGGGTCAGGTTGGGTCGGTTTCAATCTTGAAAAAATTACAAAATCAGTCGTGTGGGTTCAGGTTTTCAGGTTTTAGGTCAGTTTTAGAGGTTTCAGATCAAGTTCGGGCTCGGTTTTTTAACCCGGTGTACTGGGTCCAGGGTTTACAAAACCGCGGAGAAGCTCCAAACCGTTTACTGCGCAGAGCCGGTTAACCGCAGTTAGCCACGGTTTTAATACGGTTTTTTACCCTAAATGCAAAATTAGGGTTAGCCGGTTTTGCTCATGGTTAGCCGCAGTTTTTCGCGGTTAGCCGTGGCTTCTGAGGAAAAAAGTCAAAATAGGTGAAAATCGATGAAAATTGATAAAATTCTTTAAAATATACATTAAAAAAATCAATTTTTAAAACTTTGTTTAAGCCAAAATGCTTAGAATGAATAATAGTATTTTTAGAAATTTCATGTATATTTTACATTCAAAATTTATTCAAACGAATTTCGTCCAAACTCCTAAACCCTAAACCGCCGGTTTACCCAACCAGGCCCCCACGGAGGCGCGGTTAGCCACGGTTAGCATCAACGAGGAGTAGGAGCTCGAGAGTGAACTGGTCCTTGAGTGCAAGGGCTAGCATCAACGAGGAGTAGGAGCTCGGCTCCAAACCACGGGAAAAATTATATTGCCCCTCTCTTATCGCATTCATTTACTTGCATTTCTAGCTTCTGCTTTTATCACTGTGTATTGAGTTGTTAATCTTTACTCGCGCTTAGTATAGGTCTTGATAGAGTAGTTTGGGTCATTTAACTTGGTTAATCAATAACCTTATTGCAAAAAAAGATTAAATTGTCTATTCACTCCCTTTAGGTCAACTCAATCCTTTCAACTCGAGAGTAGGGAAACAGAAGAAAGGTTGCAAAAGGAATTGCGATAAGTGATCCATGAAAGATAAAAGTTGTCCAAGGGTGACTTAGTGAAGGGAATGGGGGAGGCATCGTAATGAAGAGGAAAGGGAGACAAAGAGGAGAGAAGGGAATGGGGGAGGCATCGTAATGAAGAGGAAAGGGAGACAAAGAGGAGAGAATAAGAGGACATGAAGGACACCACAAGTAGGGGTTAGACAAAAACATCGCTTGTGATGGCGATAGGATGGGTTAAGGAATATAATTTAAGACTTGGTTTGCTTACAATTATGTGCTATGATTCACATGAAGGCTATGGACAGTTACATATGAGTAAGCTCACTTGCTGAAAAAGTGAGGACCAAGCAAAAGATGAGCGATAACGGTAACGTGCTATAAGGCCCACAACAAGTGAGGTGGGAGTGAGATGCATAGAGAAAATTGAGGAGAATGCTGAAGAAATGTGGATGTGGATGTGAGACCATCTTTAACGATATCTCTTTGGTGGTCATTTTTCTTTCGTGTAAAGATTATGATCATTTGTGATGTTTAAACAAAATTTCTTCGCGGTTCATTTCACATGAATTTTTCCCTGTATTTTCTTAAGAAGGAGTGCTGTTGAAGATGACGCAAAATGAATGGGAAAATAATATAGAAAAGAGAATGAAATGAAGAGAAAATGATTGGAAATGATACTCCCTTCATTTCTTTGTTTGACGCCTTTGACTTTTTGACACGTCTTTGATCATTTGTCTTATTCAAAAATTTAGTGCAAAGATGTAAAAAAATAAGACATATTTAAAGTGCCTCTATTGATAAAACAAATCACAACAAAATAAATGATATTTAAAAAATAATTTGAATAAGACGAATGATTAAAGGCGTATTGAAAAGCCAAAGGTGTAAAAAAACGGAAATAGTACTCCCTCCGGTTATAAAAACAAGTCGCTGTTGACTTTTGGACATGCCTTTGACCATTCGTCTTATTCAAAAATTTAGTTCAAACATGCGTAAATATAAATCATGCTTTAAGTACCTTTAGTGATAAAACAAATCACAACAAAAATAAATGATAACTTATGTAGTTTTTTGAATAAGACGAATGGTCAAAGATGTGTACAAAAGTCAACGGCGACTTGTTTTTATGACCGGAGGTACCGGTTATAAAAAGAAGTCGCCGTTGACTTTTGAACACGCATTCTTTTTGTGACCGGAGGGAGTATCCAGGAAATCAAAGAAACAATTCTACTGGAAACGGCAAAAATATTCTTGAGGAATCCGAATCGCCAGTGTTCCTGAAAAGCAGCCTCTGTCCGGATGCTCCTCCTCCTTCGATTCCTCTGGCCGCCAAAATTTCCCGACCGCCTCCACCCTGGACCCCCTCCGCCCTCGTCTCCTCCCCAGTTATCGCGCTCCAAACCGCCGCTTGCTCGCCTCCTTCCAGGCCTCCTGCCAAAACCCTAGTCCACAGCCGGCGCCGAAGCAGAAGCCGCAGGCCCGCAGCAGCTGCTCCGATGCGGCGGAGCTTCGAGGAGATCTCCGACGAGGAGTGGTCGCACCACACGTTCCAGCCCTCGCGCGTCCTCAAGCGCCAACACCACGCCGCCCAGGCGGCCTCGCAGCCTCCCCCTCCCATCGATTCCTTCCGCTACAACCCTCGCCCTAAGCCTTCGTCCGCCGCCGGCACCAGCTCCAGCACCGCCGTCGTTCTCTCCGACGACGATTTCGACCTGCGCGAAGAGGACCGGTCGCGCTCGCGCCGCTCCGGGGAGAGCTCGCGCGTGATCAAGCGCCCGCCGCAGCGTAGAAGCTCCCCCGTGCGCCCCCCTCCGTACACCGAGTCCGTGCGCTACAAACCTAAACCCTCCACGGCCGCCGCCGCCGTGGGGCTCTATGACGACGACAGCGACTTTGACCTCGCAGACGATGACTTCGACCTCCCAACTTCGAGGACGTCGCGGCCTCCCCGTACCACTGGTCGGCGACGGGCAACCGCCAGCCTTGATCTCTCCGAGGAAGATGGAGATTTCGACATTGCCGATGATGACTTTGATCATCCTGAGCCGAGGCCGTCACGGCCTCGCCGCACCACTGGTCGTCGCTTCGTGATTGAGGATGATGATGACAGTGACGGACCTGTTGCTGCGGGTGTGGTAGAGGTGGAAGGAGAGGAGGATGATGGGATAGATTGGTCGGCGTTGGAGAACGAGGAAGATGAGGACGGGGACTACAATGGAGAGAGGAGGATGGAGGTGGAGGATGGTGAGGGGGACGTGGTGGGGAAGGCATTGCACAAGTGTGCACGCATTTCGGCTAATCTGCGACAGGAGCTGTATGGTTCTTCAGCACGGAATTGTGAAAGCTATGCTGAGATAGATGCCTCCACATGCCGTATTGTTACTCAGGTTTGCACACTTGTCTATTTTGATGTGATCTACAGCGTTTGAATAACTGGTGTTTTGACCCAATGGAATTTGAGAACAGGAAGATGTGGACGCTGCATGCAGAAGTGAGGAGTCGGAGTTTGAGCCGGTACTTAAGCCATATCAGCTTGTGGGGGTTAATTTTCTTCTATTGTTGCATCGAAAAAACATTGGCGGAGGTGAGTTCTTTTGATTGAATTGAGCTTTTGGTTTTGAATTGCTTGTTGCTTTGTCGGTCAATGAACTAGCCTATACTTAAGGACTGATGTTGTTTTTGAAGTAAATTCCAGCATGTCATCAAATTGAATAGACTGTTATGGTTCACCGTGCTGTTTGTGATCCTTTGCTTTTAGTTGCCTACTCACGCAAGTAGTAAGTGCACGATAACATGATGTTTGCCTGAAAGCATCGTAGCATCATGGTATTACTGCCGACCATTTGGATTTACATTGTGTAAAACAGCAGTTCTCTTGATGGAAAACACTTTATAATACTATCTTCTATATATTTGTATATAGATATTTTCTATTGATTTTAGGGTGCTTCACGGTTTATTGAACAATGATAATTGGTAGCCTAACTTGGAAACCATCTTCAAAATGTCTATTTAGGACTTTTGGTTCTAACTATGAGGACTCTGTTGATTACTGAAGCTACTGCTTTTTCTTGCAAAACCATTGTCCTATCATGCATGCTAATTAGGATTGAAGTTGGATGCTAGAGCTTGCTGGTCTGTAACAATTTTCTTTTGCATTATGTAGTATTAACCCATCTATTTTTTCTACAGCAATTTTGGCTGATGAAATGGGTCTCGGTAAGACAGTCCAGGTAAGCATTTTAGTTATAACAAAAGAAGCAAGCACACCAAATTACTAACAACATTACATGACATCCTAAATTAACGTAATCTAGCAAGGCCTGTTGTTAAATGAAACATAGTTACTTAAATTTGTATTGTGCTAGCTACAGTATATTAGGATGTAGCTTAGTTCATTTTTTTTGGCTGTGCATCCAGTTTACTCTTGCTGTATCATAATAAAATGTTGGTTGTTTGGTCTTTTTCTCCTGTGCACGCATCTACCATAAACTGTTATATGATTCTGATGTCATGTGACATATCCTAGAATGAACTGATGTAAAACGTTATATATTTTAGCGTCATTTCGTCGCTTTAACATTTGAACCTTGCTCCCATTCTTACAGGCTGTGACTTATCTTACTCTGTTGCGACATCTATATGGCGACTCAGGTCCTCATCTGATAGTGTGCCCTGCTTCTGTGTTGGAAAATTGGGAAAGGGAGCTTAAGAAGTGGTGTCCATCATTTTCAATCATTATGTTTCACGGTGCTGGAAGGACTGCCTACTCAAAGGAGCTAAGCTCCTTAGGCAAAGCTGGTTGTCCACCTCCATTTAATGTCCTGCTTGTTGGCTACTCACTTTTTGAAAGGCGGAGGTCTGCAGTTATTCTTCCTTATGGAAGACTATACCATCATATAGTTTTGCTCAAAAAAATTAAGAACATCAATGATTATGTTCGTTTGCTAGAAAATTTATGTGCTACTTTTATCCATAATGTTTTTTCTCAAAAAGAAAACTTTTACCCATAATGTAGCGCTCAACAAAAGGACGATCGCAAGGCACTCAAAAGATGGAAATGGAGTTGTGTATTGATGGATGAAGCACATGTACTGAAAGATAAAGGCAGTTTCCGATGGAGAAACCTTATGGCTGTTGCACAACATGCTCGTCAGAGGCTAATGCTGACGGGAACTCCACTCCAAAATGATTTGCATGTAAGTCTTTCTGACAAGTGTTTGTATCCTATGGTCCTTGTGTAATTACATAAACAGAAACATGTCCACCTGTGAGCAGAAATTGAAGGACAGACCATCATCTGTAAAGTATGTTACACTTTGGAAACATATCTCACTGTGTGGAGAGATGGAAGTACGGTCCATCGTCTTTAAAAGCATGTTATATTTTGGTTAGGGTACATTTGAGAAATGCTAGACTTGTGCCTGTGCATCGCAATGGATAATTATATGCATCTCATGTGATTTCTTAATTGATAGAAGTTAATTTATTTGATTTCCATGTGTTGCAACGAATTTCAATAAATGTAATATAGATCATATTTAGTTTTAGATATTGATGTTATATTTACTACTAGACTATAAACTAGAACAAAGTGGCTATGGCATCTGATGGGTAATTACTCACAACTTTAATCAACGAGCGAGGTGGTGCCGTGGTCGCATCTGGTGTGGGATCTCCTCCAACTTCATGGGTATTGATAAGTGACATACCACTGGCAACGAGCTGAGCTTGAGCGAGCCAAGGGCTGGCTCGGCTCGGCTCACTCATTTTTAGGCTCGGTTCGGGCTCGGCTCGTTCACCACACGAGCTGGAAAAAAAGCTCGGCTCGGGCTTGTTCAAAGCTCGGTCTAGCTCGTGAGGGCTCGCGAGCCTGATAAACAAATTGCTCAGCGATCTTTGGGTTTGAAAAATAGGGAGGTTTGGAAGCCTTTGCCAAGGACCTTGGTTGGGCTGCATTGGCGGTATATCTAATTGTATGCAAACAGGTAGACCAACTATTAATAACACGGGCTAAACATACCTAAAAATCCATGAATCCATGAGCCACGAGCTAGCCAGCCGTAGGCTCCGGTCGGCTCGTTTTTTGACCGAGCTGCAAAAAAATCTCGAGCTTAGGCCGTTGGCCTACAAGCTGAGCCAAAACCGAGTGAGCTAGAGCAGCTTGCGAGCTTCGAGTCAGATTGCCAGCCCTGCTCACCACTCATTACCACCAGAGCCTTTTAAGTAGTAAACATTATGCATAACCAAGGATTCATGGAGGTGCACCATTAGCAAATGAACTAAGGGTCTCTAACTAGCACAGCAGCACTACAGTTTAAATTTACTCAAGACCATATGTTTAGCCCTATTACTTGAAATTAACCAATAATTCAGTATCTAAAGTTTCTATTTTGTACATAGTACTTGCATGTGAGTGCTGTTGACTTTACAGTTTTTTTTTATTAAAAAACTTTGGGGTTGATGGTTGCTGCTTATTTGGAACAAATATTAAGCAACAAGATTCTGATTTTTTGTCAGCAGTTCTTTAAATAGACACTCC
Source organism: Raddia distichophylla (assembly GCA_005191435.1). Lineage (NCBI taxonomy): Eukaryota > Viridiplantae > Streptophyta > Magnoliopsida > Poales > Poaceae > Raddia > Raddia distichophylla. The sequence continues at coordinate 2,141,364 of SPJY01003267.1, forward strand.
GACTTTTTAAACACCACTTCCTTTCATCTTAAATTACCACATATTGGACACTTTCTTACAGGAAGCTGCTCTTGGGTTTAATATGATCTGCAGGAGCTATGGTCACTATTGGAGTTCATGATGCCTGATATTTTTTCCACCGGAGATGTCGATCTGAAGAAACTGTTGAATGCAGAAGACCGTGAGCTGATTTCACGTATAAAGTCCATTTTAGGGCCATTTATTCTTAGACGTTTGAAGTCAGATGTTATGCAGCAACTTGTTCCAAAAATACAACATGTACATGAACTTGTTTCTAGCCATCAGCAATTGGCTGTTCTTATTGGTGCTTGAAGTTTCAACTTACATTGATTGTCTTGCAGGTTAACTTTGTCTTCATGAGCTCAGAGCAGTCTCAAGCTTATAACAATGCCATAGATGAATATCGTGCTGCTTGTCACGTTCGTAACGCGAAGTCTTCGGCCAAATTTTCTAATGATGTTGTTGGACTGTTGCCAAGGCGTCAAATATCAAACTATTTTATGCAGTTCCGTAAGGTGAGCATATCCTGTGATGCAAAATTTGACAACAATTTCTATGCTGTCTTAAATGTTCATTTTGTTGCTACACAGATTGCAAACCACCCTTTGCTTATAAGGCGCATTTACAGCGACAAAGATGTTGATCGAATTGCAAGGTTGCTGTACCCAAAAGGCGCATTTGGTTTTGAATGTTCCTTGGACAGAGCAATCCAAGAGCTAAAGAACTACAATGATTTTTCTGTTCACCAAGTATTGTTCTTACCTTTTATGGATCTACTATCCACTTGACATATTGATCAACTGCTCCACCTATTGGCTTTAGTAATTAAATTATAGTGGGACTAATTGTCTTACATGTTGCAATCCAAGAGCTAAAGAAGAATGATTTTGCTCTTCACCAAGTATTGTTCTTACTTATTGTGGATCTACGATCCACTTGACGTATTGATTAGCTGCTCCACCTCATGGCTTTAGTAACTGAATTATAGTGGGTCTTAATTGTCTTACACGTTGCATTGTCAGGTCATATCCATTATCACGCTTGGTGTTAGTTTGGTTTCTTCTAGGTGCCAAATAGTTAAGTGCAGCCTCAAGCGAATTATATAGATGTGCTGTTAGTTGTCAGCTATCGCACTAGGCAAGCATATTTTTGTTGTTGACACACACCCACAGTGTTAAAAATTTATCTTGTTTTCATATTTTTCTGCGGTGCATTTATATAATTCATTTCTCACTCTCTCTTCCAGCTATTAATTTCATATGGTGATACTGGTACGAAGGGTGTCCTGACAGATGAGCATGTTCTTGGGTCGGCAAAATGTCAGGTGTAGCTTTTTTTCTTGACCTGTTTAGCTACATAGTTTTTTTTCTCTACCTGTTTAGCCACACAGCTTCTATCCAACGAAACAAAGATGTAAACTCCATAAAAGTATTTTTTACAACCATCTCTTCAATAGAGCATGTTTATGACTGTAATACATTATGTTAATAATTTGTGCTTTACTTTAATTTCTATGTTTTATTTAGGCCTTAGCAGAGCTTTTACCTTCTTTAGCGAAGAATCGCCACAGAGTTCTCATATTCAGCCAGTGGACCACAATGCTTGATATCCTAGAATGGACATTGGAAGTAATAGGAGTTACATATAGACGTCTCGATGGCGGGTTAGTTCTTTCCTAAGTCATCTTTTGATCGAATTTTATTGTAGTCTTAATTCATTACTGATAAAAGTGCCCAATGTTTCAGCACCCCGGTAACTGAAAGGCAGACTATAGTGGACACTTTCAACAATGATCATTCTATATTTGCATGTTTGCTTTCTACAAGGGCTGGAGGTCAGGGGCTGAATTTAATAGGAGCTGATACAGTTATAATACATGACATGGATTTTAACCCCCAGATGGATCGGCAAGCTGAAGATCGCTGCCATCGTATTGGGCAGCAGAAACCTGTCACTATCTATAGGTACTACCTTTACTTATTCCCATTTGGGTTCATTTTCTGTTGCTTCTGTTTTTTCCGGCTCAAATAGTGATGATATTGCTATATGCCCAATTGCCCATATCTCTTTTCTCATTTCCATCAAAGGTTAATTTTCTTTAATATTTTTTTTAACATAGGAGTATGCTAAAAGGTCATGGAGGGTACTCTCTTAGTAATGTTTATATATATTTGTTTTAGGTTGTTTCGTTTACCCTGTTCTGTGATCTTTCATTATGGTCATGTGCGGTCCAAATATAGGATTGCACTGGAAGATTACAAAAGGATTTTTTGCTTTGGTCATTGCCCTTTGCAACTTGCAAGGCACCCTTGCACGATATAAACATGTGATTTTTTGTTGCAATACATATACACTGCACACCACTTGCTTTTGTTGTGTTACCTACTCGATCACACCACCTGCCTGTCTGACTTGTTTTCATTGGATTCAGAAAAGGGAAGCCCCTATCATTCAAATTTTGAAATGATCAGGACCCTAACAAAAAAAGTTGAAAACTACCACAAAGAACACTAAGATGAAAAGAGCAAAAACGTTATTAGAAAAGGGTGATATTTGAATCAACATTGAGTTATTGAGCTTTACCATATAATGACGCATGATGATATTTATTATGATCATTTTCATTCAGGCTAGTGACAAGGGATTCAGTTGATGAAAGCATCTATGAGATTGCTAGAAGGAAGCTTGTACTGGATGCTGCAATTCTTCAGTCTGGAGCAAAGTTAGATGATAACAATGATGTACCTGAGAAGACAATGGGAGAGATTCTTTCGTCTCTTCTCCTGGTGTGATGTACCAGAGGGGCTTGAAGGTACACAATTGCATCTGCAGGGTTGTCCTTGGCCATAATCCTTTTGGTCTTCATTTCAGGATTAATTTTGGGGTTACTATTTACTAAGATGCTTTGCTCAATGGTGCCCTTTATCTTGCATTGGATCTCAATTCGTTGAGTCTGCCTTATCTACTATCGGTTCTATGAATGAGTTTCTGCAAACTGCTGGACAGGCACAACTTCTTTTCAATGGGCTCCAGCAAAGTGACATAGGTCATAGCGTATGAGCTTAACATAGGTTGAGATGGGGTGTAGATTTTTTCTTCAATTGTAGAAAGGACTGAAATTAGCAGGTTCAAAACAGAAAAATCATACAAAAGTGCTGGATGAAATACAATCTGATATTTAATGAAATGGGCGATAGATGAAGTCACAGCTATATATCAGAGATTTGGCGCGCATTTTAGCTCAGCTTCTGCTTTTCTCTACTGACATTTTTACTGCATTGTTCATCATAGACCTATATACTAGTAGGCTAGGAAAACAATTTCGCTTGTCTTTAAAGCTTAAATATTCTAAAATTCAAGAGTTCTTTTCCTCCAAAAAGCTTGATGATCTCACTACAAGTCAATAGCTGCCCAACTCCTTCATTATGTCCTTTGCTGAAATTCTTTTCTGCATGTAGCTGAGATGACCTGCTTATGAGGTTCTGTGATATTTGGTTTTCTTACACCTGTCATTTTGTAGCTATGTTGTGTCTCTTATTTTCTAATAAAGAAATAAGCATTGAAAACACCCCTTTTTATAAATTATCTTTTTGTGGCGTATTGTCATTGTGTTGCTTAAAGCTGATTCTTATTATTTGCTCTCTTTTTTGTCCCTTTTTACCAAATTATGGATCAGTGACGTAATGTTGGCCATAATCTATGTAATATTAGTATATTACCTATATTATTTTCTGACAGTTCTAAGAGAATAAATCACCTGCCCACTAAGATCATGTCAGTTTTTGTTCAGCCTATGATACTGGTTGTATGATTCCCCCAGTAAATTGTATAATTACCTTCTTTTCAAAACTATATTTCCATTGTACCCACACATACCCTCAATCCTTAAGATTTGTTTCTGTGGTGGCACTAAGGACGATCACTGTATATTAATTTAGCTGTTTTGGATTTGGCTTTGAATCCCTCACACTCAAATAGGTAGATATCGGGAGGATCTGCACCATTACATAAGCCTGCAAATTTAAGACTGAAAAACAGAAAATGGTTATGAAAACCTGCAGTCCAAATCACTGTTCTAAAAATTGGAGTTAATCTCTGATCAATCCTAATCGGCAGTTCACCATCTAGTACTGATTATGGGTCAGTCCTGATTATTTCTGATTTGTTCTGATCAATCTATGGATTAATCCTGTCTAATTGCTAGTCCCTAGCTCACCGATCAGTTAGCTATTTCTTGAACCTTGGTCCTAACAGCTTTGCTTTGTTGCCTTTGTTTTAATCTACAGTATGACATTGATATTTTAATATCTTGGGAGAACCAATACTTTGCAACTCAGGTTTACCCAATTGGCCAGTACAAATTGGCTATGGTAAAGCTGAAACATTTGATAACTATTGTATTTCATGGGGACCTGCCACACTTGAGACGGAATTTCACAAATTTCACATTAAAACATGCAATGGTCTTTGCATTGTTTTTTTATAACATGGGCGAACTTGCTTTATACATTTATTTTGATGCGCCAGTGTAATACCATACAGGCCTACCATATGTATGCGTTTTAGCGCCATGGGTAGTGTCATTTAAAAGGTCTTGCTTTATGAAATTTTCCATATGTATGTAATGCTTTGGAACTTACACATTACCCTGGCTTAATTCCATCTACTGACATAAGTTTTATCCTTTTTTTAATGTTTGTCTGGTATAAACCATGTTCGTGTACAATTGTCAATTCTGCCTTTTTATCACTCAGTCATTTTTGGGCGGATGAATTATCTACCCAATTTTTTGCATATATATTATCAACTGTTGAAAAGTTCTAATCATACAAAAATGGTGGAAATATAATGCTGTATAATATTTTGAATCAGTGCTGACTTCGACAGTGAAATGGTGAAACCTGACCTATATCCCATGGTGTTTTGTTTGATAGATGTATCCCGGCTCATAGTAGTTTTGGTGTGGGTATACTCCTTGGCCACCTAGAAATGCTATGATCGAATCTTTACCTCTGATTTCGGCATTATACTACAATTTTCTAAAACGATATCAAGATCCTCTCAGTTATTCTCATTTTTATAACAAGAAGTTTGATAAAATAACTTTTCTCCTGTCATGCCCTTTGATCTGTATTGTCTTTGAAAGTTAGCTTGTAACTCATTCTGTTTTAGTTTGTTCCTTTTTTTCATTCTATAAGGTTTGGTTTAGTTGGGGAAAAAGCTATTCCTAGTTTTGTAGTATTTCTATAAACCTTTGCTTGTGTCATGAACAGGAAATATAGTTAGGAGCTGCCCCAGTGCAACTGTCTGGTGCTGGTGCCGAGTGTGTTCGGCTCAGCCACCAGTCACCAGTGTTTTCGAGTCCTGGACTCGCTGGTTACCATCTCCTTGCGTTTTATTCTCAACTTAGGAATGGGTACACATCTTATGGGTACACATCTTATATTACGCGTGTGGTGGGTGTGTGGGGTACGTGTTGGGCGAGTGATGTGAGTTTGTGTGCGTCCGGTTGTGCTTAAAATAGGAAATTTTTGTTTTGGTTTGGGTTCGTCGGATGCTATAAATGACTTCTTTTCCTCCCTTTTCATTAGATGAACGAAGGCCTTAAAGTGTGGTTATACCATGGAATTCGCTTTCTTGAGTAAAAGAACACGTGATTGATTTCTGGAATCTAGGAACTGAACTTGGCCGAAAAAACCGAACTCACAGCTTGGTCTGTCTTCCAGACTTTCCCGTTGAGGCCTACTCCCAGGCCACATCTCCCTTATCTCGGCCCAGCCCAACAGACAACTAGGCCTCTTACCTGACCTGAACACTTCCCTGGCTCCCTCCCGCATCCGCCCATTAGTCATACTCCGTAGTCACCCATATCCATCAGCACAATAGAGCACCTCAAAATTAGAGCATCAGTTAGCTAGCTACAAGAATATCAACTAAGCATGTTGCTTATGTGAAGAGAAAAGAAGAGATAGACAAGCTTTTAACTTACAGTCTGACTGATTTTAAAACGCATGTACATTATTACATGTTCATATTTATTTTACAGACCGTCATAGCTAGTTCATTAGAGATCTACAGACGACATGTCCATTTCTTATAACTAGTGATTGGCTATAACATTGGAAATGCTCTTAGGTCTAGCCCGCAGTTTCGCACATGCCACATGTGCATAGCTCCATGCAGTGTCGCGCTTTGCTCCTTGTACTCCAACCCTAGCCGTCGTCATCGGAGTGTCAAACCCACCGTGGACCCGTTGTCATTCTCACCTAGATAAGTTCTACCTAGGTACAACACTAACCCCTCTAGTCCTTCTCCTTGGTGCAACACTAAATCCCTAATCCATTGGTGTCCCATGTTAGCATGCTTTGATTTCATTCTTAGTCACTGTCATTGGTCCTCCGTGTTGCACTCGTCGGACTGTCGATGCATCGGGACGCTAGTGCGTCAGAGCCTCTAATCTCGAATTCACAATTTGGTATAAAACAAAAAAACTATATTTTGGTTAATACGATTTGATTTTCTATTTTTTCAAATAATTCAGTATCTATTTCTTAGAAACAAAAATATCAAAAAAGAATAAACTGAAAAGACCAAATCAAAAATTAAAACGCTTCTTTAGTTCTTTTTCTCTATCTAGAAACCACGACCAAATAAAACATATTGTGACTTTTCAAGTTACCTTTGGAAACTCTCAAAGTTCAGCTTATAAGGCAAATAAGACAATGGCAAGGCTAAAGTTTTTTATTGTTCTCCTCTACTTATCTTATCTGCTTGTCGTCACATTTGCTTATAAGTTGATAACTTTGGAAACACCTTTGAGAAAAAAAAAGAAAAAAGGGCTATAAAAGCATGATTTGACTTGATTAGGAGAGAAGTAGATAATTTTTGGCTTATCTTACTTGTTTATAAGAAACTTCAAGAGGTTCTTGATATATAGTTTGTAAAGTTTGGTTCGTTTGACTTGTTTGCGAGGGCACTGAGACGTGATCTTGATTTTGAAAAACCTTTTTAAAAAATTAAAACATCTGTAGTTCCATTTTTTTTTGAACTAAACGATTTTCAATTTGAAGACAAAAGAAAAAGGCAAAGAGGAGCGGAAAAGGACAAAGCCATACTTGCCGGTTACCGCTGGCTGACGTCGAAAGGTCAGCGTACACGACTGCACGACTTGCTTCCACGTGGCACTGTGATCTGTGAAATCAGGGGAGGAAAGCGGTGTCATCACGCTGTGGCTCAAGAGGAGTTGCTGTTCAGCCGTACGCATGATATGGAGCGAGGGGGATGAGATGACCTCTCGTGGATGGATTTGGATTTGATTCCGCTGTCCATCGCTGCTGGGTACGTAAAGCTCGGCCTCATGGGCTCAGCGCCTGGGCCATTTCGCTGCACGCCTCTTTGAGCTCCTCCTGCTCTCTCTTCTCTGGTCTCTCTCGTCCGGATCGATGCCTCGGAGCTGTCCGTACCGGCCGGCCGGCCTGTGCCTCCGGTGCCTGGGCGTGGGCTGCCACAAGGCACAAGCGACACCGGCAAATCGCCAACCAGCCATGCCGGCCGCCGTGGCGCGGTAGTCAGAATCGTCGCGTAGATAAAAGGTTGGGGGAGATTCAGACAAGCCAACCAACAACTCCTTCCCTTTTAGATGCAATGGAGCACGGAAAAGTGATTCAATCTGCCATCGATCGCAGTGACGAGAGCTCTTTCTGTCGAGGTCTTTCTTTCTTTCTTTTTTTTGTTTTTGCTACCGAATGCCGATTTCTTTTTAAAGTGTGTGAGGCCTGCACACTGTGCAGCGTACAGGTACTGAGGTACAGGTACAGCGCCTGTTTCGCCGCGGATCAAAAGCTCGTCGATCGCGTGAAATTTTGCCGTCCCTTTGTGCAGAAATTATCAGGGGAGATCGATCTATTCCCCGAGCAAAACGGTTGTCGGCTTGCTGCAATCCGATGGTGCACGTGAAGAGGCAAGCATTGCACGGCCAGATCTTCAAACAAAACGGAAATGAAGAGCCACAGATCTGGGACCTTTTAGGGTGCACACAAGAACATGGCCTGGCCGGCCGGGGAGGTCAGACCATGAGGTCGAGTGTAAGGTCGATGGTGAGATGCTGAATGCATGGCAAGAGCTAGGGGGGTAAACGGTGAAGCAAGGGGCACAGAGATCGAGGCAGAGGGATAGATGTACCCGTACACGTACAAACGGCACGCATTGGATGACACTTTTGTACCATCTTGCACATATAGGCCCTCTTTGGCCTTGTTCTTTTTAGGTTGAATTAAATTAAAATTAATTATTTTTTGTAAGCTAAACGATGTAGTACTTTGTAGTCATTTTTATGGGTTTTACAGAGTCATTAAAAATTATTCTTGTGTGCAGAGCTTGTATATAAAATAACAAGTTTTAATTTAATTTAATTTCATTTCATTTAATTTTAAGTTGTAAAGAAAAAGGTATTTTTTCGATGCAGAGCAAGAGCAAGATCTTATTTTGCTCGAATGAATAAAAAATGTTATCTTTACACAGACGTTTTGTTTTAACATTTTATAATATTTTAAAAATTTTATATAGCTTTTCCTCAATAATCTTAAAAATTTCAAAATAATTTTTTAGTTTTTTATTTTTTAAATGTTTCTAATTTTTAACCAAACCAAACCAAACCAAACCAAGCAGCCAAACCAAGCCGACTGTAGGGCCGTAGCACGTGCAACCTCCTCGCCCGACACGCGCCCCAGGTAGTACGTACGCCCTCCTCCACTCTCCACAGTGCGAGCGAGATCGAGCGGTTTTAATTGCGAGCTGCATGCGGGCGGCCGTGCCACGCCGGGGGAATCTTTCTATTGCGGTAACGTGGGCTCGGCCCGATCGCGCGCGCGCGTGGGGCCGATCAGGCGCGGGGTGGCCGGGAGGCTAGGGGAGGCGCCCGTGAACCCCTCTCCCTCTCCGTCCTCCTGTTTTGTTGTCTTGGCGTCTCCTTCTATCTCGAGCCCGTGGTGGGCAGAACCGGTATCAGGACGTACGCACACGCGCTACCGGGACGTTGGTGAGGGCTGTCACTCATGCACGCATGCCGGTTGGGCTCGTCCATTCTCCATGCATGTAGATGTATCTTGATATATATCTTTCCCTCTCCCTCGTTGAGAATACCTACCGTACCATGCATGCACAGATGCACTGCTTGCAGGAGTGGTTCTCGTCATCACCTGGGCGTAACTCATGCTCTTTTTTATACTTGGTTCATTGACAGTCCGGACCGGTGATCCGGCCTAAACCTGGTCTGAAAATTTTCAGGGTCCAATAGAAAATCAGGCCGGACTCTAGCTTAGCAAAAATTGGAAATGTAGGGCAGATTCGGGCTTCAAGCTTTCGGGCCGGGCTAGTACCTAACTAAAAAGCACCGAGCTTTTTCAAGTCCTACCTAGCCCTAGCCTTCGAATAGTCTGCTCTTTACGCAGTGGTGAACGCAGGATGAAAATCAAGGTAGGGCAAGCCTAATCCCCAAATCCACACCCAAATTGAATCATTCTCCCTTGTCTAGCTCATTCGGCCTAAATCCTTGCATATCCATCGGCCGATAACCACTAAATCAAAGTAGTCTAGAACAATTTAAGATGGATTAAGACGTGGGGAGGGGGGAGCGGACCTCGAACAGGCGGTGATGCTCCCCACCGGATGGAGGCGTGGAGCCGAGCCCGAGCCATCTACCGTGGAGGCTGAAGGGGGCCGAAGGGGTAGCCGCTGCGCTCGCCTGGATCCTGTCGGACACAGAGGGCGACGGCCTCGCCGCCGCCGACCGTCGGGGCGCCTCGGCACTCGCCTTCTCCGTCGATCGCCCCCAATCCCACGTGACGTGCGCGGTGCGCCCGTGCGGACGCCGCCGACCCCGACGCCGCGAGGGAGCGATATAGAGAGGGGAGAGATCGAGAGAGAGCGATACAGAGAGGGCGGTGAGAGAGCGATACAGAGAACGGCGCTGTGACCTTTGAAGATGTGGGCCGAAGTCCAGCCATTGGCTGAATTGCTCCATTCGACCGTAACTAGAGCGAAATTAACTGATAATCTGGTATAACTTCCCTATACTAGACCTAGGGTATAAGGGGTCCAAAAAATCAAGCTCGGGCCGCGGCCCACCCTGCCCTAGTGGTGGGTCCGCCCCTGTCATGATCTATACTTGATAGTAAACATCTGGAAAATTATGACTGTTGGATGATGGATTGAGGAAATAGACAAATGTGATTTGTAGTTGGATTTAGGCCAACTGCTCAATTTTATAGTTTATTTATTTATATAGATTTAGATGGGCCTAGAACCACCGTTGCAGATCTGATTGCGCTATATTAAGTTTTTGAGCGGCAAGCCTTGTGAGTTTTATATCCTTTGTCCTCAGTAATGCTATGAAGGTGATTCTTGATTTGTTGGTTTCTATAAGGTGTGGCAACTATGAGCAATATATCACACCTCTATTCTGCTACGCAGATTGGTTTCAGTATTAATTTTTTTATTAACCTTGTTCCTGGTTGCTTTCACATCTATTAGAGACATTTAATAATTTGGGTTGTTTTCTTTATTGCCGTTGATTCTTGATAGCTCTTAAGATATCTGCGAAGTCTTGAGTCTGCTCGATCCATCTCTAGCTGCTATATTGGTTTTACTATAAAGATTTAAGTGGAAATATGGGTTAACTTTAAGAACCTGCAGAACATTTACTCTAAGATCCTCCAATATTATGGTGTTCACACCAAAAGATTTACTCAGCGAGAACAAAGGAAGAATTGTTAGGTGGGGCGGTGGAGACATCTCGTCGGAATGATAGAAGGAGATGGTACAGGCGGATGGCCAAAGGGGAGGAAGAAATGGTGGTGCATCAATGATAGTGGAAGGAGAAGGATGCGGTGGTAAAGAAACCACAACAGCATGGGAAGGAGACAGTGGTTGTGTTGGGAAGAAATGGTTTTGGTGGCTTAGGCCGATGGGATGGGAAGTTTGGAGAAGTTAGGGATAGGGATAGGGACGACGGGTTGAAGCATTTTATATCACATCCAATAATACTAAACAATGATGATGATATATTTTTTGGGTGATATAGAAGTAGTCAATCGTTGCTTTATTATGTCCAACAACTTTGCGAATTGCTTGGATTAGAATTTTATTTGCAAGATTGGGACTTCAAATCAGTCCTCATGAAAGTTTGGATATCACATCTAGTATTTATGTAACATAGTAAATAAGGCTCATCACATCCATCCCACTACAAAGTCTCACTTCGCTACCACTGTAGCATCACTATTCACAAGTGAGGTTCGTCACACAAATGTCAATTGACCATTCAAATTTTAGGATCAAAATGCCCTCATGTCTTCTTCTTCCTCCCTTCCCTTCTCCTCTCTTTTCCTCTCTCAATATATACTCGCTCGCTCGATGCAATAGGAGGCTTGCCACTGCCCACCTCCTTCCACACTGTCGTTGGCACCCTACCCTGTACGCGCTCCTGTCAACGTTAACGCCTTGGGCCTACTCCTCAGGCTCCACCCTGCGCCACTAATGTGGACACCTCGTGCTTGTGTCATTGCTATTACCGCCTCGGGCTTGAGGTGCCCTATGCCCGTGACGCCGCCAATGGCATGATAGTCATCATCAGGTGATTGTGGATGCCAATAGATAGATAGATAGATAGATAGAGAGAGAGACATATCAATTCTTAATAAGGCATATTTTTTCTCGATTAGCACTTTTCGGCTTTATTTATTGTAGGTCACAAAAAAATAAAAATTGAAAGTTTCCGAACCATGTCTGCACAAAGAACATCCAAAAGTTTTCGAGCCATGTTTGCATAAAGAACATCCAAAGTTAAATATTTTCAAAAAATAAACGTTTTCATAATGCAGCCTTATAACTAAGGATTTTATTTTTGGTGGGATATAATACTTTTTCTATGGTTTAGGGTTTAGAATGAAATAATAAAAAGAATGAAGGGTTTCGTATATAAACCCTAAACCATATAATACTTTTGAATGACTTCGAGAAAATATAATTAGAGTTTTAAGGTCAGCGGTCCATGGAATGAAAAATGAAAAACAAGGCTTAAAAATGGAGCCATAATTAACCATAATTGCATGTCAAGGTCCATCAAAATATTTACGCGTTAAAAATAAATAGGTTTCACAGAATTGATTACATCTTTCTACCCGTTGAAATTTTGCTAAAAAATCTTTGAATTTTTAGCCTATGCACTTTAATGGGCTATTGATTTGAATCTGATCGAAATAAAATGTTAGTTTTTTCTTTAGGTCAATTCTTTATCACTGAGACCAATCGGTAGGCACACCACGGACGTGCTTACATTGCTAGTATATATACATGACAACTGTATATCCTGCCTTTTGTTTTCGCCATCTCTTTACGAAACTGCTAGATGGGAAGCGATCCACTGCTTCTCACAGGAACGAATTAACTTGTGTTTCGCCTAATCCAGTTGTGACTTGTGAGTTGTTCACTGCATGCACCGATGCACGAAACAAGGGCATGCAGCGTACCTCTTTGAGAAGCATGCAAGTGATATTCAACCTTACGGTGGAAGAGGAAAGACCAAATTAAATGCAATCACTACGGCGCCTAGCTCTGCCTTCCGGTTGGTTTTGACTTTCCGCTCAAGTCGCTCAAGTAACCTTATATATTACCGATTCTCAAGCTAGGGTACTATTAGCAAAATGACAAGCAAAAGCCGAACTAAACAAAAAAAAAAGAAGACGAAAAACAATATTTAATAGAAACCCTGTGAAAAAAACCATGAGCGCTGACTCAAATAAACCTTCACTATTTTGGTAGAGATAAACAAGCTGCAATCTATTATCAATACTGGTTCATGTTACGAACTACAGTGATATACTTCCTCATTATGATAATGATATTTCACTGATGGTTCTTTTTATATTAATTATTATTGTAGGTTTTTGACATGAACCAGGTTACCACTGTCATCGATCTGAGTGAACCGGCAATGATGAGACGATGATAAAAGCGGTGTTTTGTAGTAGTGATTGGACTACCTTAATCTTCTTGTTTGCATAATAGGAATTAAAAGTCTTGGGGTCGTATTTTAATTAGAATTGTAACAATTCGACGTGCGTTTGCCTATTTCTCTCTCAGCTACCTCGAGTGTAGCTCGGTAGATCGATTCCTCTATGTGGCCATGAAGCAATGTGGGGTCTTCCGTTGACAACACAACTTCAACAAGAAAGCCAACTACACATGATGCACGTAGCTGTCTTAATATTCCGTCGTGGGAGTCTAGGAGCCCTAGCTAAGGGAGAAAATTCTACTTTCTCCATCGATCACATCTTGAAAATGCTTTGCCGCCTGGCATTGATCTGTCAGGCCAGACTCCCTAGCGAAAAAAATGTGACTTTTGTGGCCATTTTTAAGCATCCTGCTGCGTCTACCCTGCAGGCAAGGGAAGCTAGTGGAAATATACCGGTTTGATGGGGATAGACGACAGCACAAGCATCACACAAATGTACATATCTTGGACTGACTCTTGTGTAGACGCGACATTTCTTTGCTCTTTATTTATCGTGCGTGAAAATATCCCAACAATGTAGATATATATAATATAATGCACCGGATTAACTTCTAGATGACAAGGATTGATGCGAACATCGGTGTGCTGGCTAGAAGTTGACAGATTAGTTTTTTTTAGCTTCCGAATATTTACCATTTTCTAACGTGAGTTCGTATCAACGTCAGAGGTGTACATGCACGCGCGCGTGCTCCTCAAAAATAAAATGATGCGAATTTCAGAACACATCTTGCAACCATGCACGTCCGCATGCAAGCTACTCAATTGCTAGAGTACGTGAACAACAAATTCCGTGTAATTTAGCTCAGTATAGAGGATAAATTACTTTGCTACAAATAAAGGATAATCCGTGTACACACATATGCATAAAATTGCAAATGTTTCAACTGGAACAACATCACCCAGCAGTACGGCTTTTTAAAATACGTTCAAACCGAAAGGCATCGTGATGTGTGTATGTTCGCTATCCATTAAGGGCCCGTTTGGGAACCTGTTTCCCCGTCGGGAACCCGGCCTATTCCCAGGGCTGAGCATCCCCGTGGGAAGTTTCTCCGGGTAAAATTGCATATGTGTTTGGGAGCCCACTATCCAAGGTATTCCCGACCCAGCCATCTCCTCGCTCCTCACTCGATCTACTGCGCCTGCTTCTCTCAACTCATAATATGTTTTCAGGTCAAAATGTACACTGTACATTTATACTACCTACTGCAGGGGATCCCAATCGCCGTTTAGAAACCTGTTTCCCCATCGGGAACCCGACCTGTTCCTAGGGTTGAGCATCCCCGTGGGAAGTTTCCCCGAGTAAAATTGCGTACATGTTTGGGAGCCCACTATCCAGGGTATTCCCGGCCCAGCCCATCCGAGATCCCTGGGGAAATGCACCCCTCGTTCCGACTCGGGGAAAAAAATTCCCGTCTCTCCTCGTTCCTCACTTCGATCTACTACGCCTCCTTCGCCTCCGTCCCCACCTCCGGCGCCCTCCACCTTCGCCGCCTCCCACCCCCTCCTCTGGCCACCTCCATCTTCGTCGCCTCTAGCCTCCACCGCCTTCGTCGTCTCCTTCGTATAACTTCGTATAATGTATGCTATACGAAGTTATTACGGCCCCCTCCACCTCCGCCCCCTCCTCCGACCCCTCCGGCCACCTCCGCCTTCGCCGCCTCCTGCCCCCTCCGCCTCGTGCATATCTGTGGTTGTGGAGGAGGACGCGGCCGTGGCAGCAGTAGATGACGCGCCGCGAAGTACGACGCTCACGGGTGCATTGGGATGTGAAGGGAGAAGGGGGAGGCGGTGGCGGTGGTGGGGATGAAGCATGCCGTCGAGCTCTCTCGCCGCGGTGGTGGGCACGGTGGCGCGTCTCTCGCCTCGGCACAGTGGTGGGCATGGTGGCGGCGTGGCTTCTTCGATGTCATGGCTGCGTGGCTCCCCGATGGCAGTGTGGAAGGGAAAGAATTGGTAAAGTTTGGAAGAAACGGGAAATGAGGACCAAGAGGGTGGAACACAGGAAAATGAGATGCCAGAAAAATCCATCCCAGGATTTAGCTCACCGTGGTTTTCTCCCCTTTAGCTCCAAATTAGCCCTAATTGGACCACATTACTATTAGTTAATGTTAAATTAATGGGATAATTGTGTTTCTACCTCAATTTTGAAAGCTAATTGTGATTTTGCCCTTATGTTCTAGGCTTTGTGATTTTGCCCTTGTTGTCTCAAACTGAAGTCTTTGTTTGCGCCCATTCTAGCTATTAACACTATTTAACGGTGTTAACTTAACTTTAAAAAGACACATTTTCCTTGTAGATTTGCACATTTGTCGGGTAGAGCACCACATTCTGCATGGTTGCTCATTCAATAGCATTCCTTCGATTAGGGTTTTGAGTTATGTTTCTCTTGCACAAGAGTAGATTTCATATAGTACTTTAGAAAGGTTGGAGCTTAAAAAAAATGGTTGCATCAAAATGCAATCAAAATACTGTCAAAATATTTTTTAATTCGGTCAAAATGCTATCAAAAATAAGTTTCAAATATTTTGAAATGTTTAAGTCAAAATAGGGGGTAAAATCATAAACTCATTAAGAAAATATGACAAATTTGCAAGGCAAATGTGTCTTCTAAAGCAAAGTTAACACTATTAAGTGGTGTTAACGGAATGGGGGCAAAGGAAAGCTTCAATGTGAAAAAACGAGGGTAAAATCACAAAGTCAAAAAACTGGCGATAAAATTACAATTCGGCTTCAAAGTAGGGGCAAACATTCAACTGCCCCTAAATTAATTGTATTCTCCCTTGTATGCTACTCATACAAATCGCATAACAGAAAATCACTTTGAGATCCATGCGATGTCCCCACTCTCTTTTATTCACATTTTGCAAAACAAAAAAAAACATAAGTTTCAATTTTTTGCACATTGGACCTTCATTGCTCCCCTCCGATCCCCCTCTCTTTGTCACGCCCCACCCTCATATGAGAACATCAAGCTGCTCTGCCGTGATCACTGTGTCAAGGCTTCCTCTTTTTCTCTGGTGGTGGAGCATCAACAACGACCACTGCGTATACCTCGCCATTATTCATTAACTATTGAGCTCCTAACAACACATAGAGCGCTAGAGTGGTGACCCTGAAGGAGATTAGCAGGGACACTACTAGAAAAATGCTGATCTATGATAAAACATAATCATCATTGAAGACTACATATTTGTCATTAATAATTTTTATGACGAGCTTGTGACGAAACAAGGTTCGTCATATTATTGGCGTCACATATGAAACTCTATGACAAATCAGTGCAAATCGTCACAAAATTCATCAAAACTATGACGATTTTCTAATCGTCATGGAACAATTTTCGGGTGTTCATATTTGACGTGGCATCCAGGTCTACATGGCGCCATGTCATCACTAGTTATGTGACGAAACATGTTCGTCACAAAAGTTCAACGACGTGGCGCCCAATCATTATTCAACGCTAATTTGTTGCCATGTCACCATCTTTTCTATGACATTATTTTCGTCATAGATGTGTGATGACAATGCTGATTTTTTGCTATGTCACAGTCATTTCCTTGACATTATTTTCGTCATAATATTGATGACGGTTCTCAACATATATCAATTAAATTCAAAAATCCTTGCACAAAATCAGAATCTGACCACAAGCATACCACAGAACCATATAGATATAAATGACAAATACCACGAGAATTTTAAAGTTCACCCAATCATACGTAAATTACAAGTACCAACCACAACTAAGACATAGTTCAACTAGAAATAGAAATAATTCAAACTTCAAACAAAACACAACCAAAAATTAAGTTCACTAGCATGAAGGAGCTAATAAAAAAATTACTTACGCCATCAGTACATCAAGCACGCTAATTTGTGGAGTTGATTTGAGAGGCGCAAGAGTTGCTGAAGGAGTAGATCAGTTGATTCCTGTTTCTTCTTGCATTCATGCAACTCTTTTTGGGTCTTAGTCATATCTTCTTGGGTCTTAGCAAGCACTTCCTCTGTTGCTTGTGCATTCTTCTTCAGGCTCTCTACTTCTTGTTGAAGCGCAGCTTCTACCCTTTTTTTCGCCTCAAGTTCCTCTCGAAGAGTTTGTTCACTCGACGTCGCTAATTTTTTAGTGTGTTGTAGCCCAACATTCTTTAGGAATGTGCTGTTGGCACTAGTCTGGGAGAGAACTTGGGAGACAATCTGAGGGCTACTTGGTGTGTCACCATCTTCAGCAGGGACTACCAACATTTTTTCCATGCAAGTCTACAAAATGCAAGTATGTATTCATCATTGGTTTGAATAGAATGAAGCTATAGACTGCACATATTCAAGGAGCAAAATGGCAAGCATATGTAAAGTCTTACAATTGCATCTTTAACAGAGTCACTAAAATCTTTTCCCTTGCTGTTATGGCACACCTTGAATTTGTCCACTGTATTAAGTTCAATACCCTTGTTTTTCTCCCTCTGTAATGCATCATAACATTAATCAATAAATCAAGTCAATGTTGTAGCCTGAAAAATGAACCTGATATAGATCAATGAATGTACTAAGTATGTATATTACAAGGAGAGACAAAAAACACTTTGCGGTAAAATGAACCATAGTATTTAAATTATGGTGCAATGGTCTTTTCCACCTTGCTAGCTTCAAATCTATCTCTAATATATCATATTAGATTTAGAGTTTATCTCTAATATATTAGATCAGCTTTAGTACTTATCTTTTCTATCTTTTCAGTATTGACCGTTAGATTTACGTAATATTATCCATATTCAGTGATGTAGATATTTTCTTTTTTCTATGATTAACGTGAGAATTTTAGTATTTTCGATTAACGTGGGAATTTATAAGATTTTAGGATATATTAGATCAGTTTTAGTACTTATCTTTTTTATCTTTTCAGTATTGACCATTAGATTTACGTAATATTATCCATATTCAACGATGCATATATTTCTTTTTTCTATAATTAACATGACAATTTTAGTATTTTTTATTAACGTGGGAATTTTTAGGATTTTAGGATTAATGTGGTAGCTCCGTACTTAGATTTACGTAATATATCATATTAGATTTAGAGTTTATCTCTAATATATTAGATCAGCTTTAATTAGTACTTATCTTTTCTATCTTTTCAGTACTGACCGTTAGATTTACGTAATATTATCCACATTCAATGATGTAGATATTTTCTTTTTTCTACGATTAACGTGAGAATTTTAGTATTTTCGATTAACGTGGGAATTTATAGAATTTTAGGATATATTAGATCAGTTTTAGTACTTATCTTTTTTATCTTTTCAGTATTGACCGTTAGATTTACGTAATATTATCCGTATTCAACGATGCAAATATTTCTTTTTTCTATAATTAACGTGACAATTTTAGTATTTTTCGATTAACGTGGGAACTTCTAGAATTTTAGGATTAATGTGGTGGCTCCGTTTAACTCTGTTTTATATATATAGTAGATAGATAAATAGATAGATAGATAGATAGATAGATACTAGATAGAAGATTGATATAACATCAGAAAGAGGAGGATGGCGCCAACGCCAGTGGAGCGATACTGGGCATTTTGAGGCAAAGGAAGGGAGGGTGGTGTGGTGCACCAACTTCGGAGCGAGCGGAGGAGATGGCGTCGGGGCGAGCAGAGGAGGCATGTGCCGCGTCAAGGGGGAGATGAAGGAAGGCGCCCGTGATGGGCAAGAAGGATTACATGCATACGTTCGCGCGCCCCCATGGATTGGCATGCATGATAGGCTCGCCCCCATGGATGGAGCGTCGCGGCATGCACCGATGCACGCATGCATGCACGGACGACGTCGCGCATGAAGAGGGGAGAGGACGTCCTTCTCGCCTGAGTTGTTCCTGTACCACCCTCCGGTACCGGCCAATGCATGTAGTCACAGATCGCTGGCAACGGTGGCAGGCAGCTACGGCAGCACGAATCTCGATCGCTCTGCAGTTGCCTTGTGAGCACTCGCAGTTACAGTCAGGCCGGCCGGCCGGCCATTGATGATCAGCTCCATAATTTTGCCGCTCCAGTACAGCCTATTAAACTTGGCATATATGATATGTGCCCATGATCGCATGTGCAGCGGTAGTCGGTTTCTTTTGGCTTCAAACCGTGCAGTTAAAGCCGGCCTGACGCTGATGCTATGTGTGCATATATAGTGGCAGTCCTGCAGGGTAGTGTGAGGAGAGGAGAAAGATGATCATAGCGCAAAATGTAAAGCGAGACTGGGAGAGATCTAGCTAGAGAGAAAGAGGATAAAAGAGAATCGAGAGTGAGAGAGGACGCTCTCTACTTCTTTCCCGTGACTTGGTGGTCCTTGTGAACCTCTCTCTCTCTCTACAGAATCTGTTTCTCTTTCCTCACTTTCTGCCTCTCCGAATCGACCCATTCCTCTTTCCGGCCAGTGATGCATGGCGAGCTCCCGGCGAGCATACCAAGAAACAGAGGTTGAGAGAGAGGGAGAGAGAGAAGAGATTGAGAGAGGGGACTACGCTGCATACGGCTGCAGCAGTGCGGCAATGCCATGACTTGTGTCGACAGGTCATGTGTGAGGCACAAAAGGGAAATGTGTCGGAGGGAGAGAGAGGGAGAAAGAGACATGCATGGATCCAAAGGCTTTGCGTTGCATCATGCATAGGCTCATGGTTCGCGGCGCTTATTCCGAAACCAAAGTGCAGCTCAAAAAGCATAAGCCTGGATTTATATTGCTGCATGCAGCGCGTTCTGGCGGCCGGCCGGCCGCCGCAGGCAGCAGCCAGCAGATCCATCGAACGCCTACTTGCTTGTCCATACCCTCTTGGAGCCATTCTTTTGCACGCATATATGTATACATTCTTTTGCACGCATATATCAATAAATTGTACAAAACGGAGAACTTGTGACGCTAGGGCGTCACGTGGCTGGCCTGCCCGCCCGGCGACACCGCAGCCGTCGGATCGCGCGAGCCAGGCAGATCCGCCCGTCCGTTTTGCTTTAGCGTATAATACGTTTTTTCCCGCACACATTCCTAGCGCGCGGTGGCTCGGCC
Source organism: Raddia distichophylla (assembly GCA_005191435.1). Classification (NCBI taxonomy): domain Eukaryota; kingdom Viridiplantae; phylum Streptophyta; class Magnoliopsida; order Poales; family Poaceae; genus Raddia; species Raddia distichophylla. The sequence continues at coordinate 2,161,500 of SPJY01003267.1, forward strand.
GATTGGTTAGCGCGAACGGTTCGTTGCCTGGGAGGCGTGGGTTCGAATCCCGCTGGCTACTCCGCGCCGCGCATTTTTTCGTCGCGGCCAGCTAGTATGTACACACGTATGCATGTAATCGACCTAGACAATGTGGACAGTTGCCCCTCTTCATGCGCGACGTCGTCCGTGCATGCATGCGTGCATGCCGCGACACTCCATCCATGGGGGCGAACCTATCATGCATGCCAATCCGGATTTTTTTTTACAGATATATGTAGCTCCAGGACGTTCGCATCCGTTGGATGAGCTTGAAGATTTATGCTTCCTTCACTCAGCTTTAAAGGATACTTTTGCAAAAACATACCTAAAACTACGCAATCAGGTTCTTCGTCTTCCTCCACTCTACTCCTCTCAGCCTGAGCCGGCCACCACTCGTTGGCAGCGCCACTGGCAACCATCGCCGGGCGCAAGTATGACCTCACCGACGCGGCATCTATGCGGCAATCCCCGTGGTTGCTCTAGCGCATGTTTGGCTGCCGATGGCGCGACCTCGCTGGCACGTCAACGAATTGGGCGGTGCAGTGATGAGCTTGACACGAAGACAGCTCACCGCAGTACGGCGACCGGTGCGGCGGCTTCGACACGCACCGCAACTGGTGGTGGTCGCTGTTGCCAGCACCGGCGGGTGGCAACGCGTGCTCGGTGAGGAGGAGAAGGTGAGAGGAGGAAGGAGAAAGACCAGATGGCTTGTAAACCTATGGTTATTTTTGCAGAATGTACTCCACATGTGAAGAGGGGTGATCTGAGAACAAACCTTGGTGCACATCGTGTGGTCGTGGAGGTATATTAAGCCACATGGACATGTGGGAATGACTTTTCCCTATGCATGCACATACATAGTATATGTGGTATATCTAACCCACACCGTGACTCTAGGAGGACACACATACATATCAATGTATTGCCCTTCATGCATGTGCCATTGTGTTGTTGGGTTTTTATATGATAATACTCTTGACTCAAGTATGTAGCACAACCCACGTGGAGAGCACACACTACAGGAATCCGTCAGACTTTTGTCGACCAAAAGACGATGAAAATATATAAAAAAAAGATAAAACAACTATTTTTGTCACCTTTTGGCTTATGTTCGTCGGTTTTTCTAAGACGAAAAAACCAGTACATCCGATGGATGCCCTTCAAGATCCCATACTTGTATATCTCTCCTATCTCATTGTGTTGGACACCGCCTATGGTGCTCTCGCGTGGACAATCGGGCCGGGAACTACATGAGTGGCATGGGAACCTAGGACCTCTTGCTTCCCACCAAATGCTTCTAGCCAATACACCCACCATCGCGTATTGATATAGAAATTAAGGATATGCATTCGTTTTGATCTTTCCAGAAATAAGGCATCAATACCGGTTCGTGGCTCCAACCGGTACAAATGCCCACTCATTAGTACGAACTGGTACTAAAGTACCCCCGTGCCCTCGAACCGGTATGTATCATGAACCAGTATTACTGCAAGGGCATGATCTGTACCGGTTCATGATACAAACTAGTACTGAAAGCCCACAACAACCTTGTTTTCAATGAACCGGTATTGATGCCACTATTAATACAGTTTTCAATCAAACCAGTAGTGATGAGCCGATATTGATACACAGTTTTCTAGTAGTGCTTACTCCTTCTGTTCAAAAAATAATGTCATTCTAGCATTCAAACTGAGATAACATTACCTTAGCCAAATGACGGTTGTACCCCCTAGGCGGTCGGATTAAAGCTGGCCGTTTGGGAAAAATAATTCTAATTAATGCGCATGAAAAGAGGAGCACATGCAACAGTCTAATAGAAAATACTCCATATTTAATCAATGGAGTGGGACCCATAGTATAGGATGACATTCTTTTTAGGATAAAAATTGAAAGCTAAAATGACATTCTTTTTGTGACGGAGGGAGTATGTTTTTTTATCTTATAAGATGCATTTGGGGGTAATAATGAAAGTACTACCTGATACTAATAGTCATTGGATCGAACCCCCTAATAGCTCTAATTTAAGGTACCGAGAGATACGCATTACTGAAGGAGGTACCAATGATCGTATAATTAAGCAGTCTCCTGTTATTAATGTATATATGTGCAAGGCCCAGCGTACTAGCTGTGCGCGCATCCATCGTATTCATCTTGATGAATTCCTTGTCTCTCACGTGATCGCCTTGGTCCAGATCAGCGAGCGGATTGATTGCTGCGTGGCATGCATTCCGTCTGAGATGCGTGCAATCATCACTGCCATGAGGATCGATCAGCGGAGAAAATGTTGAGGCCGGTCCGGACGCACAGAAAACGAACTCGTGAACTCTTCCGGCCCCGGCGCCCGGCGACCATGCACGCACGCATGCATGTCGACCGTCGACAGCCGATCCAGATAGCACAGGCGGCCTTCGATCCAACGGTCCGAGCATCCATGCACGCTCTTGCATGTTCGGACCACGGTAGCCAGCTAGCTATAACCTATAGCTAGGCGTACGTACGCACCTCGGCCCGGCCTAATCCTGAGCCACAGTCACACTGGCTACAGCCACGCCCACGCAACGCCATCGAAAACCTGCCTCTATAATAGCAGCATATATAGACCATTTTGATTTTCGGTTTTCTTTCGAGTCGATGATCTTTAAAATAGATTTGAAAAGGTTAAAAAATTATTTACAAATTTTTTTAAGATTTCTATGAAAATACCAAGATGTTATAGTTAATGGTTTATACAAAAGGGGATACTACGTGACGATATCCCGTCCCGAAGCGCGACCTACGGACAGGGAAACGACAAAAAGGGACATCACCCCGCGCACTGTTTTCTCCGCACGTCCTAAATTCCTGCACGGTCAATTTCGTTCTGCAGCCAATTTTGTTCACGCGCAAGCTGTTTTTTTCCGCACGGCCGGCTTCACATTCTGATCTGCTACATTTTCTCGTTTCATTTTTTCTCTTTCTCTTTCTTAAGTAAATGAAGTTCAAATATTTTTCCACCAAAATTTTTTAGGTATCAAAAATAAATATCAGATTTACACACAATTATCATAAAAAAAATATGACAGGTGCCATAGCAAAAAGTTAGTGTAGAGTATTATGTAAATGGGGGCGACTAACTAACGGACTCCCGTCATCGCGCGAGCCTACGACACCACTACACGACAAACTTCTACGCCAGCATGCTGTGCAGGTCTCGCGCGTAGCGCCGCGTACGCCATGCATATACAGATTTGATATCTGATTTTTTTGGCTGCGGTGCTTTTATCCCTTATTTTCATCCTTCTTATGGCATAATTAGATTAGATTTAATGAAACAACCCCGGATAAAACTAACAACTGGCGCCGCGAGAGCTTGGATGGCTCGAAACCCACATGACGCAGAATCGAGAGGTATCATACGGGTATTATCACAAATAAAGTATAGGGTCTGTGTGTTTGTGGTATCGTCGAGTTTCATGGTATCGTTGAGGTATCAGGAAAAAAGATATCATAAGGGCATCATGGTGCTTTTATAAAAAATATGATATCGGAGAGTATCATAAAAAGGACATATGATACCGTGGATAAGTATCGAGTAAAGGTGTCATGGAGTATCAGAGATATCGGGTTGGTGGTATCATCGAATATCATAGTATCAAAGGTATCAGGCTCGGTGGTATCATCGTGTATCATAGTATCATAGAAAAGTGCATATGGTATCACGAGCAAGTATCGAGTTAGGTGTCATGGAGTTTCCAAGAGTGTAAAAAAAGGGTACCAGATATCATAAAACAAGTATCAGGTCTGGTATCGAGTATCAGAAAAATATCATAAGATGGTATTAGATATCACAAACACAAAAAGATCATGTCTGGTGCCGAGTATCAGTGGTATTAGGTTGGTGGTATCATCGAGTATCAGAGGTATCGTTGATTATCGTGTCAAAAAATCTAGTATCGGATCGAAAGTATCATTGAGTATCGAGCAAAAAAAAAAATCAAAGTATCAGGGTAAAAAAGAAGAAGAAAGTTTCATAAATGTGGTATCAGATGGATAAAAAACATAGGTTTGAAAAAAGAAGTTTCATAACAAAAAAAAAGTTTCGAAAGGAAGTTTCGTAAATACGGTATCAGATGAACAGAAAACTTGGCGACGGGATCATGAGCTAAAGTATCGGGTCTGGGTGTTGAGTATCGGTGGTATCAGGTTGGTGATATCGTCGAGTTTCATTGTATCATTGAGGTATCAGGAAAAAAAAAGGTATCAAAAGGGTATCATATATCACAAACAAAAGAATCAATATCCGTTTGAGTGTTGAGTATCGTAGTATCATCGAGTTTTATGGTATCATTGAGGTATCGAAGCAAGGTATCATATATCACAAACAAAAGTATCAGTATCGGGTCTGGGTGTGGAGTATCGGTGATATCAAGTTGATCTGTTGGTGGTACCGTCGAGTTTCATGGTATCACAAGAAAAATAATAAGAAAAAAATAAGAAAACATGTAGGTATCATCAATAAAAATAATTTTTTAAAAAATTTAAAAGCTAGATTTTAAATTTAGATGAATTAGAAAGTTTATTTTGATCTAAATAAAATTCATGTGAAATAAATATGAAGATTGACAATCGAACGTAATATACGAGTTAAAAATACCATGGAAAAAATCGAAGTGAGAACGCATGCACCAGAAAAACGCAAGTGTAGCGAGAGCGCATGCACTAGAAAAATCGGAACAGCTCGTACACAGGAAGTCGGAGTTGAGATAGCAGCGCACCGTTAATTTGTCGTTTTCCTATCTCATAGTTTAAGTGCGGGACGTGCGCACGCGCAGCCTTTCCGAACGATCCGACGGTCCACGGCAATCCCGTCCGCGCACGGCCTGGACGGGATCCCGTGCGGAAGAATTCCTGTATACAAAAAATAACAAATCCTATGAACCAAAATAGGGCAATAAAGAGGTATTAATTTTTTGTATGGCACTTAGTTTAATGTAAATTATAAAAAATTTAGAAAGATAAATAAAAGGGACGGTAGTAGTGTTTCGGAGAGAGAGGAGTTATCAAAGAGTGCCCATCGGTGAAGCTCCGAGCCTCTTGCCGGGCGGTGGCGCGGTGCCCCCACGGCACGCACAGTGGCCCAAGTACGCGCGCAACCGCGCAGGCGCAGCGCGCTCCTCCGACCGGACGGGACAACGTACCGCGCGCGCGCGGCGCATGCTTGCACGGTGGTGGCCGTATCGATCGGTGCTCGCAAAAGAGCTCGCCATGTACGCAGCAACGGCAACGCCAGCGGCAGCACCTGCTTGGCTAGCTGCCAGTGAGCCACGGCTACCTGCTCGATCACTGTTCAGTGACCCATCAGGTGCGACTCCGAATAGCGCCCCGCTTGGCGTACTCAGAACGGAGAGAGAATTTTCTTCTGAAGGATGAATTTTTTCCTAACGCATTAGCTTAAATTCATATCTCACCCGCGTTTGGCAGACGGCTAATTAACTCAAGGAACGCACGTGGAAGGGAAGTCATCTGTGCGGCAGACGCTCCATCTTTTTAAAGAGATTGGGGGAAAGAATCTACTGAGACTCGAGGAAAAAATCAAATTCTTTTTTTTACGTAGAAAAGATAAAACGGAAAGATATAGGATCAAAGAGTCGTGCCCTTCGCAGTAAGCGCCAGGCGGGCGGCCGGGCGTGGCAAGGGAACAGTCACGAATCGGCGCCGGAGCCAGCGAGCCGGCGGTGGGGGCGGCGCAATCGTGCAACGCGACGGCGCGGTGCACGCCCACCGATGGTCCATGCGCGCGGCCGGGCGCGGCTGTGGCAGCACCACCGCTGTCGCTGTGCTGTGCATGCACGGCGGTGGCGACGATCGAGGCGGCTGCTCGCTGGCTACTGGCTAGCTGCATGCATGTTAGAGCTAGCTGCATGCTGGGATCGAGCCGATCAAGCCCTAGCGCAGCGGTGCGTGCATGCATGTACGCGCATGTGACTCGCCGCGCCAGCATGCATGCCTGGGCTGGCGTACGACCACGTACGTACCCAATCTGATCGACCTGCCTGCGCTCGGGCTGGGATCGATCGGCCTTTGTCCTGCTCCCATTAACGTACTGTACTGTACGTACGTACGCGCCAGGATCCGGCCGGGTGAAGGAGCTAGAGCTAGCTTGTGACACTGTTGTACTGCGTGTGTACACTTTTTACGCGTTTGGCTCTACTAGTACTGCCTGCATGCTAGAGTATTCACATAGTTTAACGTAACGTGCGTTGGCTAATTAATCTGCAGTGCTCTGGGTCGGTAAAACCTGGTGGGCACACGGAATTCGATGCGTCTTTCTTGATCATCACCCTCGGTTTTGGCTCCTCATGCGAATTACTCAAATGGTGCCATGTCAGCTGGCTATAAGAAGTTCTCATCTTTTTGCCTATATAGAGGAAAGAAGAAAAAGAGAGAGATAAAATATGGTTGTTAACTAATAGCTCGCCTACAGCGGATTGCAAGGTACGGAGTACATTGCATCTATTACACTTGGGTCCATATAAAATTTAATAGCCAATGCTATAACTAATCTATTGAAGATGTTGTCTACAAGCCATCTATAGATGACATAGAGCTTTCTTGAGCATCCGTAGCAGGCACTCTATAATACTGTAGCTCTGGATAGAGTGTCTGATGTCAGAAAGGAATCTTTTAGAGTACAGTGTAAAGTCTAAAGGAAATTTAGAGGGAAGGATAGAGGGACCCTCTAATAATGAAATAGAGGGTGGGGATAGAGTAGCAGATGTGGATGCTATAGCCAATAGTTGGCTATACAATTGAAGATGCCCTAAGAACTAGCTCAAGTTACAACCGTCATAAATCTTTCAGAAAAATGGCCACGTTTTAGACTAGCTAGCTAGTTATTTTAACCGTTTATGTTTTTTTTCCTTAGTAGAACCTCGCAAAACCGAAACATTATTCAAAATGGCCACCCCTAAAATGCTAGGCTTCGAGAAATCGGAATACGCGTACTTGCTTTGATTGGCTTTGAGAAATTACTTTTAAGAACCATGAGAAAGTATTTTGAGAAGATAGAGTTTGGTTCAAAAGCGGCTTTTTACCGTGCTCTTTCTAAGCAGTTGAAATAAGTAAAAATGGTCTCCGGCAAAACGCTATAACGCCATGAAGCAATTTCTAGTTACTCTACGCCATTTCTCGAAGCTTGCGAAGCCTAGTCCAACCAAACTCTCTAGCCTTTTGAAGCCATCACTACAGGAATCGCCTGCAGAGTCGACTACCAATTTATGTCTCGACGGCCAAATACATACAGTCGATACACGTTGCCTAATATCGACGGCCCAAAAGTAACCGTCGACGTTGATGTCTGTCTTGACGGTCTATAAACATGCCGTCGAGATAGCTTCGAGGATGTCCTGCGGACCCAACCGCGTCGTAACGGCGTCTACATCTCTCGACGGCTGTACGTTAAACCGTCGACACATGGTTGGTCGGAGATTCTGTTTCGACCGCTAATACCTGGCCGTCGAAACTACGTAGTATGAAAACAATTTAATTTGTACTGTTTTTTTAGTTTTATTGTGATTTAAATTTCGTTTCAAATTTCTTTGAGTTTTGTTATGATGATTACTTAAATACTATGAATGTCGTGTGTGATGATATTTTTTTTTGCTATACTATAAAATTCAAACACATGTTTATTGATAATGGAAACGGATGAAATAGTAAACGTTTACTGTAAATTCTTCGAAGATCTTCGATTTACAAAGGAGTCATCGCCATGTTAGCTTTAAATTTTTTGATTTTTTTTCTATACTTGTAATTCTACGTAGGAAACATCAAGGTGTGGTGTGATGATTTCCCATGGCAGCGCCACGTCAGCACTTAACGGCCACGTCACCATTTAACGGAATTTCTAACGGATTCTAACGGCCCAGCACTAACGGTGCAACTGGAAACAAGTTCCAGGAGCTGAGAAAGCAATTTCAAAGTTTAGGGAATTTCGTGCAATTTGGTACAAGTTTTGGGAGCTACAGTGCAATTTTCTCTTTTGAGAAGATAGAGTTTGGTTCAAAAGAGGCTTTTTACCGTGCTCTTTGTAAGCAGTTGAAATAAGTGAAAATGGTCTCCGGCAAAACGCTATAACGCCATGAAGCAATTTCTAGTAACTCTACGCCATTTCTCGAAGCTTTTGAAGCCTAGTCCAACCAAACTCTTAGCTTTTTGAAGCCATTTACAAGGGACTGAGATCCTGTACAATCAACCGCGCCATGACTTCATCACTAACAGGTACTCATTGCAGTCCTCCTCGAAGCCTAGCCTTCCAACTATAGTACTCTAAACGCTTCTCATCTTGTGAATATTAAACAAACATTTATATCTTTGGGTTGATATCTATAAAAGTAAAAAAATTAGTGCAAATGAATTACTACAAAAGTATAAAATCAGACCCAATCAATCCTTGCTCCCTTGATCTACATTAAGTACAACTTATCTTATTTCCTTATTTTCTTAATCGTTTGCATATAAAATGAATTTTGAGAGCTTCCCCTGAAAGGTAGCTTGGAAAGTCTTGTGACCTTTAAAGGTCATACCGCTGGCAGGAAGATATCCGTACAGAGTGCAACGACCCCGTCTGTAATCCCCTTGTAACCTCGCTTTTGCCAAGGCGACGAGGGCATTTGTGCAATAACGCATTTGTGTAAGAACCCTAGGCGTTGGGGTGCTTTCCCCCCGAAACCCTCTTATAAATAGGGAGGCCCAAAAATAATAGAGGGACAAAAAACAATTTGTAGGCTAACTATTTTGTCTAAGCTCCGCTCGCCCGAGCTGCTCCGCAGGGCAACCCCTAAGAAATTTGTTGTCCGGCTTAGGCCAACGACAGTGACATATGGTGGCAAGACCTGAAATGATAGTAAGTGGTGAAGGGGTGTTTTAAGTGTCAACCTTGAGAGAAATTTCATTATCTGGCTTTTCTAGCTCGATTCTACGATGACAACACTTATGCATGCATGTTGTTACCTTGCTATAGACGTCGTTGGGGGTATATGTCTTTCTTTTTGGATCGTTGATTTAATGGGTAACTTTGTGGTGAATTTTGAGTTATTGCACTTGGCTTCGACCGATGAACGATGCTTCTCAAGACTAGTTGATTCTATTGTTGCTCTCTCTCTCTCTCATTAAATCCTTTTTGGTGTTATGAGAAAATTTTGGAATTGCTTATTCTTGTGAAATCATTAAAGAGAAATCTTATGAAGGCCGGTGATTATCTTCTATATATGTAACTAAGGATGCTTATATCAAGATGTGAGGAATCGTCGGGTTGTTACAAGGCAGAAGGTTGTATTTTTTTTGTTTTTCTTCTTTCTTGCCTTACCTGGGCAAGTATTGTCATTTCACTTGAGTTTTATCTTTTTAATAAACGTCTGTAATGGTTATATGCATTCCTCGTCGGTACAAAGTCCGAAAATTTCTTTCGTTATATATAAAAAAGTGATTTGCAACTAACCATCATATATTAAGTTTCAACATTGAAATGACATGTACAAAGGCCACTTTGAGTGCATGTTTATACGTGCCAAGTAATTTTACAACTTAATAGTGGTACGTGTGCAACTAACCTTTAAAGATCGATATTGGCACATGGCAAATGAACTGTGTACGAGTTGACATTGTAGACAACCGCCGTAGCCAGCTAGCAGTCCCAGTATATTTCTTGAGACTTGAGAGCGACCATGTATGTACGATTGTACTGGAGAAACCTGACTGATTTCTGCACGTAGCTATCATTGATCTCATGTCGTCGCAGCTGCTGATTGAATTGCGAAACCCAGCATTGCGTGGTACTTTCAACCCTGTACGTAGCAGCTAGCCATCGATCGATCGTTCGTCTTTCTTAACGAAAAAGAAAGGAACACGGCCAAGCTAATCTCTCAAGAGGCCAACCACTACATTCCGTGGATTGGCAGCACCCCCAGCCTACACCGTAGCTTGGACCGAGATCGATCGATGGAGAATAATTCATAAACAATTAATTAAGCTAATGATATGTCTATCTAACCATCTTCTCGTGGACCCTTGATTCGCTGTTCCAATGATGGGACGTGGAAACGACGATGACGTACGTACGAATGATTCGACTTGATTTGATCAAGGCAAATATAAATGTGCAATGCATACGGCCGGCATTCGACTGTAAATTTTAAACCCAAAGTTGTATTCTGGGACGAAGGCTAGGAGAACTAATCTGATTAATTTCAGCCACGGGAAGACCCGGATAGATAGGGACCATGTGTGCATTCCATAAGATTTGGTGGGGAACCTTAACTAATAAGGTCGGTTTGATCAGTAAGATCTTAAAAAACAAATAGAAAAATGTATGATAAAATCGGATTTAGGCATATTGAATTAATTGGGACGTTTATGAATGCTGAATCACAACATTAAAATTTACATGAGAGATTATTGTGTTTTGTGCATTTTAACTGTCTACATTATTGGTGGTGGCGCCAGCCACAACTCAATCTAGATCTTGATTCTTCTCCTTTAAATCACATAAGCGTACCTCCGTTGGCTCATGTTAAATCATAGAAAATCAGAATTATGGAATTAATCGGTAATCTATCGCGCTGCTAGGGGGAGGACAACCGATTAGAGATTAATTGAGGATTCATTGTGGACTAATTGTATGTTTAGAACATTGATATTAGATATGAACTTTTTGTTGTTACTTTTATTACAAAAGTTAGTTATTCTTTAATATTGTTGATATGGACTCTAGCCTTTTCTAGTTATGATCATTTATGGACTCCCCTTTCCTATTATTTTTATTTCAATATTTTATTATCATATTTTATTCTTGTGATTTGCATGGACTCTTTTTCTAGTTTTATAGTTGACATATGCTTATCTTACTATGGTTTTATTTCAGTTTTATTTTTTTATTGCAGTTGGAACGAACTCTACCTTTTAACCTAACATATACTATTATTTATTTTTGAAATTTATTTATTATTATTCATCATAGTTGATATGAATGTTTCTATTAATGTAGCATGTACTTTTATTTCTATGATTTTTATTCCAAATATATGTAATTTTCACTTTTATTGTATCTAAATATTAATCTTTTTAGAATGGCATAAACTTTTATTTCTTTTTAATATGCATATTTTTATTTTAGATAATATGAACTCTTTATTTTAATCTCACATTGACTCTTATTTCAATCTTTATTATGAATTTCTATTATTTTTGTTGTACCGGATATTAATTCTTTCTTTTAACTTAAGCCGTTATAATTAATTTGACCCACTATAGTCAATGATGTAGACTTTTCTGTTTTATTTTTGATTTACATGGGAATTCCTGTAGTTGATATGAGCTCTTTATTGTTATTTTTTAAAAATTATTATTTGTATTATTGTTGATATGGACATTTTTCTAATTTTGTTGTTAATATAAACTCCCGTCCCCTATTTTTTTTATTTTAGTTTGTATTTTTCTTCTCGTTGTTTATGTGGACCTATTTTTTCTAGTTCTGCAGTTATTAATATGGGTTAATAGGATATATGCCACTGCTCAAACTCGATGTTCGAGAATTGCCATCGTTCTTTTAATAATAAGATATATGCCATTACAAAACCACATCTTTCGAAAAATGCCATTCCAAGAGCCACGTGCCCCATTTAGTCTTGTATTTATGAATTTGGACCATTTTACCCTCATCTTCAACCTCCCGCTGTTCAGCTAGCCAGGCTAGTCGATGTTAACCAACATAGCCGCCTCGGTGTTGCCGTTGCAGAGGAGCAAGAGCAGCGTCAAGACGTCGCTGTGGTGCGCTCGCCGGCGGGGCTGCCTCTTCCTGCAGACGACGAGATCTACTCCCACGGCGCAGCGGCGGAGGAGGAGCTAGCGACGACATAGGAGAACCAATGGAAGGAGTCCTTCAAGAACCGCAACCGACGGGAGCCTCTCGAGGACGAGGAGGATGTGGACGAGGCGGTGGAGGAGGAAGACGACAAGTGCGATGTGTTCAGCGTCACCGACGGCGGCTTGACAAACTCCCAACTTCAGCGCCGGCGCCGACACGGGGGAAGGTGACCTCCAGTGGGTGCAGAACGGGGAGAGCGACCGCGCCTTTTGCAGGACGGAGCTACTCTGGATGCTGCTGCTCTTGTCGGCCTCCGCGTCGCCGAATGCCCCTCCATCCACCTCTGGCGCATGCGCCGATGACAGATCAACCAACGGCGGCGACGACTGGGGCTAGAGAAGCATCCCGGAGAGCTGCATGGGGCGGATCTGGCCGTTGTGGAAGAGCTTGTCGCTTGGTGGGGTTCACTGGTGCGCTGAAGAAGAACATGCCATGGGAGGGGGCTTCAGCCCTAGATAGAGAGGAGGAGGAAGGAACAAGAAGAGGGGAGGTAGAAGATGAGGGCAAAACTGTCAAAAACACGAAAATACAAGTCACATGTGCAGAAAAAAGAGACGTGTTGCATGGAGTGGCATATATCGAAGAAACGCGGTTTCATAATGGCATATATCATATTAGCAAAGGAACGATGGCATTTCTTAAATATCGAGTTCCAACGGTGGCATATATCCTATTAACTCTAATAATATTGACTCATCCTACTATTATTTTTTATTTGTTATTTTTTAGTTTTATTTAGTTGATAGGGGCTCTTTCTTTTAATCTGATATAATTATACTTTTTATATTTTTATTTTAAATTTATATAACTTTTTTGTTGTTGTTATATGTAAGATGAACACTTCCTTTTAACCTGACTTGAACTCTTATTTCTATTTTTTTAATGGTAGAAAACCTGACAGAAAATTCCTAAACAAGAACTAGGAAGGCGCTAGACGCCTAGACCGGTTGATTTATATAGTATGCATACTAATCTTTGTATAATTAATTAAGGGTGGCTTTGTCTACTTTGGAATCACATTACTCTTCAATTTTGAGATTGAGTTGCAGCGTTCATGTGCAATTCCATACCGTACGTTGGGCTACTACGCTATGTTAGATAATGGAAAATATTGTGAGATCTCCATGCGACTGCGAGGGATGAATGCAGCTGGCTGCAGCCCTGTATTTGGAACGTGCCAACGAGGGCCTTAGCTCAGTGCGTGCAGTGGCAGAGACAAGGGGAAATGGTGGGTAGTTGCTAATCACAACTCAATTAACATGATAACAATACAACACTACATCATTACAGTGTAGATATATTTAATGCTGCAATAGATCAACAATTGGTTGAGTCGAATGATCGTTTTAGTTCTCAAGCAATAGAGCTTCTAACGCTTTGTGTATCCTTGGATTCAAGGCGTGATACATATTGAATGTCGAAGATATGCACTTTATTGGGCAAGTTCTATCCGAAAATTTTTTCTAGCCAAAAAAGTGATCAGTTAAAATGTCAACTATCACACTTTAAACTTGATGCATGAACCATCCAAACCTACGGTTGCAGTACTTGCCCTCTCATTGATTTGACACATGGACTAGTTAAAACAGACAAAGCTTCGATTTATCCAATGGTTGACAAGTTACTGCGATTAGTCATATCACTCTTCCAATGTCAACTGCAACCACCGAGCGAGCATTTTCAGCCATTAAACTTGTCAAGACCCGCCTTCGAAATAAAATGGGAGACGATTGTCTTCGACACTGTATGATAGTCTATATTAAAAAGATATTGGCCGCAAAAATCACTTCAAGGACTTATAGACTTATATGATCTTCTCAATAGTCGTAGAGCTATGTTTAAATGAATACAAATGTAATCTCTTTCTCTCTCTCTCTCTCTCTCTCTCTCTCTCTCTATATAGAAGTTATGGACCTAAAGGAGTGCTTATACATTCAATTCCAAAAGAGAAGTCCTAAAGGACATTTTTCAATGATCAACAAAGAAATTAACCACAAAATGTTGCTGAAAGGATATGCTGAATTGAGTCTGAGTATATCCTGAAACTGAATTGAGTCCTCAAAAGGTCCTATTTTCACATAACCTGCTATATAATACATACAAAAGACAAAATATGTTGAGGAGGTCCCATTTTCAGAGAACCTGCTGCATTTTACATACAAAAGATAAAATATGCCGAGGGTGCCCCATTTTCATATTATACTACTACATACAAAAGTCCAGTTCTATTTTGCTGCTGCTCATTGTGCTTCCCCATTATGTTTTGGTGCAACTCCTTGCTGATTTCACAAGCTCTATTACTAGAATTCAGCATCAAGATCATCAGTGATTCCTCTCTGCAAAATAAAAGAACAATAATTGAACTCTTTGTATGTATCATCAATAGAATGATCATAATTTTAAAATATTACCGTCAGTAATTGAGAGAAGGTATTGATGGAGGAATATGGTTCAGAAATCCCTTCCTTGGGCCAAGAAGTACTAGGGGGAATATTTTGTACTGATGCACCTTCATCCAATGTCACTTTTATAGTTTCTTGTTCCTTCTAATAAAAGAGAATCATATTTTGAAAATGTAATTAGACATGTTTCCATTGAATACAATTAAAGAGAATAAAAAATATTTTGTGTTGCTGCATACCATAGAATCTTTCTCTTTTTTTTATGTCCCTTCTTTGTACCCTTGTGCTTTTTATCAAGCCAAGTTCTTCTGCGCTTCGAGGTTTTTGTTTCCACCTCCTTTTTCTTTAGGCGGGCTGTACTCACCAAATCACCTGTGGGAGTAACATTCGTGGGAGCAGCGGATGTATCCGTAGTACTAGTACAACCATTGATTTCTTCTTCAACTTGCTTGCTAAGGATGTCAAGTGTGTTGTTTACTAACAAGGTGCACCTTGGATGGCTGGCGGCTCGATGTGCCAAATTGAGAAATTTGTGAGTCATATATTTGTAGTGAAGCATATCATCTAATCTTGGATTCTCTATTATGTTTCGACCTTGGTTGTCTTGTATTGTTCCACTACGTGCTTCCCGTGTCCATCGCTTCAAAACATATTGTGTTGGGAGTGATTTGATATTCATCAAATCAAGGACTTTTAAAGGCATGACCACACAATATTCCAATTCTGTTGAACTGCCCACAACTGCATGTACTGGTTTGCTCTAAAGGATCACCAATAACTTTATACTCCTTCTCAATTGTAAAATTTTCATCAAGACTCCCAATTGCTACGAGATATTCATTGTTGCCTTCCAATGCCGTGGTGCATGCTGCTATTGACCTTTCATACTCACCCTGAAAAGCTTCGAATATAGATGGTGTGTATAGCTTGCTAGCTTGGATTAGCATAGGTGTCCTCATTTTGATTCTAGGTAATTTTTTCCTTGATTCAAATTCAGCATTTAGCTCATTATTTCTTTTATCTTGCACAAGCCTTTCGAAATGCTTAAGGAACCGAATGATGTCAAAATCAGATTTGAAATGTCTCTTTAAGTTACTATTCAGACTCTCACTTAATTGTGTACTTCTCATCCCTAATGTAAACACATCCTGCATATAGCATTCAGCCCATTTTTCTTTCACCTTGTATATACTATCCAACCAAGTTTGTTTTCTAACCTTTGTCCTCATGATGTAAAATGCATGTTCAAATATGGCCTCATCTTCATACTCATACATACATGCACTAAAATCTGAGAGAATACTTGGTTCTTTCTCGCTGCCTTCAGCTGCATGTTTGGGAGAAGTACTTGATTCTTCATTGTCGGGTTGAGCTAGAAGTTTGACAGCATTCTGCATAATGTGAAAAGTGCATAAACCATGCCATGCTTCTGAAAACACTTCCTTAACTGCTTTTCCCATTGCAGAATCTTGATCAGTATAGATTGTTTTAGGTTGCTTGCCATTATGTGCTTTCAGGAAGGTCTCAAATAGCCACTCAAAGGAATCAAATGTCTCATCATACATGAGAACGCTCCCAAAAACCACTGTTTCCCTAAAATGATTGAACCAAAACATTTGTTCCAAAAGTAGTGTCAAAACTGACAACAAAAGGCCTACTCTCCTTGTTTGTTCCAAAAGTAGTGTCAAAACTGACAACATCACCAAAATATGCATAGTCAGTGAGCATTTTAGCATCAACCCAGAATATGTTTGCTATTTGTTCTCCCCGGTCCATCTGCAATGCATTTTGGAAAGACGGGTTCTCTGCAATTTTGTCTTGAAAATACATAAGCATGCTTCCTGCTTGGCCATATGCCATTTCCCGTTGGCGCTTGCCCCGTAAATAGTTCTTGTGGTCACGAAGTGTGTAACTGAGGTTATGTGAGCCACCAACTTGAAGACTCGCCAACCCATGTGCAGCTTTAGGCCTAATTCCTGCATCGTCAGCTGTCTCAATTTCAAAACTTTGTAACTCTGAAATTTTCCTTTGAGACACCATCAAGTGCGAGGTTTGTGGCAAGTGAAGGATGTGATTGTGCTCCAAAATCAGATCGGACACTTTATAATTTCTCTTCTCCCGGTCCATTACAACACCCATGCGAACTTGACAATCGGTTCTAGTTTCAGCTCTTGGACACTTTGTTAGATGATCCCTTTTATCTTTCAATCTATGACCCTCATTTGCACAAACATATCTGCAGGACCTAACCTTCCCATCTGACTTTCTTTTGTTTGTGTACATTTTTCTAACCTCAAAGCCTTTTAGACCTCCATAGCTAACCCAAAACATCCAAGCCTCTTCTATTG
Source organism: Raddia distichophylla (assembly GCA_005191435.1). Taxonomy (NCBI): domain Eukaryota; kingdom Viridiplantae; phylum Streptophyta; class Magnoliopsida; order Poales; family Poaceae; genus Raddia; species Raddia distichophylla. Next base: position 2,178,173 of record SPJY01003267.1, read on the forward strand.
TACTGAACTCCATCCCAACTTGAGGTAACAAACTAGGCAGCAAACCCTCCCTGCAAAATTTTTTTTGATTTGGTGGTGTACTAAACAAAAATCTACCCAATCTCTTGGAGAAAAAGGAACAACCACAACCATGGTGTTACGCACCTATTTTCTTCCATCTCAAACGTGCAGAAGATATCAAGCATTCAACAAATCCACCAATCCTTGTGATCTGGTCCTCATCGATCAATGGCGACCGAGCACGAGCATTGAACGATCGCTGCCTCTCTGCTTGCCCTCGTGCCAAAAAAGCAAGCCGCGGCACCAAAAAGCAAGCTGTCGCGCCAAAAAAACAAGTAGTCCGTGCTCTTGTTGGGCCGAAACCCAGCGCCTGGAGGGGTGGAGCACGTGCAAGCCCATCTCTATGTAGCCTGCGGACGAGTCAGCGTGCGTGGCCGTTGGATCAGCAGCAGACGGGCGCAGATGAGCGACTGCAGAGGCAAGTCGATTCGCCTGACTGCAGACGATCTCGTTCCGGAGGATGGAGCTCGCGGCCCTGATTATTTGATTGGGGTGACCGTAGCCCCCGGCGAGCAGAATCGGGGGAGCGCGGTCGCCGGCGAGAAGCGGAGGATTGGGGGTACGGGTAGGGGAGGCGAAATGGAGCGGGCTAGGTTGGTAAGAGTGGAGACAGTGTGCTGAGTAGTACGTGGGGTGGTGGCAACCAGATCGGCGGATCGGACAGTTAGAAAAATTGGGAGCAGCGTAACTAGAATACTCCTGGGAGTATTCTAGTCTTTACGTGTGTGTATATATAGTTATGATAAATTTTGGTGTAATCGATACGAATTTTTTTGGTGTCATATTGGTCCCTCGTACTCAAATCCTGGGTCCACCCGTGAGTGTGTGTGTGAGGTGTGGATTAAAGTTGAGTTGAGATTTACTGTAGCAAATTTGTTACACCCTTGAAAGTCATTTTAATAAATTCAAAAAATATGAAAAAATGATTTTACGAACTCTAAGAAGAACTATTTGAAACCCCATAAAAATGACTACAAAATATTACACCATTTGGCTTATACAAAAATGACAAATTTTCATTTAATTTAATTTAATCTTGAACAAACAAGGCCTAAGAGAAGACCACGTACGTGCGTGATGCGTCGCCGTGTCACTTGGTAGCTAGTAGATAACGGACTCTTCAGAAACGGGTCTCACCGAGCTTCTCCACGGCCTCCCACCACAGGTCCGTTTTGACATGACGTTAACGTAATCGACGATCCGACTGTGTAAATATGCATCACGAGGCCAGATAAGATATTCATTTGGGAAGTCAAGATCACTCATCGATCTTGCCCTCGTGGTGACCAAATCTGAGAGGAATGCGAATTCTTTTTTAAACAAAGGGCAGAAGAGCTGTCTTGTATTGATCAAAAGCGGGAATAATTACAGAGTGGGGGGAGAAAAGACCCCTCCCCCCGAGGGCCCAAAAAAAGATTAACTAATTACAAAAGGGGCCCTTGCAGTCTCCCAAAGTCGCAGGTCGTCAAGAAGCGAATTTATAAAGATTGCGGGTGGCTTCTCTTCCTATCGGGAGAGATGCGATTGTTCCTCTCAATCCAAAGATACTAGACGATAGCCGCGGAGGCTGAAAGGACATCGCTAGCGAGTCATGCCAGCAACATGTCAACGGACCACCAACTGGCGAGGCATGCTGTCTAAGTCCAGCTCTGGGGATTGAGACGCGGGTTCCGCTGCAGGGTAGCCATGTTGGTCCACACCATGGCACAAGTGGCACTGCAGGAAAAGGTGCTCTGGGGTTTCCAAGTTACACCAGCAAAGTGGGTAGAAATAGTTATTTGGCAACCAGTGACGGAGCAAAGCGTCGGCTGTGAAGACCCTTTTAAGAAGCAGTGTCCAAAGGAAGAATTTGCATTTGTACGGCGCCTAGAGCTTCCAAGACTTCTGAAGGTCTGGCTTGGGAATGCGACCAGCGAATTGGATCAAGTACGCCGACTTGACCGAGAATCTTTCGTCTGCAGTGAGGCGCCAGGTAAGTTGGTCCGGCACGTCAGGGGACAGCTGGATTGGGGCTAGCTACCGAAGAAGCAAGATGAGCTTGGGGATCATTTGTGGGGTGAGGTTTCGCCGCAGATCCGCGAGCTAGGAGTTGTTTGTCAAAGCGTCAAGCACCGATTTGTTCTTCCGAGTTGAAGCTTTAAAAAGATGAGGAGCTATGTGTCTGGGCGCACAGCCGGAAAGCCAATGGTCCGTCCAGAGAGTAAGAGATGAGCCATTTCCCAGGCTGGTAGAAGCCCATGGTGGAGGCATTGCGAAAACTCCAGGCAAGATAGGAGGGGCTCCTGCTGAGGAGCAACTGACGTAGCCTTAAAGCTCTAGAGAATCTATCGAGGTCCGGGACCCCTAGGCCGCCAAGCGAGACCGGGGAGAAACCGAGCTCCAGTTGACCCTGCCCCCGCCCCTGGCTGAGTCGGTCCCCTTCCACAACCAGCTATGCCTGAGCGAGTCGATTTTCTTAAGAACAGAGGCCGGTGGCTTGATGATGGACAAGATGTAGGTTGGCAGGGCGGACAGGACCGCCTTGAGCAGGGTCAGGCGATCACCTTTGGACATTAGCGGACCACGCCAACCTGCAAGCCTAGAGGCAACTTTGTCGATGAGCGGCTGGAAATGGACGTGACGAAGCCGCTTGACAGAGAGGGGCAGCCCGAGATATTTGATGGGGAAGGTGGTTCTCTCAGCTGGGAAGTCTTGGAGGACGTGATCCAAATCGATGTTCCCGCACTTGATGGGCACTACCTGGCTCTTTGAGAAGTTGGTTTAGCCAAAAAAGAGATCAGTTAAAATGCCAACTATCACACTTTAAACTTGATGCATGAACCATCCAAACATACGGTTGCAGTACTTGCCCTCTCGTTGATTTGACATATGGACTAGTTAAAACAGACAAAGCTTCAATTTATCCGCGATCCAATGGTTGACAAGTTACTGCGATCTGTCATATCACTCTTCCAATTTCAACTGCAACCACCGAGCGAGCATTTTCGGCCATCAAGCTTGTCAAGACCCGCCTTCGAAATAAAATGGGAGACGATTGTCTTCGACAATGTATGAAAGTCTATATTAAAAATATATTGGCCACAAAAATCACTTCAGGGACTTATAGACTTATGTGATCTTCTCAATAGTCGTAGAGCTACGTTAAATTAATACAAATGTAATTTTTTCGATATACATACATACATATATACGTACACACACACATATTACGATAAATTTTGGTGTAATCGATACGAAATTTTTTGGTGTCCAATTGGTCCCTCGTACTCAAATCCTGGCTCCGCCCGTGAGTGCGTGTGCGAGGTGTGGATTAAAGTTGAGTTGAGTTTTACTGTATCAAATTTGATACATCCTCGAAAATCATTTTAATAAATTCAAAAAATATGAAAAATTGTTTTACGAACTCTAAGAAGAACTATTTGAAACCCCACAAAAAATGACTACAAAATATTACGCCATTTAGCTTATACAAAAATGACAAATTTTCATTTAATTTAATTTAAACTTAAACAAACAAGGCCTCAGAGAAGGCCACGCGCGTCGTCGTGTCACTTGGTAGCTAGTAGATAACGGACGCTTCAGAAACGGGTCTCACCGAACTTCTCCACGGCCTCCCACCACAGGTCCGTTTTGACATGACGTTAACGTAATCGACGATCCGACTGTGTAAATATGCATCACGAGGCCAGATAAGATATTCATTTGGGAAGTTTGACAGGAGGAGATCAACTCGTCCATGAAAGGGCCAATCGGAATGCGAATTCGTTCTACATCTATCGTAGCTAGACTTCGATCAGCTGGTTCTAATCGGAATGCGAATTCGTTCTACATCTATCGTAGCTAGACTTCGATCAGCTGGTTCTTCCCGGCTCTAGCTAGCACTGCATATGTTCACGGATCGATGGCTGAACCTGAAGATAATAGACAGAGATCTGGTGTCACTGGAGCAGAAACGCGATGGGCATGGACTTGTGTACATGTAGTTCGACGGGCCCGGCCGGTCTAAATTGACAGCCCATGTCACATCTAATGACAGTACTCGTGACACGTAAGTTGCCATAAACAACGGGAGCACTCATCAGCGACCGTTTAACATATAACTCAGCTTTTCAGGACTCCCTGCGTCCAAAACATCCAGCAGAAAACTACGTACGTACGTACCCTGAGTCCCTGACAGCCTGTGCCCTCTTCTTCTTCCTACGCTGAAAAGAACTGAGAAGCATTTCTGCATGGAAACAAGCCAAAGCAGTTTAGCCGATCGAAGAGCTCTCGGATTTCTTCCCCGTATCCCCCTCGATCGTCACATGCCTCTCAGTTTCAGGCGAAACGACGTACTGTACCTTAACAACGCCACTGGCCAGGCGCCGCTGTTCCGGGCACGACGCGCTGAAAGCAACGCATTAGCGGTAGCTAGCTATAGGCCATGGGCGCAGTGCCGGCCGGCCGGTACATTCACTCACACGCAGCTACGGCCTATGGCGTCGCAAAGCTTCAGAGATATATAGCAACAAACAAGACGAGGAATCATGCCTGCTTGACGTACCCCTTTATTCCAAGACAAGATCGATGTGTGTGTGCGTGTGTGCGTGTGTGTCCGTCATGTGAGCTGAGGCTACTGAGCTGCAGTGCAGAGTGGCGTGCGGCCATGGGGGAAACCCTTGCTGATGATGCCCCCAGCGTTGTTTGCGTTGTTGCCTTCGACCACAAGGTGTCTGAACTCTGAAAGGGGAAACGAAAGGTTCCTATTCCCTCAATATTCCTTCTTCATCATCCGGTTTCCGGCGTTGAGCAAGGCCGCGGCGGGCGGCCATGGATGCGATGTGAGCCCGAAGGAGAATGCCCGAGAATCGCTCCGGGCCGGGATAGGTAGCTAGCCATGAGGTCGACGTCTCACGCGCGCAGAGAGTGAAAGGGGGAGAGACGCAGACGGGACCATATGGCGCATATACAGTACTGAGGTCACAAGCCTACAATAAGTCTCTCTCTCTCTCTCTCACGCGTATCTTTCATCTCTCATTTCTTACGTACCCGGCCGGCTGGACTAGTTTTATACTACTGCCACTTTTTTGAGCCAGTAATATACTACTACCAGTTCATACGCTATAAAGAATGGCAGCCCGTAGTCCCATACATATCTTGTTCGTTTCACACTTACAGTTTCCCACGTTTTTAACAAGATTGTTCATCTTGTTTGCTGTATTTGGTCTTTCAAGAGCTTCTATCTTAGCTTATCTGGTCAATTTTTCATGAATCTAGACAATTTAAGGATTTATTGCAGCTCGAAGGCAAAAATTCACATGGTATCTGTTAATGATTGTTCAAATTAATTAATTTATTTTACTCCATCCGTTTCGCTATATTTGTCCATGGCCTCGAGAGTATCCGTTTCAAATTATTTGTCCATTGGAATAACCATGGATGCTTTGTGACCATTCTAATTGTAAAACTAGTTTGTTTTTCAAGGAAGCTTAAATGCATGCAACCAATCAGGTTCATACATGCAGCCAACCAAATTCACTGCTAGCATGGTTATAATAATGCATTTTTTCACTTGAGTTTGTCTTTTTATTAGTGTGCAATGGTGACCATAGACAAATATCACAAAACGGAGGAAATAATATATAATAAGAACATCTCGCATGTATGTGCCTATATTGCCCCGAAGAACACACAATCATGCTATAAAACCTTTACAAGCAACCCACCCTTACAAGTAGGGGTGGCAACGGGAGCATTCCGTGTCGGGGAGTGCTTCCCAGTCCCTGTCCCTGTTCCCCATTTTGGGTATTAAAAGTTCCCCATCCCCATCCCCGTTTGGGTGGCGGGGCCCTATTGGGGACCCATCCCCATGAAAAATACACACAAGAGAAAACACCTATCATCATTTTTATCCTAAAATCATGTCAAGAGAGAAAAAAAATAGATTGAGTGTGATTTAGAGATTTGATTGATGTGCATATGAAAAAATGGATATGATGGGCTAGATAACATGTTTGCGACCTAACAATTCAAAAGTAAACTAATTTTGGGTCCCCAACCGGGTCCCCGCGGAAATTTTTTTTCCCCGTCCCCGTCCCTACCATTCCCGATGGGGAATGATTTTCCCCATTTACAACCCCGTGGGGGTTAACTTCTCCCCATAACCGTCCCATAATAAAGTAATTCCTAATAGAGTAATTCCCCATTGAGGATTGGGTAATGGGTCCCCATTACAAGCAAGGGATATTATAGGGAAAACAAGTAATATTGAAAAAAAACAGAAATCCAATTATGGAATCTTCATCAATGGTTAGCAAAAGCAGGACATGACCACTGGCACCCTCTTTGATCTACACCAAGGTCCAATGCAAATCCAGTTTAGGATATCCCTGAAGATATATTACCTTTAAACACAAAATGTCTCTATGTTTGTTCCAAAATTAATTAACTCTTCGAACTATGCATTCTACGGAAAGATCCCATTTTAATGTATATACAAATTGAAACATTAAGATAGCTAGATTTTTGGAGCCTATTTTTAAGATAGCTAGATTAGGCTCTGTTCTCTCCTTGGCTTATCTTATTTGACCAATATAATGATTTGACTTATTTTCTTGAGATAGCCTTGAGAGTCCGATCCACTTCGTTCAACTTATATTTTAGAGCTCTTAGACAAGTCTTTGAGATTGAAATAAATCCAATTTAGAAAATTATCTACTATATATATAAAGCAGAGTTAAACGGAGTCACCACATTAATCCTAAAATCCTAGAAATTCCCACGTTAATCGAAAAATAGTAGAATCCATCTATCTATCTATCTATCTATCTACTATATATATATATGAATAAAGCAGAGTTAAACAGAGCCACCACATTAATCCTAAAATTCTAGAAATTCCCATGTTAATCGAAAAATAGTAAAATCTATCTATCTATCTATCTATCTATCTATCTATCTATCTATCTAATATACATATAAAAACAGAGTTAAACGGAGCCACCACATTAATCCAAAAATCCTAGAAATTCTCACGTTAATAAAAAATAGTAGAAATTATCATGTTAATCGTAGAAAAGGAAAAAAATCTACATCGTTGAATATGGATACTATTATGTAAATCTAACGGTCAATATTGAAAAGATTAAAAAGATAACTACTAAAGATCTAATATATTAGAGATAAACTTTAAATTTGATTTTATATATTAGAGATAGATTATAAGTTGAAAATTACTAAAAAAAACGATTATGAGTCCATCCCACTTACGAAACCCAGCAACACAACGAGAATCAGTCTTAAGCCGATGATCAACACTAGCTCATATCGTCTAGCATCGCCAAGCTTCTGTCGTGCTTAGGGTGTGGCCACGGTGGCCATCGTCACGCAGGCAACACCAGAAGCAACCCTTTCAGCGTCAACTCCACGCGCGCCATGCATGGCGGGCGTCTTCTCGGGCCTGAACACGCTGGGGCTCGTCGTCTCCAATGTCGAATCTGCCATGCTAACTGTCTTCTGCTACACTGAGTTCACTGTCAAGATCCCCGCCGCATGTAACGGAGCCACCATTTAGTCCACATCATCCAGATTATCTCAGTCGTTTGATCAACAGTGGGACCAAATTATAACGGCCTAGATCAATCAAAGAAATTCTCACATAAATCAAGAAAGAAATAAAAGATCTATGCCGCTAATTTTTGTGGGGGATGGATTATAACAGCTTATATTAAAATTAAAAATATTAAAATTTTAGATTAAATACTAAAGATTATATAATATGGTTATTTTAGCCGTTCAATCAACCGTGGGACCAAATTGTAGCCGACTAGATTAATCAAAGAAATTCTCAGATAAATCAAGAAAAAAATATCTATGCGGCTTAGATTAAAAGAAAATATTAGAAATTCAGATTAAATACTAAAGCTGATATAATATATTGGAGATAAACTCTAAATCCGATCTGATATATTAGAGATAGAAATTCCCACGTGAATTGAAAAATAGTAGAAATTCTCATGTTAAACGTAGAAAAAGAAAAAAAAACTACATCATTGAATAGGGATACTATTATGTAAATCTAACAATCAATATTGAAAAGATTAAAACATAACTACTAAAACTGATCCAATATGTTAGAGATAAACTTTAAATATGATTATATATATTAGAGATAGATTATAAGTTGAAAATTACTAAAAAACGATTATGAGTCCATCCCACGTATGAAACCCAGCAACACGACGGGAATCAGTCTTAAGCCAAAGATCAACACTAGCTCATATCGTCTAGCATCACCCAGCTTCTGTCATGCTTAGGGTGTGGCCATAGTGTCCATCGTCGCCGCAAGTAACACCAGAAGCAACCCTTTCCGCGTCAACTGATCCACGCGCACCATGCACGGTGGGGGTCTTCTCGGCCCTGAACACGCTGGGGCTATGAGGCTCGCGACGCCGCCGGACCCACCGTCGTCGTAGTCTCCAATGTCGTCTCCTCCATGCTAAGTGTCTTCTGCTATACTGAGTTCGCTGTCAAGATCCCCACCGCATGTAACGGAGCCACCATGTTAGTCCACATCATCCAGATTATCTCAGCCGTTTGATCAACAGTGGGACCAAATTATAACGGCCTAGATCAATCAAAGAAATTATCACATTAAAAAAGATCTATGCCGCTGATTTTTGTGGGGCCGGATTATAACGGCTTATATTAAAAGAAAAATATGAAAAAATCAGATCAAATACTAAAGATTATATAATATAGTTATTTTTGCCGTTCGATCAACGGTGGGACCAAATTGTAACCGACTAGATAAATCAAGAAAAAATAAAATATCTATGCGGCTTAGATTAAAAGAAAATATTAGAAATTCAAATTAAATACTAAAGCTATATAATATATTAGAGATAAACTCTAAATCCGATCTAATATATTAGAGATAGATTATGAGTTAGAGATAAATTCTATATGTCAAAACAAATTTAGCCGCGCAAACGCACGGGCCACGTCTTCGTTTTAATTAAAATATAGATAATTATACAGATAAGTCAGATAAGCTAACATTAACGTACCCTTAGTGTTCATCACAAAAGAGAAACGCAGTGAACAAAGCTGTATTTTTCTTAAGCACGACCGGATAGCTAGCTGTCCAGCGCTCTGCAGTTTCCTGGAGTAGAAAAACAAGTTTCGTTTTTACTGAAATTCCACTCTTCGTTCATATATAGCACTTCTTAAATTTCTTCAAATTCATGAACAATCGGCATCCAGCAAGCATAGACGACGATACAGTCATACAGATAAATTAACCTGATTTCGTACTAGTTTGTTCTATCTGCTCGAGTGCTGGAATTTCTAGTTTTACTGCCGGAAAACTGCCAGATATCAGTGTATATAATACTCTCTCTCTCTCTCTCACTCTCTCAATCTCCAAGCTAAGCTCTAGCAGTGTACTGTGTAGTTTGTGTACTGCAAGTAGAAGAGCTAGCTACTCTCACATCTTCCCACCAAGAAAGCAACCAAACGGGGAATCTCAGGGGATGGTGGGCCCCCCTGTTCAGCACAGTGAAACCATATTCCTCTGCGGCCACTGCCTTGCTCTCTCGCTCTCGTACAAAACACCAAACACATGGCAACATGAGCACACACACTCGCACACAATTACTGTGCAAATTAATGCACCAGAGCAGGCAGGCAGCGACAAGTTAAGCTCTCTGTCTCTCCCCCTAATCGAAACGAAACCATCGCATCATGCTGGAATTTATGTCCTTTGGCACAGGCCTGGTTAGTTGGCTTAAACTAATGCGAGCGAGAACAGCGCTGGGTTCCAGGGTGTGTGTGTGCGCGCGCGCGCGCGTGATTTGATGTGTATTATTCGATCCGTGTGTGCTCATGCTCATGCAGAAGCAGATCAATTATCAATGCATGGTTATACACACACATGCAGTCATGCATGCATGCACCATTCAGTATTCACGAAGCACAAAGAGGACGAATGTTTTTTAGACCAAGTGATCCGTGAGTTATGAGGCTTTTGTCGGCAAACAACCGCATAATGCCAGTCGCCACCATGCACGGAATTCCCTCACCTAATGCGTACAAATAATGTCAAGATTGTTTAGTTTTAAATTTCTCTACATCTAGCTCTAGCTAGGTTGTCTCGGTGCCGTAGCAGCGGCATAAAACTTAAGCGATATAGATTTGGTTCCCCAAACATGAATAGTTAACTAATCAATTAAGAATTGAACGAGACGCGCAGAGGTGAGCGTGTAAATTAATTTGTGTTTTTCCTATTGTTCAGGACAGCCAGGGTGCAGATTAAATAGATTTTCGTGACGGCCATAGTTTGACTTGTTTGACCAGGCTAATACTTCTATACGTATCAGCTAATTGGGAGTAGCTGTTGATGCAGCGTGAACAAAAAGGACGTTTTTAACAAATTCATTCCGTGTGATTTGACGAGCGCCGCGTGTACATGTTGACAAACACTAACGTACGTATGCATGTACCGCGCACCTAGCTCTAGGGGAAAAAAATAATTGAATGAGAAACTAGAGTTCACATATATGGTACGTATCTGCCATTTTCTTCTTTTTTAAAACAAAAAATTCATGCCCTCATATCTGAAACAAGAGGCCAGATTGCATATAGCAAATGCAGCCATGAAACAAAGACCAACAAGTAATCGTTTTAATTTGCACATAAATTCGGTTCGTGAATGTGTTAAGCCTTGCGCGGTGCCTAGCTACTGTCTATGAGTTGATGCTTGTCTTCATTTATTTAGAATTCACTGATCAAAAAATAAAATAAAATAAAAATGTGGTTGGTAAATCTCTACAGAATACAAAGACAAATCTGCAGTGAAGGCCTTCGCAAGACACATATTAACAGGTAATTTTAGTAGTTATATGGTAAGAAAAATTTTATTTTAAGTGGCATACAATCATGAATGCGTACTGAATAATTTAACGGAAAACACAACATCTGATCTATATAATAACTCATTTTTAAAACGGTGTTCCGCGCATTTTGCAGGGCTAATTAATTTGTCTCTATTCTTTAATTTGACATGGACCCTTAATTTCGTTATTTCCTATTTTAAACTTTCATAGTTTTCCTTTTTAATTGTAGCCGACGTGGACTCTTTTCTTTTATTTTGACACACTCTTATTTATATTATTTTTATTCTCAATTTCTGCTATTTTTGTTATGGCTGATACAAATTTTTTTTGACATAGGATCTTTTTCCTATTATCTTTTATTCTAAATTTCTATATTTTGTTGTACCTGATATAAATCCATTCTTTGAATTTAATCCGTTATAATATGGGCCTAGAACAATCGATGACGGTGTAGATTTTTTTCTTTCCGAATAAAGCAGAGTTAAATGGAGCCACCGCAACAATTCTAAAATAATAAAAAAACAATTTTTAAATTAAAGCCTCCTTAACAAAGCCACCACATTAATCCTAAAATACTAGAATATCCCACATTAATCGAAGAGAAAATAGAATATCTACACTATTGATTATTGTGGGTGCAAATTATAACGGTTTAGATTAAAAGAACTGCAACAACAAAATAAATTAAAAGAAGTTCATATATCAAATACAATGTTAGAAAAGGAGTCCATATCAAACACGAGATTTAATTTGAAGAGCTTTAATTTGATTTTTGAAAGCTACAACCTATTAGTTAAAATAATTAACTATGTTGATAATTTAAAAGAGCGCCCACACTTGGAGAAGAAACCCCGAGACTTACTCTTATTTGGTCACACGTTGATAACCATGCACATGGCACCCATCTCCCACATATTCTTATACAACCCCCTATTTTCAAAGAAAAAGCGAGCAGTCCTCCTCCTCTCCCTCCTCCCTCCCTCTCTCCTAGTCGAGCTAGCTCCTCCTCGACCTACATGAGCAACCACACCGACTGTGCATGCCATGCCTAGGCTGCGCTGAGCCAAGCGGTCATGATCGTCGTGGTGGCACTCGGGCGGGGTTGGCGATGTCGCCATTAGGGAGCAAGCAGTTGTTGTCTACACTTAGGATGAGACGGCTCAGCTCAGGTGGAGGGGAGATGATAGAAGGAGAGAGAGGAAGAAGAGTGATAATATTTTTTTGGTTTTTCGCAAACGATCATGTGAGAGAATGGGCTATGTGCATAGATCTCGATGTACAATCGGTGGTGAGGATGAACCCGATAACTCCTTCAAGCGCAGGCGGCACCCTCTTCAGGCTTCATGCACGGTCGTGGCAAGGTGACAAAATTGGCAAATTGGACAAGTGTGTCGTATGTATGACACATGTACGGCTTGCCATCAGGCTAGCTTCCGGTGCCATGCCACGTCGGTTACACGTGGAAATTGCTACGCCCAAAGCCATAGCCCTTGCGCCAGAGAATAGTTTGCCTTGTGAATTGCTTTGCCTTTTTTTTTTCTTTTTTCTTTTCGGTGCTTGGATTGTTGCACGTACGCATAATATAATTCGATCCATGTGTCCACAAGCTGCGACGCCTACGTGCAAGATGCTTATCTCTCTATCGCCAGCGACGAAAGCCTTTCAGCTCGAGTCGAAGGCCGTGACGACAATGGAGCTAGCTAAGACCCAGAGATACATAGCACAGCAACGACAGTCTCCAAGCTGCTTCCGTGTGATTTTTCGTACCTTTTCCCGGCACTAGTAGTGTGTTAGTGCATGCCATACGAGCGTTTGGCCGCGAGGCGTATGCAAGCGTTTTTGGACATTTCCCCGGGCAAGTCTTGCATGTTCAATGCTCACTAGTCACTACGGCAAGTTGCTCCCAGCGAGCGCGTTGATCCTTCCATCTCCTACACGTCATGGTTTCCACAGCAAGGTTAACTACTTGGCCAGTTCTTAATTTCTACGAGAGATATGGACGTATGCAGTTAAAATTGAAGTACGTGATGGAGCTAGGACAAAAGTGACAATCCAAAAAAAAGAGAGCTAGTATTCAAACTGGCTTTGTTTGTTTTGTTTGCCCTTGTTGCTATCAGCGCAATAGGCACTTTAGAGAATGTCCTATTTGATCTCACATGAGAAGGAAATAAAAAATTTGTACCAACGTTTTTGGAAGTATACATGCATGTACTGCTATTTGAACCCACCTGTGTATCATGTATTATTATGATATAGGCAGTGTGATTGTGTAATACAAAGCTATAGCCTTAGATGTGCCGTTCGACCAAAATAAGGGATTGCGCATTGATCAAAACAGGACGTGTGATTTACTTGTAAACTGATAAATTGAACTGATGATACCTCATATATATATATATTCACAAACATATACGTATATAGGAGTCAGGGTTAATTGGAGACCGGCCCCCACACCCAATAAAGAAACTTCTTCCTAATTTAGAGACAAAACGGGCTGTTAATACTGTATGTCTATAGTTCTCTGCATCCTTGCAGTGTTGTGTGCATCTGCATACGATTCCCCATATCTTCTGGTCGGGCCTCCAACGGTGTTACACGCACATGCCATTCCGAGTGTCAAAGGGTACTATTCATGTCGAAATATACTTCGCGCATTTCTCCGTTATCTCAAGCTTTTGGTTGAATTGATCGGTGCATATAATTTAGTGCGGCACCGAAACCAAGAGGTTCTGTGTTCAAAACATGACTAACTCATTATTAAAATTAATATCGTGTCCCACTATGTCCACATACAAGGCAGGCGCCTACATGTGAGAGGTCAGGGTGTTGCATGATAAGTGTTTTAATTAATATTTAAAATAGACACAGATCATTTTCAGAAGATATGCTTCATGTACTATCCCATTCAAATGAAACTTTAAATCAAATGAATGGTATAAAAAGAAGGGATTGGCTCCACGTAGCAGATGCCCCTTGCTCGCATTGCTTGCACACGCGGCACATGTGTGTTTGAGTAAAAGTGTGAAAATAATATTAAGAAAAGTTTCACAATTCTATCGCTTCTCGATGGTCAATTATTAAATATGAATTTCGGATGTTTTATGACTTATGTGCACTCATATATAAAGGATAAAATCAGTGGCGAGTATCGAACTCTATGAAAGAATATCATAGAGACCATATATCCAATTTTGAAAAAAAACATTTGAACTAATATGAACCAATGAATTTTGTAGTCATGTCACTAGAATCAATTTAAAATTATATACGCAACTGCATGTTTTAAGTGAACCCATCGGATGAATAAATAGCGATTAATTTGATAACTACAAATTTATTGTATATACTACTATGGATCCAACTTTCACCGAAAAGGCTGGTCATCATAATTAATAGCAATCATATACATTTCGTAGTTGTGCTTGTGCGATTATTTTTGCTTTGTGATATAGTATAAGCAATTAATTGCATGTTTCGCGCTGTCCATAGGATATATCAGTTGCGAATCGTTCTATAATTGCAAAACTACTATAAACAACTATGCATCCAAGTATCAAACTACGAATAAAAAGAATGGCCGCCAGAAACTACCACCATCTTTTTAACAGTCGTGCCATTAATGTACGTAGTCGCTCTGTGACCAAGTAATTGTGTTTTGTCTGAATTTATAAGATAAATTACCCGGGCTGTTCTGCAATAGTAAAATTACTATATGCAATGTAAAATTTGCATATTACTAATTATATAAGCAATTGCATGTTTCACGCTGTCCATATGAGAAATTAGTAGTGAATTGTTCTATAACTGCAAAGTTACTATAGGCAACCATACATCCAAGTATCCAACGTACTACGAACCAAAAGAATGGTCACTAGAATCAATACTGACATCTTTTGACGGTCACGCAATTGTAGTCACCTGTGATTAAGCAATTGCGTTTGTCTGAATTTATAGGATAAATTATCAGTGAGCTGTTTTGTAACGTTAAATTTACTATATGCAATGTATCCAGCTTTTAATGAAAAAAAATATCCATAAAAATTAATGCCATCCAACATTTTTTTTTCTTAGACATGGTACTTCAGAGTTTCAGATGCTCCGTGATCACATAAGAAATTGTATGTTTTGTGCGAACCAATAGTATGCATTAGCTGCGAGCTATTCTATAACCGTAAAGTTACTGTGTAGATCGACTATGTATATCCAACTTTGAATCAAAAGAACAGGCAGAAAAATCAATACCAGCCTTCTATTTCGTGGTTGTGTTGTTCAAATGATCACTTCGTGATCCCATAAACAATCACATATTTGGTGTTACTCATCGGATAAATTAATTGTGTTTAGCGGCGAGGCTATATACTGTGCGATATATTCCAATTTTGAATCATAATTATGTTAAGAGTGGGATAGGAAACTTGTTTTTCACAATAATGCCATTGCAATCAATGTTGAATGCTAGATGAAAATGTAGGTGTGGCAAGACTAAAATCTCCTTTATTTATCGTTGGTTAAATACACCGCAAACTAGTTAAACTATAGAATAAACACACTAGTTCATGATAGACCTGATCATGGGTAGCCCAGCCAGGCCTCAACCAGTATACCAGGTCGGGCTCGGGCCTCGGTCTGAAGCCCGGTCACTGGGCTGGGCTTGGGCCCGAGAAATCTACACATTTAGACGTGGCCCGACCGGGTTCTGGTTTTGGACCAGGTTCAGCCTCGGATTTGAGGCCAGATGTATCGGGCTGATCCGGGCTTTGGCTTGGTCCCCGGGGACCGGGCTTTTCCAAGCCTGGCCCGAAACCTAGCCGACCTAGGGTTCGATCAGGACTAGTTCATGATCACGTCCATTGGATATTCAAATTATCAACAATGAGCTGCCCATCTGCCCCACTTGCGGACCAAAATATTAAAAATTTGCTCTGTACTGTAACCTAGCTATAAAAGGACTCTGAAATTTTAGGTGGAGCCTTGCTCTGTACTGTAACCTAGCTATAAAAGGACTCTGAAATTTTAGGTGGAGCTGAGGCTCCACCAACCCTCATGTTGGGTTCACCCCTGATTGCAATGGACAAGTTTTTAAACAAGTAATTGTGTGTTTTGTGTGAATTCACCCATAAGAAACAATCAGCGTGTGTGGACCATGGAGAGCTTCACTTGGACCGTCCATTGTGCAATCTATCCGTTACAATGAAATTGCTTTATGAGCACATAGGTGACTACAGCTCAATTGCCCGCTGGATAAAAACAACGTGCTTGGTAAATTTGTTTTTGCCCGTCTGTTAAAGAATTAAAAAGCTCCAGGTCGGACTTACCTCCCTACTACATTTAATTGCTTGACACCGAAGATAATCCTTATCATCATTCACATGCCAAACATGACACACACAAAAGCATCTAGGCAATCTTTCTTAGACCATATACACATAAGGGTATAGTATGCGTGCAAACTAACTAATACCACATAAAAAAGCACAACAAATCTAACAGAAAATGTCTGTGAATGGTGTCCCAAGAACACACGCATAGGCACATTACCTAGACGCACGTAAACACACACACTTGCAGACGCATAAACCTCCGAGAAACCAAAACAACCCGGGGGCAAAAGAAAAGAGGGTTGCGCGCGCGCGTGTGCGTGTGCGCGATGGCGAGAGGTAAGCCCCACGCAGTCGGTGGGGACCCGATGCTGAGACGCTTCACGACACCGCTTGCCTGCGTGAGGCTGCCTCCCGGCCGCTCCCATCCACTGCACCCAGCACCCCTCCTCTCTTTCGTTCCCCCTGCCTTGCTCTGAGTTGTATATAAAAACCGCCTCTTTTATATATTTTCCTGGTGCGCATAGGCCTTGGAAAGAGCACAGGGAAATTTCAGAAATAGATTTATAGAGGGGGGGCATATAAGAGTGTGGAAGGAGAGGAGAGCAGTGGAGAGAGAGAGAGAAAGAAAAGTATGACAAGGAAATGAAAGAAATGAGACAACAACCTTCTTAGCCTCCTCTCCTCCCCTCCCCTCCACTTCTATCTTCTTCTCAGTTCTATGTCAGTAGCAAGGAGCAAGCTGAAAGAGGAGGAGAAGCAGCAGGGAGAGTGAGGTGTGTGCTGATTCCCCCCTTCTGGTTCTTTGGGAAAATTTTTAATATCTGTATGTGTGTGTCATATGTGAGTTTGTGGGTGTGGGTGTTTGCGAGCTTTTGTTCGTATGCTTTTTTACTTGTTTTGAGTGCAACTGTTTGTTTGGATTTCCCTGTCCACTTTGTTCTTTTGTTAATCTCGGAAGAGTCCTAAGCGGCCGAGGCCTTGGAGTTTTTCTCGGCTTCTTGTCGATTTGTTCGTTGTTTCGGATCGATTCCAAGAGCATACATATGAGATAGGTATAGTCGTATAGACATCACTCGCTCAGGGATTTTGGGGGTCTCTCCTTGTGCAGTTGTGCTCTTCGCCTCTGGTTTCTTTTGTCGTCCTTCTTAATTTGCCTCGGGGAACAGAAAAACAAATCTCTGTTCTTTCCTCCCATGGTTTGCTAGCTTGCTCGCATGCTGCTGCCTAGTGCCAATATCTGCTTGGCCTAGTGCCAATATCTGCTTGTTGCTGTTCTTAAATCTTAATTTCGATGTCTCACTTGGATAGCACTGTGCTTGTTTTTCAGCGAAGGGGAAGGAAGAAGAGGAAGAAGAACACTGCCAATCCAAGGAACAAGCCAAAGAGCAGTCGAAAAGGAAAGGTTTTGTTCTTGTGTTTGATTAGGTGCAAGTATAAATCTGGAGGCGATGGCATCGAATTCATCGGCTGCAGCTGCGGCGGCAGCGTTCTTCGGAATTAGGGATGGGGACCAGCAAGACCAGATGAAGCCGCTGATATCGCAGCAGCAGCAGCAATTGGCAGCGTCACTGCCCGGCGCGGCAGCCGCAGCCCCTGCGGCGTCCAGCCAAGGCGCTCCGGCGGCGGCGCCACCGGCCAAGAAGAAGAGAAATTTACCTGGTAATCCAGCCAAGTACCCCTTTCTTTTTCGTTTCAGTCACTCATGCATGCATACGCATCTGTTTACTGCAAGATCTTGTCTGGATTGATTGGAGTCTTATCATTTGGTTCCTGACAGTCCAAGCATCTTCTCTCACATGCGCACTTGAACTCTCTCTCTTTATTTCTTTTTGTTAGTTTCTTGCTTGCTTCTTTGGTTCTTGCTTCTGAAATATTAATCCTCGATACAGAATTGCCTGGTTTTTTGTATGGTAGATCGATCGGTAGATGTGTAGTAAGCACAGCCCTTTTTTTTTAGGATTAGACACTGAATTTTATGAAATATTTCTTTTTAACCCAGTTTTAATTTTCCAGAAAAAAAACTCCTTTTCCTGGTTCGGTGGATCCCTTTTCCTGACTTCTAGTACTACTTCAATTCCTAGGTAGTTTTAGCCTTCAAGAACTTGGTTTTAATTTGCCCCTCTTGATTCAATACTTCATTTAAAGCTGTCTACTATCACCTGAAAGAAAGACAATTAATTCAGGTCGAGAATAGAAAGTAGAGTAGAGTTCATTCACTCATGGAGCTAGACTCTCTTTTTTATTTTCAAATCAATTCTCATGTTTTAATAGATCATCAAGCTCCAGAACACATAACTATTGCACCCTTTTTTCTTTTAAAAAAATAACCCATATATTTATCAAGAAAAAACAAGAGTTTTTTTTTCAAGATTCCATGTACATGAGCTGTATCCTCTCACTATAGCTCATTCTTTTCCCCAATTATGAGAAGCAAATAGGAGCCATGGCACAATCCATCTCGATTCCGTTGTTCTCTATATCGATTCCTGCAAACTTCTTTGCTCCTCGAAATCTCATGCAAATATTCCCTTCTCCATGGCCTTGTTTGTCTCTACCTCGCCCTTTACGGAGAGAAAACAAAAATATCTTCCCCAAATTAATCCGTCATCATCAGTACTAGCTCCCACTAGCACTAGTTAATCACGCACGCCTAACTTGTAAGCAAAATAATCCAGTATAAACAATTCGCAGAAAATAATTAGGACTCATCCCCATGAAACCATGCGTGCTCTTTTCATTAACACCGCCCTAATCAATCGTTCTACTCCTCTCCTAATCCACACGAAATGTCGACAGGCATCGATCGATCCCTACCCATGCATCCATGCTTTTTCAAGCGCATGCACATGCATACTTAATTAATCCTTTTATCATGCACCATTTATCTCCAAGTGGTACATATATATCTATACATGCAGAATAATGATATCCATATATATATACTTACATGCATATCTATGTATAAATCAGCTAGCTAAGTAAACTGTGTGTCGTTCCTCCCAGAAAAAAACTTAAAACTTTGTGTCCATTTTGCACTTGGATTTCTGTACACCTGTTGCTGATATTGCAGTACTGCTTGACTGCAGACCCGGACGCGGAGGTGATCGCGCTGTCGCCCAAGACGCTGATGGCGACGAACCGGTTCGTGTGCGAGGTGTGCAACAAGGGGTTCCAGCGGGAGCAGAACCTGCAGCTGCACCGGCGCGGGCACAACCTCCCGTGGAAGCTGAAGCAGAAGAACCCGGCGCAGGTGCAGCGCCGCCGCGTGTACCTGTGCCCGGAGCCGACGTGCGTCCACCATGACCCGGCCCGCGCCCTCGGCGACCTCACCGGCATCAAGAAGCACTTCTGCCGCAAGCACGGCGAGAAGAAGTGGAAGTGCGACAAGTGCTCCAAGCGCTACGCCGTCCAGTCCGACTGGAAGGCGCACTCCAAGATCTGCGGCACCCGCGAGTACCGCTGCGACTGCGGCACCCTATTCTCCCGGTACGTACGTTACATCGATCTCACTATGCACAAATCCATTGTCCAGAAGACACCGCTTCTTCGTATGAGCATATGCATGCATGCGTCAAGCTTAATGCATTTGTTATCGTTGATGTGTGTGTGTGTGTGTGTGCATGCATGCGTAGCTAGCATGCATGGGTTTCTCCATTGCATGAGCTTTAAGTTCCATGGCTCTTGGTTTCGGTGAGAGTGTGAGCTGTGAGCTCAGTGCTGTGCTGTGCAGTGGCTTGCTGTCCTTTAGGGTTAGGGTTTTTGTTTGGTCACGCGACATGCATGGCTGGATAAGCTCCAGTGCTTTGATAGTTTGTAGCCTGAGAAAGAAGAGCGGGAGAAGAAGGGGGGCAGGATATTGGGAAAAAACTGCTTGCACGTGAAATGGGCTTCTTCATGCTTAGATTTTTTTTCCCCTAGCCCGTGGCCTTGCTCAGAAGCGCCTCATCCTTTCCCTTTCCCAACTCTCCTTGGGAAGCTGGAACCAACAACTCTTCTCTCTCTCTCTCTCTAACTCAGGAACACAGCAGAGAGACATGTATGTGTGTGCATGTTGTTGCAGTACTGTCCTGTGGACCCACATTTCTCCTGGTCCACCTTGTCAATGGCAGAATCTCTCCCTCTCTCTCTCTCCTGCTGATCAATCTCTCTCTACTGCATCACTTGGTTGCCATGTAAACCTATAGCTTGTTCTCATGTGAGTTGGCTACTTGGCTGGCTAGATGTGGCAGGCAGAAGCGTTCGTTGAGCGTGCCAGTGAGCCAGGCCGCGGCCAGGTCCACACCTTTTCATGGATACGTCGCGATGCCCTCCCCATATCTCATCAGCCCCAGCCATCGCCGAGGTGTAACTTTCAGCAACTGTTCATTTATTGATGGAATTGAACACGCATGCATGCTCCAAGTGGTCACTCTCCTATCTTTCATGGGCTTGGCGAAAAATTCCCCAATGGGGAGTTAGCATATGTAGCTTCATCGTCCACAGGAGTTGCATTGATGAGCCATCGATCGAGTCGACTTTCTTTCGCCGCTTCTGCAAGAAATCCATGCATTAAACATCAGTGAGTGCTCCTAATTATCCAGAGCTCGCGCTCCTTGATTTGGCATGCAGGGGATCGATCTCTTGGCAATTTGGCATAGCTAGGCTTTTTACTCTTACTGCCGAGCTGCAGATTTTTTTCTCTCTTGGGAAGTGAGCTTTACCAGCTCCACAAAGTTTTCTGCTGCTCCTTGGTGTGTGTGCTCGTGTGCATGGCAATGTCTAGTATATCCATGGCTTCATCAGCTTTTCTCCTCTAAAAGTCTGAAGCTTCCTACAAGTGGGAACCTATGGGAGGCATAGATAGCATGGAGCCATGGAGAGCAATGAGATTTCTCCTTTTTCTTTCCTTCCTTGATTGACATGGGTTTCTGGGATCTTGAGCTTGCTTTTGTGATGAGGGAGGTATCTGCATGCATGGATACCTAACATCCTTGACCAATACTGCTAGATATTAGTACTCGCTGTACTGTTGTAATTCAGCATCATCAGCGATAGAGCTAGAGAACTTCATGAAGAACACAAGCTCTTTCGCTGGCCATCTACTGCATAAGGTGGAAAGCGCACACTCTGTAGAAATTGAGAATTACTGTTTTTCTTTAGAGCAACTGAGAATTACTGTTCAGAGTCACGAAAAGTGGCCAGCTACAAACATAACATTCAGTGGCACAGCGTCCAGCTGCAGTGCTCACATGAGGATCAGGAACAATATCTTAAACCGAGATGCCGCTAGCTCCTCGATGCGAGCGTCGTCCAGCGTGTCATGGACCATGCACTGCACGGCCATTTCTCACAGGGGCAGAGCCTGCTTGCCTTCTCACATCAACTTTTTTCTACGCATTTCTCACATCAACTGTTACTGTTCACTTTTTACTGCATGTTTCGGCTAGCTCATGCATGGCATGCAACGGTTGCATGCACTCTGACCTAAGTATCTGAGTTGTGACTGAGAAAGAACACATGTGTGATGTATGATGTATCACATCACGTCGTCTATGGATGCATGCATGCAGGAGGGACAGCTTCATCACCCACAGGGCCTTCTGCGACGCGCTCGCGCAGGAGAGCGCCAGGCTGCCGCCGACGAGCCTGAGCAGTCTCACCAGCCACCTCTACGGCGGGGCCGCCAACGCCGGCAACATGGCGCTCAGCCTCTCCCAGGTGGGCTCCCACCTCACCTCCACCCTGCAGGACGGCCACGGCCACGGCCACCACCACCACCCCTCCCCGGAGCTCCTCCGCCTCGGGGGCGCCGGCGCCGGCGGCAGCAGCATCGCCGCGCGCCTCGACCACCTCCTGTCTCCGTCCGGCGCCGCCTCCGCCTTCCGCCCGCCGCCGTCCGCGTTCTTCCTCAACGCGCCGACGGGGCAGGACTTCGGCGAAGACGCCGGCGGCGGCGGTGGGGCGCACCCGTTCCTGCAGGCCAAGCCGTTCCATGGCCTCATGCAGCTCCCCGACCTCCAAGGCAATGGCGCCGGGGGCCACGGTGCGTCGGGCCCGAGCCTCTTTAACCTCGGCTTCTTCGCCAACAATGGCAATAGCTCCGGGTCTAGCCATGAGCATGCGAGCCAGGGGCTCATGAGCAATGACCAGTTCAGCGGCGGCGCTGGCGCCGGCGGAGGCTCTGAGGCGTCGGCGGCGGGGATCTTTGGCGGCAACTTCGTCGCCGGAGACCATGTCGCGGCGGCTGGGCTGTACAGCGACCAGGCGGCCATGCTGCCGCAGATGTCGGCGACGGCGCTGCTCCAGAAGGCGGCGCAGATGGGCGCCACCTCAAGCGCGGCGAACGGTGCCGTGTCCATGTTCCGGGGCTTCGTGGGCGCATCGTCCCCGGCGCACATCCGCCCCGCCGCGCCGCACATGGACCAGGGCGACGCGCACCTGAACGACCTGATGAACTCGCTCGCCAGCGCCGGCGGCGTCAGTGCCGCCGCGATGTTCGGCGGCGCCGGCGGCGGGATGTTTGATCCGAGGCTGTGCGACATGGAGCACGAGGTGAAGTTCAGCGGCCAGGGCGTCGGCGGCGGCGACATGACGCGCGACTTCCTCGGCGTGGGCGCCGGCGGCGGCATCGTGCGCGGGATCTCGACGCCGAGGGGAGGAGACCACCAGAGTAGCAGCGACATGAGCTCCCTGGAGGCTGAGATGAAGTCGGCTTCGTCCTTCAACGGAGCCAGGATGCCATGACCGATCGAGCGTAAGCTCCGATCCCCCATACAAGTGTCAGTGAGTCCGAGACTTGGAGCAACCTGGAAATAACCATGCATGCATGGGAGGAACATACATATCAGGCTATATAGCGCTGTAGTGAGAGTATGAAACTGAGTCGATCGCAACAGTGCATGCGTGCATGGGATTAAGCTAGTGCTAGCTCGTCATGAGCTGGAGAATTGGGGTTACTGATGGAGACAGAGAGGCGTCGTCTCTGACTGATTAAGTAAGCTAGCTAGTGCGAGAGGACGCATGCGATGACCCTGGTTCGTGGTGCATGGGCCGGGGGTTGGTTCTTCTTCTTGTTGTTTCTTTCACCTTCCTTGTAGTTGGATCTTTGTTGGGTTTAAGTATAGTTCCGGAGATAGAACCAATAAGTCTCTTTTAATTTGTAGCTAGCTCAATGGGGTCTGAGGGGGGCTTAATTGCCCCCCAATCTCCTCATTTCTTGCCTCTTTATCACCCTTGTGGTAAAACAATATTCCCTTACAATGCAATTAATCATGTTTAGCTCATAGTCGTGCATTCTTTATTTTTATTATATTCTGCATTCGTCATCGTTATCTTGCTCTTCAACCATGCAGGTTTGGACAAGATGTATGACGCATGCATGTTTGGGGGGATTCTCTGTAGGTATTTTGTCGGAAAAATGTTCAGTAGCTAGATTTTTTAAGCAGCTGAAAAAGACAGGGCTTTGAGAGTTACTATAGAAGGTATAGTAGCGAATTAGATTAACAGAAGCATTTGGTGCGGAAATGCAGCTTTTTACTGTGCAAATGTCAGATTGAAACCGCTAAATTTAAGCCGTTCCAAACAGAGGGGTAAAATAATTAGGTTCTAGGTTATCACTAGGTTTGCTATATCATTTTGTTCCAAAATTGTTGCCCATTTACTAGAGAAAATAATCATATGCATGTAAATCTAACATATGCATGTTATATATGTCTAGTTTAAATATATTAACGCAATTGCTATTTTGGAGGCGCCTGCAATTAGCCAAAACGTGCGGACGCAAAAAATTTCAGTTTCTTTCTCCTGTTTTTCCACATTTGTATTTATGGAAGAAACGTTTCGCGATAGTGGAATTTTTTGCGCGAGGTCGATTTTATGTACGGATATATTTTGTTTTATGTTTATTATAGATTTATTTTGTAACCTGTTTATTAAAGATTTATTTTGTTTTTTGTAGATTTATTTTTTAGATTTATTTTGTTTTCTGTTTATTATAAATTTATTTTGTTTTCTGTAGATTTATTTTGTTTTCTGTTTATCATAGATTAATTTTTGTTTTCTATTTATTATAGATTTATTTTCTATTTTGTTGCATCTGCTGCATTGCTACTGGTTGCAGGTGCCTGCACAATCGGCTGGGTGCAAGCGCCTGTGACCTAGCGCCTCCTATATATAGATTAAAAGAGAGAGTTCATACCTACTACTCCCTCCTTTCCAGTATGTAAGGCATAATTTGTTTTCACTTTTTTTCCAATCTATAAGGCACAGCTGCATTGACCGTTCAGAAGTTCCAGAAATACCCCTATATGGACGCTCGCTGTGAAGGAAACTAATTAATTCTAGGATCACACATATGGACGCTTGCTAATTAATTAGGGGCAAATCAGGAATCACAAGTGCTACACACGTACGGTCTCCTTGGTATTCACGAAAAACAAATTATGCCTTACATACCGGAAAGGAGGGAGTATAATTCTAAAATAAAAAATGAAAAATTTAAGAAGTCCCCAAAAGCCCCTCTATCCCATCCCCAAAAACACTGCTCATACACACATGAATAGTATTTTAGGGGGTGTGATAGGGGGCTATTGAGGATGGTCTAATAAAAATAATAGAAAAAAGAGTCCATGTCATGTTAAAAGGAAGGCTTTGTATCAGCTACAATAAAAAAAATATAAATTCATAATGAAAAAATGATGTCCATTGTGAGATTAAAAATTGATAACAAATTAATCTAACAACGCAAATGAGTGGGACATCCTGCTCGTTCATGCATATATAGCAATCTAGTCCCAAACCCTGGATATATACCATGTGCGGCCGGTGTCCTTTCTCATTTGATTGGAAACTACGAGCTTCATAGTTTTCTTTAAAAGAATATTAAACATTAGCCCCTGCATCACACACAAAAACAGATGTGATTACAATTAAATCTTCGTGCATGCATGAGATGCAAATCCTTCACTAGGAGCTTAATTCCACGTGCATGAGCTAGCCGATCGATGTCTAGGGCAAATGATGCCCTCCTCCAACCCGTGACCACCTAGTCCTTGGCTTGTATATGTGGTTTAGCTTCTCGCTGAGCTCGTGCTTGCTGCTGCTTGGTTGTGCTAGCTGTCTCATTTCGTTGGACAGAGCGAACGATAGGAAGTAGCTTTTCGCCTTATATGCATGCTCGGTGCACCCTTGGCTTGGCGCATCGCAGTATGGGCAACATAAATTATTGCTTCGCAAATCCTTATATTGAACGTCAAGATATGTATGTATACTGTACATATAGTGTGATCCACACACATTGGCGCATGGACATACACTCTTTCCTAATTAACTATCTGCATTAAAAAAAAAAGCATCACTTCTATTAGATTATTATAGATCAAATGCTTAACCAAAGAAACAACGCTTACAGGCTATAGCACAAACTCCAAAGAAAGACGTAACGCTGGCCTCCTACTAGAAGTGAAATGAAAAGCACCTTGCATTTCTTTTGCTTGGAACAAAAACTAGTAGTGTACATGTATAGTAGCTTGCACTTGTGAACATAGACTAGACATGTGTCGTTGGTCTAAGCCAGACATCAAATTTCTAAGGGGCCATCTCGCGTGGCAACTAGGTGAAGCTCGCGAAGCAGCTCGGGGAAGCAGAGCTTAGACAAAGTAGCTAGCCTATGCATTGTAACCTGTCAGTTGTAACTTACCTTTTATTATTTCGGGGGCCCCTATTTATAGTATGGGGCATTTTTACATCCTACGATACCATCCGCCCGCTTAGGGGCAAAGCAAGGGGAAACCTTTTCTGGAAAAAGAATTCTTGGCCCCTGACCTTCTCCTTTGGGCAAGGGCACCAAGGAGAAAACACCTTCAGACCTGGGGTAAAGACCCTAATGCCTTTACCGTCTCAGCTAAAGTAGGGTTATAAAGGAGATTACACGAGGACCCAGTTGTTACGGCCAACTTGCATATCCTTCTGCCACACGATATGATTCTTGACGCCTGCCGTAGACTATAGGATGTCCCATAGCCTCCTTGGTGCCTACGGAACCTTCCTTCCCTCGTGGTTTGGACTTAGCATGTTTGGCCCCCTTCCTGCAGGCTCCCGCGGGTCAACCTTTATGCGTCGGTGCCTCTTTGGTCCGCCATAGCCTCGCCCCAGAGGGGCGAGGCTCCCTCCGGGTAGGCATCATCTCTGATCCGCCTTTGCTTCGCCCGAGGTCTCCTCCAGGTGGTAACCATCTCTGATCAGCCTTTGTCTCGTCCTGAAGTGGCGAGGCTTGCACCATCTTCGCTCTGCTGTCCCGGGACTGGTTCACCTTCTCCTGGTTCGTAAGGGGTGGTGTCCCCTGCTACAACAACATGTATCTTATGCACTCATTGAGGGGCATGCCCTTTCCGTGTTGGAGATAATTAATGACACTCAAGTCTAGCTTCACCACCATTCTTCATAGATCTACTTCCATTGACCTAGCTCTACCTTGTTGTGCCTCGATCAGCAACATTTTGAGGACCTTACGGAACACTAACCTAAAGATAAAATTATCCCTTGACTGAAACAAAACTACCACCACAAGGCAAGAAAAATACCACTAGCCCATAAACATATGGAGACCATGGTACCAATCCTACCCAAGGCTCGGGAAGGATATCGAGACCAACTATCACACCAGATCCAAAAACTTAGAAAAGAACTTATTGTAATACATCACTGCTCCGCCACTAGGACACAAATGCCAACAAATCCTTAAAGAACTAGATCTAGCTAAAATTTAAAGTATTAGGGCAAGATGAGGGAGAGAGATCACTAAAGTCGAGAGCGCATAGGGGGCAGAGAAACTACTAGAGGAATGAGGTGGTGGCTCATGGGAGACAAAAAAGACCCTCTTCTGACCAACCATTTTTGCAAGCAGTTGATTCTGGTGGTGAATTCCAAAGACAATAATGTAAAATCATATGGGACATGTTCTGATTCTTTGACTAGGGAGGAAAGCGCGCTAACGCATGCGGATCATGGATAATGGGCAAAATTGAAAGGAATAAGAGGGGGGAAGAGCAAAAGAACAATATCAGGGGAAAACTAGATCTAGCTAAAATTTAAAGTATTGGTGCAAGATCAAGAAGAGAGGTACTAGTTGAGAGGGCAAGGGGGTAGAGGACTGCCGGAGGAGCGAGCCGGTGGCTGACAGGAGATAGAAAAGACCCACTCATGGCGATCCATTGTTGTGCGCAGTTGTTTCTGAAGACGATGATGTAAGATCGAACATGACACGATTTGATTCCTTGATTAGGAAGGAAATCACGCAAATGTGCGTGATTCATCGATAATGGGCAAAATCGAAAGGAGTAGGAGGGGAGAAAAAAAGCAAAGGAACAATATTTGTAAGAAATTATAAAGGAAGAAAAGAGTGAAAGAACAATATTCTAAATTTGAATTGTTTGGAGTTTTAGATATTCTCTTTTTTATGGGTTTTTTGTTGAACTGTCTGTTCCAGATCTTGCTCCATTTTTTTACATTTTTTTATGGTTCTAAGAAAAGGAAGTATAAGATGGGAAAAGAGCACAGAAACATAATTTTTAAAATTCTATTTTTATAAAATTTTATAAATTTGCAAACTTTTTATGGATTCTTTTGGTCTAGTTACAATTCCATTTTACAAGCATTTTTATTTTCATATTTTGTAAGACATATGGAAAACAGAATAGATACAGAAAGAAATATGTTATAAATAGGAAATAACAGATTATTTTAAAATTTAACCTTCAAAAATTACTAAAAAAACCGAAACTTTGTATGGATGTTCTTTTTGTGGAGGCATGGTTCCATTTTTGTGAGCTTTCAAATTTTTTTTGCAACCTACAAAAGGCAAAATAGAAATGGGTAAATAAATAAATAGGCAAACACTACTTGAGAAATGGCCTAATTTACCGGCACATCAGTACTGGTTGAATTGAAACCAGTACTGATAGTGCACCAGTACCGGTTTGTAGCAATAGTAGCAATTTTAAAATTTCAATACCGGTTGAAGGCAACAGTAAAGATACTTTTGCAAGCAGGTACATGCCAATTGGCGCATGGACTCATCAGTACCGGTTCGTAATATGAACCCGTACTGATATGGACTCATCAGTACCGGTTCATATTACAAAGTGGTACTAAAGGTTCGTTACTGCAAACTTCAAAAGGAATGCATATCCTACCCTAATCAATACGCCTGGGTGGGTGGTTGGTTAGAAGGGTGAGTAGAGAGTCATGTAGTGGCATGAGGTTACAGGTTCAAGTATTGGGTTCACCATATTTTTTAGATGTTTCGGTGGCTATAGTCTCGGTTGGGGGAACCGGGACTAAAACCCACAGACCTTAGTCCCGAATTTAATTTTTGTAGATATTTCGGTGGCTATAGTCTTGGTTGGGGGAACCGGGACTAAAACCCACAGACCTTTAGTCCCGAATTTAATGTCCCCCGATTGGAGAAACCGGGACTAAAGACCATTTTCACAGTAGTGAAAAGAGACATACAAGCAAGAGGAAAAAGGGAAGGTGGGATTTTGAAAGCTACCTCAGCTAGCCACACACGGGAGAGACGTACTCGTTGTATAGTTGACGGTAGCGATGGTTTTATATATGACGTTTGGATGAAGAGTACATATCCGGTGCAATCATCGTGCACCCCAACTAACAAAAATCATGAAAAAATCCAAAAAAAATTGTAGATGTACTTCATTGTTTAGTCTACCTATGTATGAAATTTTAAGACCAAATTCATTTTATATTAAGAGTTATAAAAAAGAGAAAATTCTAACAAATTTGAAGGGTTTAAAATTGATAGAAGGGGGAACCGAGACTAAAACTCACAAACCTTTAGTCCCAAATTTATTTATTTTAGATATTTCGGTGGCTATAGTCTCGGTTGGGGGAACCGGGACTAAAACCCACAGACCTTTAGTCCCGAATTTAATGTCCCCCGGTTGGAGAAACTGGGACTAAAGACCATTTCCACAATAGTGAAAAGAGACATGCAGGCAAGAGGAAAAAGGGAAGGTGGGATTTTGAAAGTTATCTCAGCTAGCCACGCACGGGAGGGACTCGCTGTATAGTTGACGGTAGCAATGGTTTTATATTTGACGTTTGGATGAATGACCAAATTGTTTATGACCACGACATTATTTTGTAGCCACTTGATCAAGACTCTTCGACTTAGATGAACCATTCTATAATGCTAAAAAACTATACCAAAAAAATATTATATAATGGAGCAGATTTAATGAATCATTCGTTAATTCTTGATCTGATAATTGAAATCGTATAGAAAGTCCATACCGTGGTATTGTTATGAAATGCCATCGAATCCAGGAGCATTTTTTGTGGATTCCTGCAGGGATCCGCGCGTTGCCTCGGTTCCATGGCTGTAGACCACCCGTTGTGTGAGATCTGAATTTTTGTTGCCCCCGTGGACTCAACCCCGGGTGTAGTGGGCATACGTACATGTCATGTATCGCCGCAGAAGGTACATACGTACCGTACCGTCCGTACGCACCTCTCTCAGCAAAGGATGAAAGGAATGTTTCGGTTGAACTACTAGATTCGCTGCCGTGTGCTATTAGAAAGTTTGGGATTCCCCCTTCAGCGGCTAGCTTGCTGTCGAGGTGGTTACCGGTCATGCGCCACGCTGCTTTTAAATTATTGCCGGAAGAAGCCGCCTCCGTACAGCGCCGCCGTGTTGACGTCTTGCCGATGTCGATCGCCGACGGCGGCCGGGGACAAGGACAGCAGCAGCCGTAAAAGCCCGAGATCGCCCGCAAAAGGTGACCGCGATTTTCCCAATGATGCTCGGGGAGAAAGGCCGGGGCTCGATCTGCAGGGAATTAAAGGGGGACCGTGCACTCGCCATCGGCCTTTGCTTTTGTCTCTGTGCTATCCATGCGTGATGATCAGCGATGATGCAACGGATCAGGAGTAGTATGCACCAAGGAGAAAGATCGATTAATTAGTAGTCAAAAGTACAATCGTTTCCTGTAAAGCCAAACGAGAGAAAAGGGGACAGCAAATAATTCAGTGGAGGGGGCCGGGGTCTTCCTGTTTTTTCTGCGGCAACGAGCAGCATGCGGCTAGATTTGCGTCACAAAATGAAAAACATTTTGTGGATGTGAGACCTAATATTTTGCCATATACATCTTAGGATGTAGAGGCTAGATTAATTTCCATTATCGAAAAAATGTGAGACCTAATATGATTATATCCAATCATAAGGATATTCTTTATTATGTGTATAGCCATATATACGGATCATGGTAAGCATTAGGATATACTACCGGAATTTGATGAATTTTGGTCGGTCAAAAGCCGATGAATTCTAATCTAGATCTTTATCTTCTATCCGACATTATCGATATAGTTATATTAATCTCTACCTTTTCTTCGTTCTCCACGTCATCTTTATTGGTGGTTCTATTGGAAAGTATAATTTGTCCACCCTTCTTAATCAGCCTAGAGCATCACCAATAGAGGCATGAATAGGTTGACATAGTAACAAAAATAAAATATAAGAGATAAAAATGTAGATGAATAGTGGCTGAATAGTGCTAGCTTGACCAAAGTTAGGCTTGGGTTGGTGATGCCCTTAGACTTTTGGGGGAACTGGCCATGGTCAATGCATATAACTTAATATGGTATCAAAGTCAGAGATCTTGAGTTCGAATTATGGTAGGCGCAATTAAAATAGTGTTGGGATATGCCCAATGAAAATTATAAGCCGCATATGATGCGGACTCACGGTTAGCGTGGGATACATATGATGTGCACCCAAACCTTGTTGGGCCTCTAGCGTAAAGGGCCGAATAGGGGCCGCTATATAAAGGGAGGCGGTGGAGAGGTCAGCATATGCCTACGCGCAAGTTCTTCCTCCCCACCAAACCCTAGCCGTCTTCTCTCCCAGGTGTCTGTGTGCCGGTGCTAGCACACCACGTATGGATGGATTCTAATCCCTGTATGTGTGGATACCATTGAGGCGCTACACCCTGTGGCGCTAGTCGATGCGAACCTGAGGAGGAGATGAAATCTGCTCGCGGATAGATTTTGGATGCGATCTTGTTTCATCGATTCCCGTTGATCTAGAAGGAGTTTCTGGGCGAGACTAGATGCGTTGGAAAGATAATCTCGTTAGCTTTCCAACGAGTGGTAGAACGTTGAAAACGGAGCCCGGATGTGGCCGGGGAGTCCATTTGAAGGTGCGCTGCGCGGGAAGGTCGTGAATTCCGGCGAGCACGCGGAGTACGTCGACGACCTCCACAGCATGGGGATCAGCCGTGGCACACCTCGTGGGACGTTGAGGACCGGCGAGGAGGAGGCGATCGGATCGCTATGAACGACTACTTCCGTACGACTATATGCAGATCGGTGAATCGGATTCATCAACTTATCTTCCGCTACACAGCACGTCGTAAGGTAATCTTAATCTATGGTCATTTACATGCAGGGTGTTCTTGGGTTTTCGCGGTAGAATTTGATTCATTGCTAGCGTAGCAATCCCGCGTTTCCCTTCAAATAGGTAGCCCACTCCTATTCCACGTTTGAGTGCTAAGCGAGCCTCTACGTTAGGGGTGGGAGTGTTGGAAAAGTTTAAGTGCATTGTGTACCCTTCTCCATCATGTTAACTTTTTAGGTGAAATAGTAGGTGCATGTAACTTAATAGGGTATCAAAGTTAGAGGTCTTAAGTGAGTCATGACACGCATATTACGCATTATAGCAACCTATAGCACAAGATGAGAGGTCCATGCAAGACACGCCAGAAAGTCTAACTAAGATGCACTACAACACTAGCCAACTGAGAATACCAAACCCAAATACGACCAGAGTGCAACGCAATGCAGAAAAGAAATAGACATGATATACAAATAAGCTCTCCCTCACAACAGCTTTTAATTTTTTTATGTATCTCTGATGAAAAAGTTGTTAACACTAAAAAGTTGTGTTCTTGGAATTCTCTATAATTTTGGTGCACAATATTTAATTTTTAAAGTGCGTAAACACCTCAAAAAATGGAAAAAAAACAATAATAGGACAAAACTGCGCGCAACACTGAATAACCATCGGACCGGGTCCGTTGAGACCCAGAAAGCAGCACCACGGGAGCGTAGGCTACTATCCTCCAGTTGACTAGGTCTGACGGACCTTGAAATACGCCTAAACAGCTTGATAACGTATTGTAGGCCATCAGACTCGGTTCGGTGGGTGCCGGACTAGGTTCAGTGAGCCCATTTTCTCTCCAAACTAATCAAAACCTCATTTAAATTATTTTTAGGGATTGACTTGAGCACAGTCGACTGGGCCCCTATAGGGGTGCCCAGGCGATTTTCTGGTCCGTTGGATTAAGATCCAACGGCCCAGATCTCTCCTCCCCTTTTCTTCCCCCTCCCTCTCTGGCTCTCTCCCGACGCCTCGCGCCCCGCGTCTCTCTCCCCGATCCCCTTTCTCGCCTCGCCTCGCTCCGCACACCGCCGCCGCCGCCGCCGCCGCCGCCTCCTCCCTCCGCCCCGGCCGGCGGCGCCTTCGCCGCCGGCCGCTCCGCCCCCCAGCCTCCCGCCGCCGCTCCGACGCCGCCCACCCTAACCCGAGGGGGTGAGGGGCGGTCCCCCCTCCACCGCCGGACCTCCCGCCTTCGCCCCCTCCCTCGGCTCCGGCGGCGCCACCGCCGCCGCCCAATAAGATGAATGGTAAAAGATGTGTTCAAAAGTTAAATGCATTAAACAAAAAAGAACAGAGTATGATCTCTTAGCCCAAAGGATCATAGCTGATTTGCATACGTAGGCATGTTAGCGGCCAGCACGGTCTTCGGGTCTGAACGCACATGACGTTGTACTTCGGTGTAACACTGCATGCTGAAGAGCCTAGGTGGAACCACGTACATGGAAGGGGGCGTAGATACAATCGATCAACGACAGTGAAACTAACAATAGCGGGCACTCCGTTGCATGCAATCCTGCGAAAATGGAGTTATGGGAATTCAAGTATCTGTATTGTGAAGTCGGATACTGTTCGGCGGATATCTGTATCCATCGGATACCAACCAACCTATATCTGTATAATAAATAATCCCAATAATTATCCGTATTCGTAACCAACCGATTACCAAAACAGGTTCCAAATCAATAAAAATGGATTCGGATCCCTCCAGTCGGATATTATCCATCCCGTTTTTACCCTAGTGGCGTGGCCTGCACGTAGACAGTCAACAGCGATGGTAGCTGGCATTTTTGCCACGCATCATGTGAGAAGGTGGCAGTTCGGTTAATAGTGGCTTCTGGTGTCTCGATTTGTGCATCATGGTGCCGACTTGCTCTCGATCATGCATCGCATCAGGTAGTGGTGCTGACATATCGGCCATGAAATCCTTTACGCCAGTGTGTGCTGACCCCCAAACTAGCTGTAATACTCCGGCCCGATGTGCTGTGAGGCCCATGTGATGGAGAAATTAGTCTCATATTGCTAGTTGAGACAAAGTTGTAGCAGCATATAATGACTGTTGGATCCAAACATAGCACCCGGGTTAACCCTTTTGGACGAAACGAGGTCGAAAGTCCAAGTAGTTGCTATACATGCGTGGGCCAGCCCCGTAGGTGGGCTAGGCAATAAGTGAATTTAGGTCAAGCTGTTACAGATGTTATCAGAACATCAACCCTCGCTGTGCGACAGATCATGTGGGCTTAATGGCACGATCATATTGCGCACGGCTTGTGTAGGCCCAGAGTGATCATATGGCATGGCATATGTGTCAGCACTAGACGCATGACCGTATACCGAGGGGGATACTGGACATTTGCCTCTTAGGCGGTGTGCTGACGAGGGCGTCAGCCTATTAAGCGTGGGTGAGTGTAATACTCCGACCCGATGTGTTGTGAGGCCCATGTGGCACATGTGGTTGTGATGGTGGGTTTAGTCCCATATTGCTAGTTGAGGCAGAATTGTATTAGCATATAATGTCTGTTGGAACCAAACATAACAGCTCGGGTTAACCCTTTTGCACGAAGCGAGGCCGAAAGTCCAAGTAGGTTCTATATATGCATGGGTCAGCCCTATAGGTGGGTTAGGCTCTAAGCGAATTTGAGTTAGGGTGTTACAAATGGTATCAGAACATCAACCCTCGCTGTGAGACAGATCGTGTGGGCTTAGTTGTGCGAGCATATTGTGCACTGCCTGTGTGGGCTCAGAGTGGTCATACGATATGGCATATGTGTCGGTACTAGATGCACGACTGTATATCGAGGGGGATCCTAAACATTTGTCGCTTAGGCGATGTGTTGACGAGGGTGTCAGCCTATTAATGGTGGTGAGTGTAATACTCTGGCTTGATATGTTGTGAGGCCCATGTGGTTGTGATAGTGTGATTAGTCCTATATTGCTAGTTGAGACAGGGTTGTATTAGCATATAATGACTATTGGAACCAAATATAGCGCCTCGGTTTAACCGTTTTGCACAAAACGAGACCGAAAGTCCAAGTAGGTGCTATGCATGCATGGGCCAGTCCTGTAGGTGGGCTAGGCTATAAGCAAATTTGGACCAGGGTGTTACAAATGGTATTACAGCATCAACCCTCGCTCTGAGGCAGATCGTGTGGGCTTAGTTGCGAGCATATTGCGCACGGCTTGTGTGGGCCCAGATTGGTCATACGACATGGCATATGTGTCGGCACTAGACCCACAACTATATACCGAGGGGAATTCTAAACATTTGCCGCTTAGGCGGTGTGCTGACGAGGGCGTCAGCCTATTAAGGGTGGGTGAGTGTAATGCTTCGGTTCGATGTGTTGTGAGGCCCATGTGGTTGTGATGGTGGAATTAGTCTCATATTGCTAGTTGAGACAGAGTTGTAGCATCATATAATTTTTGTTGGATCCAAATATAGAACCCCGGTGTCGGGGATAAAATCACGGCCCATTGCCATGGCCCACTCCCTGACGGTCCAATTGAACAACCAACCAGGGCCCAACTCCCTGGAAGGTTCTATCTGGCCCATATGCATCTTGCCGAACAGCTTCCTAGCTGGCATGATGCGTAACGGGCAAGGAATCGTGTTTGAGTCCGTCTCGAACAGGAGTTCTGCACGGCTACGTGAAGACACGGACGTTGGTTTCCCGGATTGGAATAGAAGTCGTGATCCCCAAGACTAGGAGTATGCCTTATCTGCCTCGGGATATATTCGGCATATCGAGTTCGTTGCGATCTCATGGTTAGCCCGGCCCAATATTCCTCGGTAGGTCAGTCTGCTCCGCACTATATAAACAGGGCCCCTACGGCGTTTAGAGGACCCTGGCCAAGTGCTTTTGCATCTTAGCACTTCGTAGACACCTGATCATTGCGTTGATACACGTACACCATAATCTCGCAGAGACTTGTTTGTCTCGTCGAGCCACCTCTTGTAATCATCTTCGATATATAAGAAAGGCTAGACGTAGGGCTATTATCTCTCCCGAGAGGCCTGAACCAGGATAAAAACCCTTGTCTCCCTGTTCGCTGTTGTTCGTCCTGTTCGACGTGTCTCCTATCTCCCTCTTGATGAACCTTAGTTGACTTGGGTCAGTATCCCAACCGTCGACACCCGGGTTAACCGTTTTGGATGAAGCGAGGCCGGAAATCCAAGTAGGTGCCATGCATGCGTGCGCCAGCCCCGTAGGTGGGCTAGACTCTAAACTAATTTAGGCCAAGGTGTTATAGATGGTATCAGAGCATCAACCCTCGCTGTGCGGCAGATCGTGTGGTCTTAGTTGCACAAGCATATTACGCATGAGTTGTGTGGACCCAGAATGGTCACACGGCATGGCATATGGGTCGGCACTAGACGCACGACCGTATACCGAGGAAGATCCTGAACATTTGCCGCTTAGGCATTGTGCTGACGAGGACATCAGCCTATTAAAGGTGTGTGAGTGTAATACTCCGGCTCGATGTGTTGTGAGGCACATGTGGCCCATGTGTATGTGATGGCGGGATTAGTTTCATATTGCTAGTTGAGACAGAGTTGAAGTAATATATAATGCATGTTGGAGCCAAACAGAGCACCTCGGGTTAACCTTTTTGGATGAAGCGAGACCAAAAGTTCAAGTAGGTGTTATGTATGCGTGGGTTAGACCAAAAATACGATGTATGACACTCAATTCGTTCGCTTGATACGAAACGACATTAAATTCGGACGCCTGATACCAGATGACACTCAATTCATAATTTTCTCCCACCAGTGACATTTTGCCTATTTTTCACCCCTTTTCCCTGTTTTTTCATGTTTTCATAAATAATATGAGATGAACTGACGAAAATGCCCTTGTTGAGTCATCCTTGTAAACCGGTTTGACCCAACCAGCTCAGGGGGCCGGGCTCAGTCGCTTGGTGGCACGGGACGGGAGAGGGAGGGTGCGAGGCGAACCCGAGGGCGCCGCCAGCCTGCCGCCGATCGCCGGCTAGGGGGGAGCCACCGCCACCAACGTGCCACCTCCAGCCAAAGCTGCCAGCCCGCCGCCACCCACCGACGCGCTGCCTCCAGCCGCTCGTCGTGAACATCGCCGGCGTGCCTCCTCCAATGGAGATCCCCTTCAGGTGAGCTTGCGCATTTCCCTCTTGATCGGCTCAAATTTAGGGTTTGGTTCGATGTTAGGGTTTACCGGTATTTAGGGATTGGGATTTTTGCGATTTCTTTCGGAATGGTTGATGCGTTTGGGTGGAATGTACGATTCGTGATACCGTGTGTGTGTTCTGTTAGGCGAAAACCTAAAAACTCGAATATGTAGGATTGGGCCCGTTACTGATAAAGGAGATGTTGCCTCCGCATTGCTGTTTGATTAGGATAAACTTTGCATTGTTGACACTGTCGAGGACAATGTTGGTGCCGTAATCCCAGTTGTTGGTGAAGATGCCATATATGAGTTGCTTGGGTACAATGCGTCGGGTGCTGACACTATTAGAATCAAGACCATGGAGCTATATGAGAGGAGGAGGAGGCTAGGACACAAACTACACGGAGTCATTCTACCTGCTGTAGCTCACCAACTAAATGCAATTACAAGGTCACTGAGCAGGTTAAAGGTCACTTCTGCTAGAGGGGGCATAGAAGTCAGTGAGATCAATGAGGAGGATCTTGAGGTCATGTGGCATGTTGTGCATCTTGATAAGCATGAGTGCACATGCAAGGAATGGAAATCAGGGAAACCTTGTCCCCATGCACTGGTTCTCATAACCTCCATGAGAAACTTCAAAATGGATGACTATCTGCATCCTTACTTCTCATTGAGATCATTCAGGCTAGCATATGCTGGCATCATTCCAGCACTAACTGACAAGTCAAAATGGCCCTCTGTTGACCTTGGTTATGTTGTACTACCACCTATGACAAAGAGATCAGCAGGCAGACAGAGGAAGAAGAGATTTCTTGGTTGTTTACAGAAAGGCAAAGGCAAAGGCAAATGGCAGGTGCAGTGTGGGATGTGGTGAGCTAGGCATAGGCAAGGCAGTTCCAAGTGTCATTTGACTGGGACCAAGTATAACTTCTCTTATTTTACTGTGCAAGGTAATTATATATAACTCTTATTTTATATTTGTAGGAAAACCGGTGCCAAGAGGGGGCCCAAACAAGGTGCATCTTCAGCCACTCTGAGAAGAAATAATGAGACAACAAATGCTACAACCAGCCATAGCCCTGGTCCTGTTACAAGAAGGTACATTTTGACCATGTTACCCAGTTTTTTACGCTACGCATGTTACAAATATGTGAACATCCCATTGTTTCTTTTAAACAGACAGCTAGCACTGAGTCTTGCTTCTGGAGAAGGCTCCAGCCAAACCCCTCCAAGGGCCAATAAGAGGCAAAGGACCAACAACTTCATCTCAACTCCTCCTAGGATAACCAGAGCCAACAGCAAATTAAAAACTTACTCCAAAATAGCCCTCCAAAAAACTCTAACTTGGTGTGGTGCTATCTCTTTTGTTTCATGATGTCAAACTGTCGATTCGAAGGCAAACCATGTCTTTTGTGTGTATAATGCTAAGCTGTGTTAATTTGCTGGCAAACTATGTCATGTTGCATTGCATGTAGTGCCAAATTATGCAATTTGCTGGCTGTGAAAGTTTGATGGAAAACTGCGTCATTGTAAATGTCAGATTATGATCCTTTTGTACTGCTGAATTGATGCTTATGTACTGTTGAAATAATGCTTATGTGCTGCTAAAATATATTGTCGAAATGATGCTTATGTACTGCTCCAATGTATTAATTATGGTTCTCAGCTATAAGGGATGATGCGTCCAGATTATGATGATTATTGGTGATTATTGATTATAAGTCCAGATTACGATGATTATTTGTGATAATTGATTACATATACTATTGAAATGATGCGAAAATGATGCTTTTTGGCTGCTGAAATATATTGTTGATTATAAGTCCAGAATGCTAAAATTTCAAATCGGTTTTCAAACTACATTAAAAAACACACACGTTCAAAACTGTGGTTATCCAATTAAAAATGAAGCTAGGCGAAGGCAACCAAAGTGGTCAATATTCCACGTTTATTCAGGGGTTTAAATGTGAGTTTACACCAGGGATTTTTTTCGACAAAATTTCGGCAAAATTTCGGATATTTCGAATATTTCGCCAACGACCGAAATGAAAACGAAAATTTTGAATTCAAAAGATTTGATCAAATTTGATTCTTATACATGAAAAGAAGGCATAACTTAACTCTTTATAACTTGTTTTGTAGCCTAGTGGGTAGTTCTTCCTTTAACAAGCATGAGATCCATGGTTTAAATCCTAGGTTGATAATTTTTTTGGATAAATTCAAACTCTGTATTTTTATTCCGACAAAATTTCGCCGAAATTTCAGATATTTCGCTGGGGATCAAAATTTTCTACTACCGAAATTTATATCCCTGGTCTACACGCCATTTTGCCTAGGGGCATTTCAGTCACTTTACATGGCAAAAACATGAAAAACCTGGAAAAATGGGTGAAAATGGGCAAAATGTCATTTGTGGGAGAAAATTATGAGTTGAGTGTCATCTGGTATCAGGCGTCCCAATTTAATGTCGTTTCGTATCAAACGAACGAATTGAGTCTCGTACATCGTATTTTTTCTATAGGTGGGCTAGACTCTCTAAGTGAATTTAGGCCAGGATGTTACACTACCCCTTGAGTTTAGATTGCAGAGTTTAGCCGTAGTTAGTTTCTCGTCATTTTCACCGTACCCGTTCTCTTCTCTTTACACTTTCTAGGATTTAGCTCCCTTTGTACTTACACGAGGCTAGCCTTGCTGTATCTTTCAGGAAAATAAAAGGCTCTTGCAGATAGGTAGACGTTTGAGCAGCTTCGTCAGATGGGAAAAGGCGCGGTAGTTTTCTGAGGGGCAGCCAGTGCCAAGTGAGTCGGAGGCAGCTGCAGGTGGGAAGAAATCTGCCTCTCGGCCAAAAGCGTTCGATGTCCTCGACAGGAACGCGACGTCACTGGTCGGCAGTGCAAAGAGGTAGGCGTAGCACTACTGCTGGTCTGCTACGTACACTAATAGAGCATGTTTAATGTTATACTCTTCTACAGTTCTTTTAAATCTATGCTCAATGGGTCATTTAGAACGATTTAATGTTGCAGCAAATAAAATATTAGAAAAAGATAAAGATAAATACTGAAAAGTTGCGTGAATAGTATCTAGAATGTTATAAGTTAGGACGATATTGATGATAGTATAAATCAATAGTATTCATGTAGTTTTTTCTCCCAAGACTTCGGTGCCGTGGATGCGGCATGCGTAGTTGGAACACTTTACTTATACAGGGCATGCACTATGATGTCAAGAAGTCCAGCCGGGCTACCACAACAAGGCGAGGTCTCCCGTCTCTGCAGATTGGAAGAGATGCGGGATCCGCGCGCACATCTGAAGATCTCAAAAGTGAGTGGAAATTTGGGTACAAGCATACCAAGTATGCAAATATCACCGATGAACGCACCATGACAACAGGTTCGGGGTGCCTCTCCTTCAGCGAAATGCAAACGACCTAAGATCTAATCCATCAAAACTATCTTTACTGTATGCTCCACCGATTGGGGGGAGCATTGTCCACAATCACAACCAGGGGAATTTTTTTTTCTCTTCTCTTGAAAGATGATAAGGCTTTTGTCTATCTCTATGGACTTGAACGGAAGTGAGCAGAGTGCACTAACCTGCATCCGCTTCTCCCTTTTTGCCCCATCGCAAAACATTAGGACTTCTGTGTCGATATAGAGGCCGTATATAGTATATATCCCAGCTTTTGATCATTGATTTGCATGTCCTTGAAACGCTATACGAATGGACGAGCAAAATTTTGCAACGGTTTGACAACATTAACATCTATAACCAATCCATCACGCCACAAAACTTTAATTTCATGTGCACCCGGAGAAGAAGAAAAAAAGACAAGTTTTACTAATAAAATCTAAAAATAAAAGAGAAGAATACTACCATTCACTATGTTTCCTTCTATGTATTATCTATCTACGCTTATATATAAAGCAAAAGAAAATACAGCCGCCACACTAATCATAAATCCTAGAAATTTCCATATTAATAGAAAAATACTAGAAATATTCACATTAATCGTAGAAAAAAGAAAAAATCTCCGCTGTTCATTATATGTTAATCCTATAAAAGAATCTGCACCGTCTATTGTAATTTTGACTCATGTTATACATTAAAAAATCTATGTTCACATGTACAAACTGCGTACAACACAAATATGTACGAGCCGATACTAATATGTGCATGCGTACAAACTGCTAAAGCTATCCTTGGTAACCGGGGCCGCCTATCGCCCCCCTCCGAGGCGGCCTCCTTCCCCGCGCACAGCGCCCTCCCGGTGGCGCCTTTCCTCGCGCCCACAACGTTTATTATATTAAAACTAAAAAAACGGAGTCACCACATTAATTGAAAAAACTAGCAAATCCCACATTAATTGGAGTGAAAAAGCTCTACATCATCAATTATTCTGGGTCTGAATTATAACAGTTTAGATTAACAACTATAATTAACATGGAAAATTCTAGTATTTTAAAATTAACTTTGAAATTTCAGTTATTTTAGGAAGCACACATTTGATAATATGCCTCCAAAGTACAATTTAGGGCCACGTCATTGACACACGGATAGGACATTATCAATTGCCATTCAACTTTGGACATATTGCCGATTATCTCTAGAAATATCAACCTTTTTTTTTCCCGAGGACATTTTTGCATGCGTCCCTTTTTTGTTGCATTTGGCTATCACCAAAAGGCAATGTACAATGTGAATATGTGATTGGAAAGATGCTTCAGAATGAAAGCAGCCTTTTTGGTCCCACCGGGTAGGCAGGTATTTACGTAGGAGAGGTAGAAAGCTTTGTTAAGCATCTATGCTTAGACAGACGCTCAGAAATGTTGGCAACATTTAAGCACTTACATAAGCAACATTCTTTTTAATAGGTTCAGACTAATTTGGCATGTTCTCTCCTTAAAACATTTATATGTTAACACTAACTTGGCATGTTCTCTCCTTCAAACATTTTTATACATGTATAAGCATTTTGCGTTGTACACGC
The DNA here is from genome assembly GCA_005191435.1 of Raddia distichophylla. Classification (NCBI taxonomy): domain Eukaryota; kingdom Viridiplantae; phylum Streptophyta; class Magnoliopsida; order Poales; family Poaceae; genus Raddia; species Raddia distichophylla. Next base: position 2,219,989 of record SPJY01003267.1, read on the forward strand.
ATCCCGGACGTACCACCCTACTAGTCGAATGTCATTGCAGAGACGGAAACGAACAATTCCAAGCGATCGTGACATCACTTGAGCAATTGATATGATCAAAGATTACAAAGCAAACCAGTAGAATTTCCGACAAGAATTCGCACAACATAGATTCAATGGTTCATCAATACACACATAACGTAGAATTACCGGACGTGTTAAAGTAGATGATTAACAGTCTTAACAGAAGGTTCCTACAGCACACACATACAGTACTAGTAAAGCATTACAGTGTTCGTGCAACACAATACAAATACTTGATCACGGTGTTCTTAGCATCAACGATACATGGCTGATACTCCAGATCTCCGACACAATACAGATACTTCATAACGGTGTTTACAGCACCAAAGATACAGGGCGGAGACATCACATCTCCGACACAAAACAGATACCTACATCTCCGACACAATACAGATACTTGATAACGGTGTTCACAGCACCAACGATACAGGGCGGATACTTCAAATAGGCTAGGATAGGCAATTCCCTTCGAACCATCCCCCGAACTTAGCAGTAAAACATGACACGCTTCACGTTTTCCTTAAGAGCAGGGAGAGGCCTGACTGCAACGCTCCCAGCAGCCCTGGTGCTGCGTGCACCAGCCGGTGGAGGGCCACGGCTGGTTGCAGCGCCACTCACCATGGACCCGCTGTCTGAAGTCTCTGGTTCCATGTAAAAGCGGGCTCGGAAGGCCGCCAGATGAGCATAGTATGCAGGAGGCACTGCAAGCAATGAACCAATGGCCAACACTGTCAACGACACATTGGATCTAGAACGGTAGTCCATAAACTTAAGGGAATGTTTTCAAGTTGAACTTACCAATCGATACAGAACGGGTGCACCTAGCATACCTGCAAGAGTAGAGAAAATATTTAATTGGCCAGGTAAACAGCATATGAAAATCCAACTGATGGAAAGTAAATTACGTGTAGCACAAGTTGTTTGTGAGAGTTTGCAACTCATCAGCGGTAAATTTGTTCTCATCCCACAGAACATGATAATGAGCAGGACGGCTTGTTCCCTGAAAGGAGTTGATAATTAAACCACCAATCATCTTAAGTCCCTTCAATATATAAATTGCAAATAAATGAAAACCAACCTGAATGCCAGCATGGCTACACAGGTAAAAATCAAATTCAGTTGGATGACAAATCTTTGAGTCAACAACAGTGCCTAAAATTAGGTAGACAAGATTCAGTTCCACAATGGTCACATTCAGAAAGGATGAGATAAGCAATAAACAAAGGTTGCATTGACCACTAACCAGGCAATATGTTCCCACTTCTATCAACAGTACGCTGGTCATTGTGGTTATTTGCAAACAACCTAGTGTGATGACGTTTCTGAACAACTACAAAGGTAACTGGAGGCTGATAATTGGGCTCCAAGGATGCACAGGCCTACATTTGTAGTTCAGCAATGATAAGCAATGACATTCACATAAAATAATAATAATATAGCGTGTGTGCTGTCATATTAAAAAATGTACCTTTCTAATGGCATCAAGTTCATACAACAGAACTTGATAGAACTGTCCCTCACTGACACCATCCCTGGAAACAAAGGTTTAATATATAGACAACTGTGCAAAGCAAAAATGCCCAGGCAATGACAGTAACCTGTAGAATATGATCCTTTGGGGTTTCTGTCCAGTTGCTCTCTTGAAAGAAATAAGCAGCTCCCTGTAAATTTAACGCAATTTATACATTATACATATATAGCAGAATCTAAATTTAGAACCAATAAACCTTATTATCTTTCAAGGATCATACTTGATCATGCCACCAGTCACAGTTCCTCTTTGGGGATCTTGCCATACTTTGAAAAGATCCTGTATCAACTCTTGCCTATGGGCTTGAGCACTCACTAATCCAGCATACTTAGTGACCTCTGGCCAGTCTTGTGAAGCAACGACCTACAGGATATAATAATGCAACACAAATAGCGAAAACTCCATTACAGTTTAGTAGAACTTCAGACAAATCTTCATCGTAACAAGCACTGCACTTACAGCTGCAATGGAAGGACTAGAATCTTCTCCAGGATGAGGATGTGTAACATCAGCACCAAATATTATTGTTGGTCTGTCACTAACTAGGGGAATCCTTCTTGTCAAAGCATCCACAAGTACAGTGTTCCTCCCCCCAACCTGAAAAATAAGATTGCTGTAAAAAACAGAAAAATCTAGGTGTATGTTAAAGAGAGAATAATTGGAACTCAGAAAAATACCTTAACATTAATTTTAAGAGCAACATTTGCAAGATACTGTTTACTCATCTTAAAAACATGTTTTGTCAGACAACATTGGGACACCAACCCAAGATCAGTCTCACAGATTCTTTTAAGATCCCCTGCAGAATGGAAAGGAAACTTATTACTAAAACTATCACTTGACAGCATTTGTACCAATAATTTCACGGTATCAGCTATGCATGGCGACATGCCTCAAAAGGAAAGGGATGCCATTATGAGTGATTTCAGGTCTAGTATAACTCGTGTTCTAATCACAACAGATGTTTGGGCTCGAGGGTTGGATGTTCAGCAGGCAAGTCTTGTTATATGTTTTTTTATTTATGGTACTCTTTCACATTGCTGTTTTGTCACCTAGATGTTAGGCTGTTGTATGTTTCCTGGCATGTGGGGCCACCTTGTATGTGGTTGTATGATGCTTGTCTTGACTATGAGAATCATTTTCATTTTCAGGTCTCTCTTGTCATAAACTATGATCTCCCAAATAATCGTGAGCTTTACATCCATCGCATTGGTCGTTCTGGACGATTTGGACGCAAGGTAGAGTTACACAGTACTACTTTGAATTTTGCCCGAACCCGCAGTCCACACGTGTGAAAAATTGAGGATTGAAAAAATTGAAAAGAAAAAATTGAGCAGAGGAATCAACTTATTTTTTTAGCTTAAAAATACAATTTTGTTTATAACTAGGATATTTGTTACTTTTAAACAAGTCAAACCGTTTTGGTGTTCTGTAGTCATTTTCGAAGATTGTGATCTCTCTTATCAAATTTCTCAAAACTAATTTTAGTTATTTTTTGACGCCAAAAGTGGGTCCAACATGGTAACTTTATTTTTTATATAACTTGTGGGTCAAAAAGTGGGTCCAACTTGCCCTACGTCTATTCAACAGTGGGGCCATGGTTCCACAACATTTACCCAAAACCGTGAAATAAAGCCATTTCGGACAAAACATCCATCGTGATGAAAACATATCATCACCATAAATATACATGTATGGTACCAGCCCGAGAGTAGCAGGCCAACATGACATCCGATTTTCCATGACGATTCGTATATTTTTTAGTGACGAAATTCTAACTTTCGTCACTAAAAAACAGGGCTAACCGGCTTGCGGTGTGTGTTATGACGACGGAAATAAAATTGTCACAAAAAGTTAGTTTTCTGTGACGACAATTGACATCGTCACGAAATTTCTGTCATAGATAATCACTTTTCTTGTAGTGATCAACCCTCACTATGAGGCAGATCGTGTAGGCTTAGTTGCGCGAGCATGTTGCGCATGGCTTGTGTGGGCTCAGAGTGGTCATACGACATGGCATATGTGTCGGAACTAGACGCACAACTATATACCGAGGAGGATCCTGAACATTTGCCGCTTAGACAGTGTGTTGATGAGGGCGTCAGCCTATTAAGGGTGGGTGAGTGTAATGCTACGGTCCGATGTGTTGTGAGGCCCATGTGGCCCATGTGGTTGTGATGCTGGGATTAGTCTCATATTACTAATTAAGACAGAGTTGTAGTATCATATAATGTCTGTTGGATCCAAATATAGCACCTCGGGTTAACCATTTTGTATGAAGCGAGGCCGGAAGTCCAAGTAGGTGCCATGCATGCGTGGGCCAGCCCCGTAGGTAGGCTAGACTCTAAACTAATTTAGGCCAGGGTGTTATAGATGGTATCAGAGCATCAATCCTCGCAGTGCGCCAGATCGTGTGGTCTTAGTTGCACGAGCATATTGCGCATGACTTGTGTGGGATCAGAATGGTCACACGGCATGGCATATGGGTCGGCACTAGACGCACGGCCGTATACCGAGGGAGATCTGAACATTTGCCGCTTAGGCAGTGTGCTGATGAGGGCGTCAGCCTATTAAGGGTGTGTGAGTGTAATACTCCGGGCAGATGTATTGTGAGGCACATGCGGCCCATGTGTATATGATGGCAGGATTAGTTTCATATTGCTAGTTGAGACAAAGTTGAAGTAATATATAATGCCTGTTGAAGCCAAACAGAGCACCTTGGGTTAACCTTTTTGCACGAAGCGACACCAAAAGTTCAAGTAGGTGTTATGTATGCGTGGGTCAGCCCTATAGGTGGGGAAATACGATGTATGACACTCAATTCGTTCGCTTGATACGAAACGACGTTAAATTGGGATGCCTGATACCAGATGACACTCAATTCATAATTTTCTCCCACCAGTGACATTTTGCCCATTCGCCCCCTTTCCCTTTTTTTTCATGTTTTTCACAAATAATATGAGATGAAATGGCGAAAATGCACTTGTTGAGCCAACCTTGTAAACAGGTTTGACCCAACCAGCTTAGGGGGATGGGCTTAGTCACCCAGTGGCATGGGATGGGAGAGAGAGGGCGCGAGGCGAACCCGAGGCCGGGCGCCGCCAGCCTACCGCTGGCCGCCGGTCGCGGGCTAGGGGGGAGCCACCGCCATCGACGCGCCGCCCCCAGCCGAAGCTGCCAACCCGCCGCCACCCACCGACGCGCCGCCTCCAGCCGCTCGTCGTGAACATCGCTGGCGTGCCTCGTCCAATGGAGAGCCCTTTGAGGTGAGCTTGCGCATTTCCTGCTTGGTCGGCTCAAATTTAGGGTTTGGTTCGATGTTAGGGTTTACTGGTATTTAAGGATTGGGATTTTTGTGATTTCTTTCGGACTGGTTGATGCGTTTGGGTGGAATGTACAATTCGTGATACCGTGTGTGTATTCTGTTAGGCGAAAACCTAACAGCTCAAATATGTAGAATTGAGCCCGTTGCTGGTAAAGGAGGAGATGTTGCCTCCGCATTGTTGTTTAATTGGGATAAACTTTGCATTGTTGACACTGTCGAGGACAATGTTGGTGCCGTAATCCCAGTTGTTGGTGAAGATGCCATATATGAGTTGCTTGGGTACACAATGCGCCGGGAGCTGACACTATTAGAATCAAGACCATGGAGCTATATGAGACGAGGAGGAGGCTAGGACACAAACTACAAGGAGTCATTCTACCTTCTGTAGTTCACCAACTAAATGCAATTACAAGGTCACTAAGCAGGTTAAAAGGCCACTTCTGCTGGAGGGGGCATAGGAGAAGTCACTGAGATCAATGAGGATCTTGAGGTCATGAGGCATGTTGTGCATCTTGATAAGCATGAGTGCACATGCAGAGAATGGCAAGTATCAAGGAAACCTTGTCCCCATGCATTGATTCTCATAACCTCCATGAGAAACTTCAAAATGGATGACTATCTGCATCCTTACTTCTCATTGAGATCATTCAGGCTAGCATATGCTGGCATCATTCCAGCACTAACTGACAAGTCACCAATGGCCCTCTGTTGACCTTGGTTATGTTGTACTACCACCTATGGCAAAGAGATCAGCAGGCAGACAGAGGAAGAAATCAACTCTTGGTTGTTTAGAGAAAGGCAAAGGCAAAGGCAAATGGCAGGTGCAGTGTAGGGGATGTGGTGAGCTAAGTCATAGGCAAGGCAGTTCCAAGTGTCATTTGACTGGGACCAAGAAAAGGTAATTATTTATAACTTCTCTTATTTTACTGTGCATGGTAATTATATACAACTCCTCTTATTTTATATTTGCAGAAAAACCAGTGCCAAGAGGGGGCCCAAACAAGGTGCATCTTCAGCCACTCCGAGAAGAAATAATAAGACAACAAATGCTACAACCAGCCATAGTCCTGGTCCTGTTACAAGAAGGTACATTTTGACCATGTTACCCTGTTTCATATGCTATACATGTTACAAATATGTGAACATCCCATTGTTTCTTTCAAACAAACAGCTAGCACTGAGTCTTGCTTCTGGAGAAGGCTCCACCCAGACCCCTCCAAGGGACAATAAGCGGCAAAGGACCAACAACTCCATCTCAACTCCTCCTAGGATAACCAGAGCCAGCAGCAAAAAAAATACTCCAAAATAGCCCTCCAAAAAACTCTAACCTGATGTAGTGCTATCTCTTTTGTTTCATGATGTCAAACTGTCGGTTTGAAGGCAAACCATCTCTTTTGTGTGTATAATGCTAAGCTGTGTTAGTTTACTAGCAAACTATGTTATGTTGCACTGCACGTAGTGCCAAATTATGCAATTTGCTGGCTGTGAAAGTTTGATGGCAAACTGCGTCATTGTAAATGTTAGATTATGATCCTTTTGTACTGCTGTGCTTATGTACCGCTGAAATGATGCTTATGTGCTGCTGAAATATATTGTCGAAATGATGCTTTTGTACTGCTCAAATGTATTAATTATGGTTCTCAGCTATAAGGGATGATGCGTCCAGATTATGATGATTATTGGTGATTATTGTTTATAAGTCCTGATTATGATGATTATTTGTGATAATTGATTACATGTACTGCTGAAATGATGTGGGAATGATGCTTTTTGGCTGCTGAAATACATTGTTGATTGTAAGTCCAGAATGCTAAAATTTCAAATCGGTTTTCAAACTACATTAAAAAACACACACGTTCAAAACTGTGGTTATCCAGTTAAAAATGAAGCTAGGCGAAGGCAACCAAAGTGGTCAATATTCCATGTTTATTCAGGGGTTTAAATGTGACTTTACACGCCATTTTGTCTAGGGGCATTTCGGTCACTTCACATGGCAAAAACATGAAAAACCAGGAAAAAGGGGTGAAGAATGGGTAAATATCACATGTGGGAGAAAATTATGAATTGAGTGTCATCTGGTATGAGGCGTCCCAATTTAATGTCGTTTCGTATCAAGCGAACGAATTGAGTGTCATACATCGTTTTTTTTCTATAGGTGGGCTAGATTCTCTAAGCGAATTTAGACCAGAATGTTACACTACCCCTTTTGAGTTTAGATTCAGTTTAGTGGTAGTTAGTTTCTCGTCATTTTCACCGTACCCGTTCTCTTCTACGGTTCTTTTAAATCTATGCTCAATTGGTCATTTAGAACGATCTAATGTTGCGGCAAATAAAATATAAAAAAAATACAGATAAATAGTTAAAAGTGGTGTGAATAGTGTCTAAAATGTTATAAGTTAGGACGATATTGATGATAGTATAAATCAATAGTATTCATGTAGTTTTTTCCCCCCAAGACTTCAGTGCTGTGGATGCTGCATGCGTACTTGGAACACTTCACTTATACAGGGCATGCACTATGATGTCAAGAAGTCCAGTCGGGCTACCACAACAAGGCGAGGTCGTCCCGTCTCTGCAGGTTGAAAGAGATGCGGGATCCGCGCGCACATCTGAAGATCTCAAAAGTGAGTGGAAATTTGGGTACAAGCAAACCAAGAATGCAAATATCACTGATGAACGCACCATGACAACGGGTTCGGGTGCCTCTCCTTCAGCGAAATGCAAACGACCTAAGATCTAATCCATCAAAACTATCTTTACTGTATGCTCCACCGAACGGGAGGATCATTGTCCACAATCACAACCAGGAGATTTTTTTTTTCTCTTCTCTTGAAAGATGATAAGGCTTTTGTCCCATCGCAAAATATTAGGGCCTTCTTCTTTTCAGCGTTACACATCGTTGCGTATTACTGTAGCAAATTTTGTTATTTTTATATAGCCTATATGTTGTGATAATTTATAACGATTTTTTCGTGGCTTTTAGTAGTTCTTTCAAAGATTTTAAACTATTTTTAAATTATGTTTTAAAATCTTTAGACTGTTTTTCGAGGGCTCTCAAATTTGCTACAGTAATACGCCAACGCAACGATGCGCTGAAAAGAACAAGGCCTAGGACTTCTGTGTCGACATAGAGGCCGTATATAGTATATCCCAGCTTTTGAGCATTGATTTGCATGTCCTGGAAACGCTATACGAATGGACGAGCAAAATTTTGCAACGGTTTGACAACATTAACATCTATAACCAATCCATCACGCCACAAAACTTTAATTTCATGTGCACCCGGAGAAGAAGAAAAAAAGACAAGTCTTACTAATAAAATCTAAAAATAAAAGAGAAGAATAGTACCATCCACTATGTTTCTTCTTCTTTTTATCTATCTACACATATATAAAGCAAAAGAAAATTGAGCCGCCACACTAATCATAAATCCTAGAAATTCCCATATTACTATAAAAATACTAGAAATATTCACATTAATCGTAGAAAAAAGAAAAATCACCACTATTCATTATATGTTAATCCTATAAAAGAATCTGCACAGTCAATTGTAATTTTGACTCGTGTTATACATTAAAAAAATCAATGTGCACACGTGCAAACTGCGTACAACACAAATGTGTACGAGCCGATACTAATATGTGCATGCGTACAAACTACTAAAGCTATCCTCGGTAATCGGGGCCGCCTGTCGCCCCCTCCCAGGCGGCCTTCTTCCCCGCGCACAGCGCCCTCTTGGTGGCGCCTTTCCTCGCGCCGACAACGTTTATTATATTAAAACGGTTAAACGGAGTCACCACATTAATTTAAAAAACTAGCAAATCCCACGTTAATTGCAGTGAAAAAAGCTCTACGTCATCAATTATTGTGGTTCTGAATTATAACAGTTTATATTAACAGCTATAATTAACATGGAAAATTCTAGAATTTTAAAATTAACTTTGAAATTTTAGTTATTTTAGGAAACACAGATTTGATAATATGCCCTCAAAGTACAGTTTAGGACCACATGTCATTGACGCATGAATAGGACATCATCAATTGCCATTCAACTTTGGGCATAATGCCGATCATCTCTAAAAGATCAACCTTTTTTTCTCCCGAGGACATTTTTGCATGCGTCCCTTTTTTGTTGCATTTGGCTATCACCACAAGGCAATGTACAATGTGATTGGAAAGATGCTTCAGAATGAAAGCAGCCTTTTACGTAGGAGAGGGAGAAAGCTTAGTTAAGCTTCTATGCTTAAGACAGATGCTCAGAAATGTTGGCAACATTTAAGCACTTATATAAGCAACATTCTTTTTAATAGGTTCAGACTAATTTGGCATGTTCTCTCCTTTAAACATTTATATGTTGACACTAATTTGGCATGTTCTCTCCTTCAAACATTTTTATACATGTATAAGCATCTTGCGTTGTACACGCATCCTGGTCGTGCCACCCTACGAGTCAAATGTCATTGCAGAGACGGAAACGAACAATTCCTAGCTATCGTGACATCACTTGAGCAATTGATATGATCAAAGATTACAAAGCAAACCAGTAGAATTTCCGACCAGAATTTGCACAACATAGATTCAATGGTTCATCAATACACTAGATACCGGACGTGTTAAAGTAGATGATTAACAGTCTTACAGAAGGTTCCTACATCACACAAACACAGTACCAGTAAAGCATTACAGTGTTCGTAGCACACAAACACAATACAAATACTTGATCACGGTGTTCATAGCATCAACGATACATGGCGGATACTCCGGATCTCCAACACAATACAGATACTTCATAACGGTGTTTACAGCACCAAAGATACAGGGCGGAGACATCACATCTCCGACACAAAACAGATACCTACATCTCCGACACAATACAGATACTTGATAACGGTGTTCACAGCACCAACGATACAGCGCGGATACTTCAAATAGGGTAGGCTAGGCACCCTTCAAACCATCCCCCAAACTTAGCAGTAAAACATGACACGCTTCACGTTTTCCTTAAGAGCAGGGAGAGGCCTGACTGCAACGCTCCCAGCAGCCCTGGTGCTGCGTGCACCAGCCAGTGGAGGGCCACGGCTGGTTGCAGCGCCACTCACCATGGACCCGCTGTCTGAAGTCTCTGGTTCCATGTAAAAGCGGGCTCGGAAGGCCGCCAGATGAGCATAGTATGCAGGAGGCACTGCAAGCAATGAACCAATGGCCAACACTGTCAACGACACATTGGATCTAGAACGGTAGTCCATAAACTTAAGGGAATGTTTTCAAGTTGAACTTACCAATCGATACAGAACGGGTGCACCTAGCATACCTGCAAGAGTAGAGAAAATATTTAATTGGCCAGGTAAACAGCATATGAAAATCCAACTGATGGAAAGTAAATTACGTGTAGCACAAGTTGTTTGTGAGAGTTTGCAACTCATCAGCGGTAAATTTGTTCTCATCCCACAGAACATGATAATGAGCAGGACGGCTTGTTCCCTGAAAGGAGTTGATAATTAAACCACCAATCATCTTAAGTCCCTTAAATATATAAATTGCAAATAAATGAAAACCAACCTGAATGCCAGCATGGCTACACAGGTAAAAATCAAATTCAGTTGGATGACAAATCTTTGAGTCAACAACAGTGCCTAAAATTAGGTAGACAAGATTCAGGTCCACAATGGTCACATTCAGAAAGGATGAGATAAGCAATAAACAAAGGTTGCATTGACAACTAACCAGGCAATATGTTCCCACTTCTATCAACAGTACGCTGGTCATTGTGGTTATTTGCAAACAACCTAGTGTGATGACGTTTCTGAACAACTACAAAGGTAACTGGAGGCTGATAATTGGGCTCCAAGGATGCACAGGCCTACATTTGTAGTTCAGCAATGATAAGCAACGACATTCACATAAAATAATAATAATATGGCGAGTGTGTGCTGTCATATTAAAAAATGTACCTTTCTAATGGCATCAAGTTCATACAACAGAACTTGATAGAACTGTCCCTCGCTGACACCATCCCTGGAAACAAAGGTTTAATATATAGACAACTGTGCAAAGCAAAAATGCCCAGGCAATGACAGTAACCTGTAGAATATGATCCTTTGGGGTTTCTGTCCAGTTGCTCTCTTGAAAGAAATAAGCAGCTCCCTGTAAATTTAACGCAATTTATACATTATACATATATAGCAGAATCTAAATTTAGAACCAATAAACCTTATTATCTTTCAAGGATCATACTTGATCATGCCACCAGTCACAGTTCCTCTTTGGGGATCTTGCCATACTTTGAAAAGATCCTGTATCAACTCTTGCCTATGGGCTTGAGCACTCACTAATCCAGCATACTTAGTGACCTCTGGCCAGTCTTGTGAAGCAACGACCTACAGGATATAATAATGCAACACAAATAGCGAAAACTCCATTACAGTTTAGTAGAACTTCAGACAAATCTTCATCGTAACAAGCACTGCACTTACAGCTGCAATGGAAGGACTAGAATCTTCTCCAGGATGAGGATGTGTAACATCAGCACCAAATATTATTGTTGGTCTGTCACTAACTAGGGGAATCCTTCTTGTCAAAGCATCCACAAGTACAGTGTTCCTCCCCCCAACCTGAAAAATAAGATTGCTGTAAAAAACAGAAAAATCTAGGTGTATGTTAAAGAGAGAATAATTGGAACTCAGAAAAATACCTTAACATTAATTTTAAGAGCAACATTTGCAAGATACTGTTTACTCATCTTAAAAACATGTTTTGTCAGACAACATTGGGACACCAACCCAAGATCAGTCTCACAGATTCTTTTAAGATCCCCTGCAGAATGGAAAGGAAACTTATTACTAAAACTATCACTTGACAGCATTCAATCATCTTTTGAAGAGAGCTTACCGTAAAGAGAACCATTATTATCAGGCAGTATTACAATCAGTAGGTCAAGTTCCCTGCCCAGGGGTCTGAGTATGTTCATGGCATCTTGATAACGCGCCTTTAGTGCTCTTTCCACATGTTCAGGTCTTGCAGTAACTGGGGGTAGCACAGGTTCAAGTGCAAAGTCCTATAGAGAGAAAAAAAAACATTAAGAGCAAAGAATACAAAATAACCTAAGTGTTAAGAATGAAATGCTATTTGGATGACAGTAACAAACCATTCCAGATATTTGGCACATGATAGCCAGTTCATGACAGAAACCCCTGGCAGCAGTATCTTGCACATTTCGAGAGAAGTTAATACATGACCAGTTGCTAACTCTCCCACCATTGACCATTTTCTACAAGAGAACAGGATAATACATATATAAACGTGTGTGAACTAGTTATTATCACACAAAAACAACTAAAATAAAATGTGGTTATTATTACCAAATGACTAACTTGCAGTTGGATACAACATTGGTCCTAAACTACCAGGATAGATCTAGAATAAAACCAAAAAGAGTAAAATTCCTGATATGATACTGAAGAATCCCTCCCAAATTGTATTCATAACAGGACCAGGACAATATGTTTCATAACAGCAGTGGAACTTTCATGATCATTAGTATTTAAGAAATTTGCACAGTGAGTTGCTTGGTTAGTTTCCTGCTCTCCTTTTTGCAACTATTTGAAATTCCATGTGCAGTTCTGTTTTGAATTTATCTCCACAACGTTCTCCGCTGTTATCTCCCATAAGAAAAAAGATGCACATAGGTAAGGTCTTATCTTCATTTCTCACTATCATTTTATGAAGGCATACCTTATTCATCATGTTCCATTGGCCAATTCTTGGCAACACGTCCTTCTCTCTGCCACTATCATGGTATTTAAGCTAACACAGAAGAAGCAAAATCCAGTCAATGGCTGTGCACAACATATGCTCAATAGGGAAAATTAACTACTGACAAACCACAACCGAATGTTGACTTACCCTTGGAGGGGGCAGGACACGAGCTTCAACCGATGCCAATCGCTCGTCAATTCTTATGCCAAATTCCTGTGCATATGGATCTTCATAGTATGCATTGTGATGCACGGTCTGGTAAATAAAAGGAAAAACAAGGATAATTAGTTGTTGTATAACCCTGGTGAAGATGACAGCTATGTAGTATACTAGCATTAGCACAAGCATCTCTATGTACTCCATATCATGTAATCATTACAGAGACAATTAACAGTTCAGACAAATATTTATTAGATTAGATAGAACTCATCATCAGAAGTATGTGATTCTGAGAGCAACAATTACTCGTCTCATAGAGCCCCTACTATATCAAAACCACAAGAGACCACAATAACCAAGCAACTCATAGAACCCCTACTACCAAAACCTGTATGATATGTACAAGAATGCATGTGCAGGGATGCTGTAAGCAGAAACATTCATTACAAAGTTAGCTTAATTGCAGTCAAATGCTATATAAGCAGTAAGTAACATGCAAGTCAAAGAAAATTTGATACAATAACAAATTGCATGAACCAGTCAACATACAAGTCTAGGGAAAACACCAAGTACCCACATAAACATATGGATTTATAAAAGAAACAGACACATAAAAGCAGTGCAGTTTTATAACAAGAACACGACAGTGTCACAAAAGAAAATGATCAACAGTCACCTGCAAGATGTCCAGCTCACGTTCTTGAGGGCGTTGGCAAGTGACTTTCAGTAGAGCAGTTATCTGTTTCTCATTGAGTCGTTTTGAGTATCGTTGTCCTTCAACAATCTTACAAACCTGGCAGTTTTTAAGTCATCAACAAATTGTGGCTATGTTGAAGCTGGACATACCATCTGGAGAACATATGGACAGATGTGAACATAGTACAATGCCTAGTATTTAAAGATACTAACCTCCATAGGCAAGTAATTTGGTCTTTGCTGATTGCCCACTTGCAAGCAAGGTAAAGTGGTGTGCTGAATACTAAACCCATATGTCTCCAGGAAGTATTGAACAACAGTCTTCACAGTACCACGATCATCAACAGGGAATCTATCAGAATAATGCCAACAAACCATGTCAACACAGTATCCATCCATCCACACATTTGCAGGTGCATAAGACAATTTCACATAAAAGCTACAAGAAGTGCATACGACAACTCTCTTGTTGCTTGCGAAGTGAGGCCAGATATACGATATTTCCTACGCATGTTTCCACGATGTGTAACCTCAACCTTCACACCTCGTAGGGCCTTTTTTATCTGCATGGAAAATATAATAATGTTAATTGAGCATAAAACAAAATTACTGTAAAAAAAGTGAGACAACTATTTGAATTAACCTTCACACGATCAGAATCAGACAATGGTCTAACTGAGATGTCTCTGTTCAGAAGCTGGGCAACAAAATCAATAACAGGGAGAGGCTCAATAAATGCAGTAGAAGACATATCTGCAAGAAAACACCATATAACAAAGATAAGGACAATGACCAATCTGTAAGTTACACCCAGATGATCCATAAACCATAAAACAAATATTGTATATTACTAAGCATTCTGGACACTTGAGTACCTGACCCATCATGCATGAGAACTGGCAAATCAACAAATAAACAGTGATACAAAAGGGAAAATAAAGATGGAAGTGGCATCTAACCAATATTCAGCGAAAGCCCCATCTGGGTAGGCCTTATACTTTGGTAAAAACCTCGCCAACTTTCCAGACCCTCACCAAGTTGCTGACGTCTCCCTAAGTTAGGAGAATAAAATGATCGGCCAACTGGAGAATACCTGCACAAAAATAATGCAAATAAATCCAAGGACGGACCATTGGAAAAAAATAAAATAGCACATGATTAACTCAATAATTACCTGGCAGTAGGCAGTTCACGTAGCACAATGTCAAGCACTTGAAGAGCTTCCTGTGGTGCATCTGCTTGCCTTCCAGCTAGAAACATAGCCAAATGGTGGAGATCAGCGCGAGCAGCAAATTTGATCACCACCCTGAATGGTCTCTCGCGCCTTAAAAAAGAAAGAATGTCAGTAGGAAGTTTTGGGTATATTTAAGTACAGATTTGACAGCAATAGCAAACCTTTGCCCGCTTTGACCACTACCGAGACCATCTTCTTCATCTTGCAGAGTAATTTCAAATGTCATAGAACTAAATGGCAGAGGCCCAGCTGTATAAAGGCTCTTCCTTCCATCGTAGGCAGGTAGACGACCGCCCAAATGAGATTGTCTATACAGCGTTACTAGCTCTGCCATGACAGCGCGATTAACACCTCGTGAGGTAACCTCCGGTGTTATAGATACCTGACGAAACGTCATTGTTGATCAGAAATCACAGAATAAAAAATCCGAGGATGTAATACAGCTTCATAAAGGAGGCATACATCGTATTGGTGAAGATCTTTATCAGGCAGCTCAGCAAAAAAATGATTAGCCTTCACAATGCACCTGTCCCCATATGTACCCTTTCCAGGGCGCAATGGAAATCTAACTGATTTGCTTGATGGTGGTGCCAGTTGCATGGCTTGGCCTGTCGAACTTTGGCCACGGATAGCAAGTTGCTGAAACTGTTGCTGAACTTGTCCACTGCTCACCTCTGCCACAGGCTGAGAGGATGAGCCAGCTCCGGATGGGGATGGTGAAACCACCGGGGCTTGATATTGGACATGTGGGGCTTGGTGCAGCTCGGGAACTGTTCTTGATGGACCTGGAGGAACATTGCGTCCACCACTACCTCCCCTATGCCCGCCATAGTATGGCTGTGGCATTCCACCTCCTCTGGGGCGTGGACCTCCACGCCCCTGATACTCACGTGACTGATACTCAGGTGGCCCACCACTTGGGTGATGTGGCCCACCACGGCCCTGATAGTGCCCACGGCCCTGCTGTTGACCACCACCACGGCCACCCTGCTGAGGTACCCAACCACGTCCTGCACCATGTTGTTGAGGAGCGTGTTGTTGAGGAGCTCTCTCAGATCGCTGTGAGGAACCCTGCCCAGAAGATCCGGAAGCCTCCCCAGAACCCTCTCCAGAGCTCCCAGGGCCAGTTCTTTTCTTCCTCACCATGATGGACGCTGTCAAGACAGGAATACAACAAAATTTTAAGGTCATAGGAATCTAGTTTATTAACGATACATGGTATCAAAGTAACTTAAATCAGAAATCTAAAGACCATAACAAGCAATACTCAACAAGGGACAAGCAATACTCAACAAGGAAATGGCAATGCACCTATCAAATTGCACGACCTTAACATACAATACAACATCTGTAATTTGTGCAGTAAGTGATTCATCAATCTTTTATACTTAGTGATTCATCAATCTTTTATACTTCATTTCCAAGGAAAATAGCTCATGAAAAAAGCGCACATTGTAATTAAAGTCAAATGAAGAAACAGCACAATAGGATGTCAGATGATGCACATAAGGGCACACCAGAATTAACCCTCCTTAAGGGCATATAGTGAAAATTTTATAAAGATGGAAATGACATCCATCGAAGAAAAACAACACTAGTAAAAATGATGTGATTTAACAAAAAAATAAACTATTAACAGATTGCATGTGTGCAGTGTTAACAGCGCATGTTATCCCTATGTAGGGTTATGGTTATTATGGTGGTAAGGCAAGGTGTGGCGCCCAAACTCTTTCGCACCTTTATGATGTGAGGCATGCAGCAAGGCAACTCCATACTAAGATCAGTATATTCTATTAGACCAATCTATTGGCCGACTTATTTTCTGCCTAGAAAATAATCTTTGCAAAACATAGGCCATCCAAAGCCCATTATCCTCCTCAACAAGTCACCTCGACTTGATGCCCTTAGTCTCTTCATCCCACATATGAATCACATTCAACCCTGCTGCCACCTCTGTTAGTCCTCCTGTTCCAGCCTTCCCGCAATGCAAGCAAAACAGCAGCAGAGGGGAAGAAGAGAGGGTAGCAGCCAGGACTCAGGGGAGATAGATATGTATGGAGGGAGGGAGAGAGTGAGGAAGGAAAGGAAGAGGAGCAGAAGCAGGTCAAGCAAGCGGTGGAAGCAGCTAACGGTGCAAGCGACAAGAGAAGCAGCAGAGGATGGATCCGCCCGTCCAAATCTAGCCCACCCCAAGCTCTATCAGCCTGCTGTAAGCACCTACATGCCGGATTTGGACCAGTATCGGTGTGCTTGCCGTGAGCACCTACATGCCAGATTTGGACCAGTATCGGTGTGCTTGCTCTCCACCACTCTTTCCATTGTCACGCACATAAGGTGTGATACCAACCCTCGGCCACCTAGATAATATGGCAAAAACTTGATAACCATGTGTAGAGTTAACAAACCGTGAAAATATAATAATACCATGACCAAAGCACCAAACCAATGAGAAAAAGAAAGAGACTAAATTACCGTAACACAGCATATGAACACTACTATATGCACATGCAAAAAAAAATCTAAATGTGAACTAGCAAATACCTTTCAAGAAAGGAATGAACAAGAAGTTAGCAAGCAAAAGTTTACAAAAACATAAAAGCATATGATCCATGGTTCTCATTTTTCACTAGTTACCTGAAAACTAGTTCATACAAACATAGCTGATAGCCTAAAACACATAGACAGACAAGCAATAGACATAATCAACCAATCACCTCTTATATAGAATATAACACAGAGCAATATTCTCATTTAAAACAAATAATGTATGCGTTACACACAACGAGCAACCGGGCAACCAACACCAGAACATGTGAGAATAAAATACACGTGCTCAGAAGAATCTATATCCTGTGTGGACAGTAGCATCATAAGAACAAGGAATGGATTTTTGAGGTTCCTTCTACCAAAGGTGCTATTTGTACCAATAGGTTTTACAGCATAATCGTTTAAGCCATTAGGGATACATCAAATATTTAAAATATCACGATCAACACTGTATAATCAAACCGACCAAACCAGCAACTCATTGGCGCACTACGAATAACAGATTCCCCCAATGTATGTGTGGGCAGTAGCAAATACAATATTTTGCACTTGTCTTGAAGACTCGCAATCTTAGTAGCTGCAATTTCGCCCTGCTGCATTATGATGCATTGAACCGAACTACCTGAATACCTTGGTTTAGTAGCCAGAGAACACCTAGAACAGCCCTCTAAACCACGATTAACCCGCAGACTGAGTGAAAAAAAATCCCAGTCAAAAATCGATTTGTTTCCATCATAGCATAGTGCGGAAATGCGGAATCATCGCACACCGAGCTAACAGATATAGTATCATAAGTAGCAAAAAGGATCAAAAAGCAAACAACCGTGTTCAAAAAATCATTTAGCCAAAATGCAAGTCACTTGAAACCGCGCGTAGCCAAGAGAAGGGGTTCCATATCTCCCATAACAAATTCACGCCTCGCGCCCCGCAGTAGAGCTTAACCTAAAATCCCGGAGGCGTGAAAGGAGCACGAGCGAAACCGCCGAAGCGTCCCTCCACCGGATCAGCTCGCCGCAAAGCTAGATCCGCCCAAATCCACCGCCAAACCCCTACCAAACTCGCACGAGCGCCGGCGCCCCCCGCGGGCTGACGCCAGCAACTCGACCGAGCGCCGCCCGCGTGAAGCACTTGGGAAAGGAGGCGGAGAAAGGCGCAGATCTGGGGAGAGGGAGTCGATACCGGGGCACGGCCGTCGAACGGCGGCGCTGGAGGAGGCTCTCCCCGCAAACCCTAGGCCGCCTCCGAGGCTGCAAACCCCCCACTGGCGCTCCGCTCCGCTCCGCTGCTTCGCTCACGACTGGCGCTGCTGCTCGCGTCGCCTCCGCTTTTTTTGAGGAGCGGAAAGACGACGGCCGCTTGCGGTTAATTAGCACCAGTGCGGGGTGCGGCACGCACCGGGGAAAGAGCCGAAGCGAGGAGGGCAGAGTGCAGGGGCGCAGAGGCAGAGGCAGAGGCAGCGCGCCCGTGTCAGGTCGCGGGCGCGGTCGCGGTCGCGACCGCGCGGGTCCGGTTCGCGGCACGGCGGGACCCGGTCTGGGGGCAGCCCAGTGCGTCCGTACGGGCGGGGGGCCTTGGGGTTGGGGCGCCGATGGGCAATCCGGATCCCCTGCAGCAGGTAGTATAAATGTACAGTGTGTATTTTGACCTGAAAACATATTATAACTTCTATAAATTTGCCATACGGTGTTCAATTTGTATGAAACAAATTTTGTAATTCATCTCAAATCCTAAACAACCCATTTTCGGAACTTTTCAATTTTTTTCAAATTTTTTGAATTTTTGAAATTTTAAAATTCGAAAATTTTAAAAAAATCAAAAAAATTGAAAAAATTTGAAAAGTTCCGAAAATGGGTTGTTTATAATTTGAGAAGAATTACAAAATTTATTTCGTACAAATTGAATATCGTATGACAAATTTATAGAAGTTATAATATGTTTTCAGATCAAAATGCACACTATACATTTATACTACCTACTGCAGGGGATCTCGATCGGCCGATGGGTGGCAGGCGGTGCGGGCCAGGCCCGGGGTTTGGGCCGTGGATAGGCCGGGATGGCGACGGCCCGGGTGCGCGTGTCTTGATCCAAAGCCGATGGCCCGGGGCCCAGGTGTCAGGGCTGGATAACTGCGCCCGGCCCACCTCGCAGTGGCTGTGTTGCTCCCTACCCAAGGGCCCCAGGGACGTTTCGGCCGCTGATTGGGCGCGTACCTCGCATCTTCGTGTCCCGTCTCCCGTGCCATCCCACCAGGCGACCAAACGGAGCAAGAGGGCACGCCGTCTTTTGTACGCTCGAGCAGTGTCAGCGACTCATCAGAACATTATTGATTACCCGGATAATTATGCCTTTTTATTTCGTTTTTCGACGTCCGTTAGCTGTAACGGAAACAGCAAGGCAGGATTTTTTAAGCTCTCGGAAGCCAGTATTGTGTAGCTGGCTCAAGCTAGGAACAAAATCTGCGAGGTGCGTCCCCTGTTCAGCCGTGCGAAGTGCGTAATGGGTCAGGTCGGATGGGCGAGCAGCGCGTGTGGGTCTCCCGTCTCTGTCAGTGTCGCTACCATCCCATTCCCGTTTTTAGTTATCCGAACAGACCCATAAAAAGGGTATGCGTCCACTTCTCTAAACGTGGCTACGTTGCATTTGCATTGTATCAAGCATTGTTTTAACAATTGAATGA
Organism: Raddia distichophylla; assembly: GCA_005191435.1. Taxonomy (NCBI): domain Eukaryota; kingdom Viridiplantae; phylum Streptophyta; class Magnoliopsida; order Poales; family Poaceae; genus Raddia; species Raddia distichophylla. The sequence continues at coordinate 2,239,976 of SPJY01003267.1, forward strand.
CTGGTCCAGAATGACCACTATATTAGATTCAGTTCTTTTCAGCTTAACAGCTTAATGTCTTAACAGTTTAACGACTTATCTACGTTTTAAAAACACATACGATTTGAGTTTTTTTAGTCCATTTTTCGCTGTTTTGAATGTGGATTCTAACGCTTTAAAAGCAAGTCAAACGAAATGTATCTGAATATCGAGACTATCTCGAGAAGCTCTCGAAGTTCAGTCATTTCAGCCGTTTAACCGTTCATTCATTCATATTAGCTCAAAAGAACAGGGCCTTAGTTTTCTAGATCATATTATTTTCACAAAAATGGATTTTATTTTAAAACTATGAAGAAAAAACTATCCGGGTCCTCGGTATGTTGTAGCCTACTCGTACAACTGTATGTGTAGTATGGAGGGCTCGGTGCTTCGAGATCGAGACAGTGGTGTTGTACTACTAAGTACGTAGTAGACGGCATTAGCCTAGGATGCTATTGCTACGCCGTTCATTCATTCAGATCAGCTCAAAAGAACAGAGCCTTAGTTTTCTAGATCATATTATTTTCACAAAAATGGATTTTATTTTAAAACTATGAAGAAAAAACTATCCGGGTCCTCGGTATGTTGTAGCCTACTTCTACAACTGTATGTGTAGTATGGAGGGCTCGGTGTTTCGAGATCGAGACAGTGGTGCTGTACTACTAAGTACGTACTAGTAGACGGCATTAGCCTAGGATGCTATTGCTACGCGCGATAGCATGCATAATCGTTTAGCCTTGAAAAGATGGCCTACACGATGCGGAAATGCTGACTCTGCGAGACAAGACACTCAAGGAATAGATGAACCTTGCTACACTATAGAATGCTTTCTATCCGAGACACAAAAGCCAACAGATGAATTAAACACTACTGGGTTTTTAGTAGATGAACAAAATCAGCAAAGGCATTGTTTGTTTCAGATTAAAGTTGAGTTGAGTTTTACACTATCAAATTTGTTACCCCCTCAAAAGACATTTTACAAAATTCAAAATTTATGAAAAAAAATTATTTTACGAACTCTAAGAAGAACTATTTGAAACTCCACAAAAATGACTACAAAATATTACACCATTTGGCCTATACAAAAATGACAAATTTTCGTTTAATTTAATTTAATCTTAAACAAACAAGGCCAAAAACAACTATAGTCACCTAGGTACTAGAGCTGGGTAGAGCCTGTAATGGGTCGCCAACACATGGCTCAACATTGACAGCCCAGAGAACTACACAACACCAAAAAAAAATATATCGTTTGGGCTCGCACGACTCGATTGGTCGCGCTGACTAGGCTGAACATGAAAACCTAGCACGATGGACAGCAGTCTGACTCGGTTTGAAACAAACACTGAGTTAGTAATTAGTTATTTTTAGATCTTCTGGTGCTTGTATGAACTTGTGGTACATTAAGGTTGTAGAGTTTCAAAGTATAACTTTTCATGTAGACAACCTTTTTTATCTTAACAATGTATGGATTTATAAAAAAAATATTTCATATGCCACATATTTTTAGTCTGACACCAACTCTGACATTAATTTGCATTTTTTAAGTCTTTTCGTACTCGTATGGTTTTGTGTCCTACATAAAAGTTGAAGAAATTTTTAAGACATGTTTTTCACAACAATTTTTTTTCATCTGAGCAGCAACATATGACTTTATAAAAAAAATCAATGTATTGCCTTCTCTCTTACTCCCTCCGTCCCCAAAAGAATGTCATTCTAGCATTCAAACAGAGAAACTAATATCTATGATGTATGTGCCCCTGATTTTTTTTGGAAAAAAAATAATTAATGCACATGCAAGACTACCAATTGGCCATTGAGAGTGAGTGTTTAGCTGGAAGTGCAATAATAAAAGAAGTGGGACCCATAACACATGATGACATTATTTGTGGAACAAATTTTGAATGCTAGAATGATATTTTTTTTGGGGACGGAGAACGTACTGTTGTACTTGGGCTAGTCCGGTCCAACAATAGCCGAATGTGCCGTTGGACCGAGCAAAACCATATTTTAGATGTTTGTAACGCCTAACACGATGTTTGGAGATGAGCAATCGAGCCGGCCAACCCATTTTGCATTGATCCGGGCTAGGTTGGCCTGGCATGGCTCAATTCCCAACTCTACTAGACATTGTCCCCTTCTATTGCATTTTGTTAAACCTGCAAGCTAAACCTACGCACTCGGGGTGTAATTATATTGCACTAAATATTGGATGTGTCGATAATTAGGATGTGTTGGCAATATTTATTTTAGCGTGAGTTAAAAAAATGTGGATGGGGAACACCAACTATCAGGGCAAAGACACATGAGTTTATTATTATTTGAGCCGTCAACGGGACCCATTACCTACATGATTTAAGAGCATTGTCCGTGCATTTTTTCCTTAATTTTTGTCTATCTTTTTGAACCTTTTGCTGTTTTATGGTGTCTTGAAGCCATGCATCAAACCGGCTTGAGTTAGTTATGAGTTGTCAAAACCACCTGTCAATGTTTAATTTCAACAATTTCACTGTTGCAGAACACAAAAGGCCGGCCCTCAACCAGGGTAGTTCCCTTTTGGAGCACCATTTCATGAAATTTGCGTTAAAATGCTATCATGCATATTCTTAGTGGTAGGCAAATAATTTAATTAGTGCAATTTAACTAGTGCTACATTTCTAGCCATCTTCTAACCTTAAAAGTCAGAAGGTCAAATAAACAGCCAGCTTTTGCAACCTCCTTACAAAAAGCTAAAAGCTCACAAAAACCCAAATTGTACATGATCTGAAAAGCTAGTTTTTTGTGGCTTTTCCCAGAAGCTGCAACTGAAATAAACAGGGCCTAAATTTGCCTTTAACTAAAGTGTAATTCCAACATGCTAAAAATGGACAAGCATATGAAACACGATGCAACTTGTGTACTAATCATTTACACCAACTAACAAAAGTTATAAAAAATTCTTAAAAAAATGTAGATGTAATCACGAAATTACTCTATCTATATATCAAAGTGTAGGTTTAAATTCATTACATATTAAAAGTTACAAAAAAAGGGAGAAAATTATGTTAATTTTAAACTATTCCAGTTTGTCAGAATTTTATCTTTTTTATAACTCATAATATAAAATGAATTTGATTTTGAAACTTATACATCGGTAGAGTAACCAATGAAATACTTCTACAATTTTTTCTTAAAAAGACATGTCTTTTATTATTTGGTGTACACGATGTGTATATTGAATATGTTGTCGAACGTTAATCGGTGTGATTTGAACACCAAACCAAGTTTTTTGACTGAAAATCGTACCAGCCCTACTCTATCTCACAACAATTAAAAGGAACCAAACAAACTTATTTGAAAGCATTTATTAATGGTTATAATTTTGTTATTATGAATGACGTAAGATAAGAGAAATTAAAGTCAAACCGTGTCTTATAAAAACAAGAGGTACATCGGTAGAGTAACCAATGAAATCCTTCTACAATTTTTTCTTAAAAAGACATGTCTTTTATTATTTGGTGTACACGATGTGTATATTGAATCATGTCTTTTATTACTTGGTGTACACGATGTGTATATTGAATATGTTGTCGAACGGTAATCGGTGTGATTTGAACACCAAACCAAGTTTTTTTGACCGAAAATCATACCAGCCCTATTCCTTTATGTCACAACAATTAAAAGGAACCAAACAAAACATATTTGAAAGTATCAGTTAATGGTTATAATTTTGTTATTATGAATGACGTAGGATAAGAGAAATTAATGTCAAACCATGTCTTATAAAAACAACCGAGGGAGCCGTAGTAGCAACGAATGGTGTGTGTAATTTCGTTTGTGACACCCTGCTATGGTCGTGCGAACCACGCATGCACGCTTGGTTAGTTGTGTACAAACCAAAGTAATAGATCTGTTAGTGCAAAGCTCCGTGCCTCCGTGCCGTCCAGACCATAAAGAAATGCATAAATTGTGTGCTCCCGCACGCTGAGGTGCAGGGTGCAAACGGGAAGGGAAATTTCCGCCCGATCCGTGCCAAATTTGTTTAAAACCTGATTCAATTGGAAAGAAATGATATCTGGTTATATTCGGATTCGAATTCGAATCCGTCTATCTAGAAAATATATAGGTTAGGATATGCGAAGAGCAATGTCTGATCCATATCCAATTTACATCCGCATATTCGAGAGATCCAAAATATATCGTTATAAATTACCAATATTGATATCCTATAACATATCCGACAAACATAAATACTATGTATAAAATATGTTTGATTGTAACCTATAGGCCATAGCTAATCGTTGATTTAATATTAACATTTCATTAGCTTTTTTAAGTATGACAGTTTAATGTATTGCTATAGTAGTAAATAATTATGTCATGTGCTTTTTTTTTATGTGTGCCAAATATTCAATTATTTATTTGAGTCCAACCTAAGATGGATCCTTATCCATCTCCTGAATAATCTATATATCTATATTAGAATGTATATGGATCCGTATCCTAGAAAACATGGATTAAAATAAATAACATACATATCCATCCATATTCTATCCGTTTGTATCCCTATCTGTATGGGCGACTGGGCGAGCGGAGCGGCTAGCACGAGGAAGAGCAACGAGCAGGCTAGGGATTCAAAAATAGGGCAACCACATCTTCGGCAACTCCACGATCGATGGGCATGTGTACGTGTTGAAGAAGCTAAAAACACGAGCAGCTCCCATGACGAACATTCCTTCTACCAGCAAAACTCGGTGGCCGATGGTAACTATGTCGGTCAAAATCTCAGGAGGCCCCCGCGTCGTCCTCTGGGCGACACGGGCGGCGACACGGGCGCCCTAACCGGAGACCCCCCCTCGCCGAAACCCTAGCCGGCCGCCACCGACGCCGGTGGCTGGTCTAGGCGGCGGCGGCCCCGCACTCCCCCCTTCTCCTTCTCCTTCTCCCTCCTCCCTTTCTCCCCCTCTCTTCTTCATCTTCGTGCTTCGTCAGCGGCTTCGCGGCGGCCGCCCCAGCCGGAGCCGGCAGCGTGGTGGCCGGATCCGGCGGTGTGGAGGCCGGATTCGGTGGCCGCGGGACCGCTCGGCTCCATGTCGAGCTGGCCCAAGCTGGGCGGGAGGCGGCGGCGCGGCCTGGGCGCTGGGCGCGACGACGCTGCCTGGGCGGTGGCGCGGCCACAACTGGCGCGCGGCGTGCGCGGCCAGGCATGGCGGCTCAGTGCGGCTCCTCTTCCTCTACCGGATCTAATTTCGCGCAGCCTAGGCACCTGTTCGGGCTCCTCACTCCAGATCTGTGCTTAGCCGGCCGGCGGAGGAGCCTGTGACCGGCATGCCTCGGACTCCTCGCTCCAGTTCTGAACTTAGCCGGCGGCCTCCTTCATCCTCCTTCATCCCCTCCTCCAGTGGTGCGGCGCCGCCAGGTGCGCAGCATCGTTCCTCTCCTGTGTCCCGTCCGCCCGTCGCCCGTTATCTCTCGCAGGGTGCGCGGTTCCCCCTATCCTCTTCATCATGACCTTCGCGCGCAATGGTGGAGCCCGACGCCAGCTTTCCCCCTTCCTTCTTCCCCTCCTTCTGGACCTGTCTTGGTGGAGACCGCCTGGAGGGGACCGCTCTGTGTTTGGCCGGGTCCATGGGCAGGAGGCCCAGATCAAGCATTGTCAGCTAGAGTGGTCGGAGTGGTCTACTCCAGGGTCGTGGGTCCGGTGGCCTCGTAGCTCGGCGAAGCTCGGCACCGGCATCTTCTTCTCCTTCTTCCCCCTCCCCCTGAGCCCGTCTCGGTGGAGGCCGCTTGGGGGGTCCGCTTTGAATAGTTAGCCGGAGCGGGTGTGCTCCAGGAGCGTGTGCCTGGCGTCTCCTCGGCTCTTCCTGTGGTGGCGTGCTGGGCCGTCGTCCGTTCTTCAGCGATGCTGTGCCACCTGTCTTTACCTTGGTCCCATCCTCGTCTTCTTGCCCTCCCCTCCCTGCGAGGTGCTCGATGGCGTCGGTTGGCTTCTTCCGAGGTAGAGGCGGGGTCGCCTAGCGTCGTCTTGGTGGCGCGGCGTCTGGTCTGTTTCGCTTTCCGTGCGCGGGCCATCCGGCTTGGTGGCCCCTCTATGGCGGCGTTGGCTGATGAACTTTCTCCGGCGGCGTCCCCATTCTCCGTCTCTTGGCTCGGTCCCGTCCTCGCCGTCTAGACCCTCCCTTTCTTCGAGGTGTCGGATGGCAGGGGCGGCCTCTTCCGCGTCGGCTGGTGGTGCTCGTCGACGCTCTCCGGCTCTGCGTCTTCAGTCGGCGGCTCGGTCTTCTGCTGCTATTCACCCTCGGAGGCCTTTGTACGCTAGCGGGCCAGGTCTTGGGCGAAAGCCCCACCTTTTAGGCTGATGATGGCGTCACCCTTGTGTTACTTCCCTCGTTGGAGGCATCACCATTTGGACCTTGTCCTGCTTTGGGCGAAAACCCTAGCGGTTTAGCGACGGCGGCGGGTCTTTCCCGTCGCTACCTTATTGGAGGCGTCGTGGTTGCCGTTCTAGCGTTATGGGCTTCCGTTGGGTCTACTGTTGCAGGAGTCGCTCGCTGCTGTGTAAGTGTTGGTTGGGTGTCCGGCGGTGGCCGGTGTTGTTCTTTTCCCTTTTTCTCTCCTGTCTCTCTCTCGTGTTCTGCTTTTGTTCTAGGCAGCAGCGGGGGGTTCTTTCCCCTCTGTGGATGGTGTCCCCGGTGGTAGCCGGTGGTGTGTCTGGTTTTGGCTAGGTTTGCAGCGGAGCGCTGTGATTGTATCTCGTGCGTGCATGGGTTTTACTTTATTTTCTTCTTTTGATCAATGAAA
>SPJY01003267.1:2246846-2273143 GCA_005191435.1 Raddia distichophylla
TAGAACCCATCTTCGAAACAGCGAAAAAACGGACTCAAAAAACTCAAAGCACATGTGTTTTTACAACGTAGATAAGTCGTTAAACTGTTAAGCCATTAAGCTTTTAAGCTGAAAAGAACTAGGCCTCAATATTAACATTTCATTAGCTTTTTTTAAGTATGACAGCTTAATGTATTGCTATAGTAGTAAATAATTATGTCATGCGCTATTTTTTATGTGTGTCAAATATTCAATTATTTATTTGAGTCCAACCTAAGATGGATCCTTATCCATATACTGAATATTCTATATTAGAATGTATATGGATCCATAGCCTAAAGAACATGAATTAAAATCAGTGTTCACCTAGTCGACCGACTAGCACGACTAGTCGCTAATCAGTGACAATCCGCACTGATCAGGGGTTGATCGGTGGGTTAGTCCGTCAGACCGTCTAGTCGGTCAAAATCGGTGCTAGTCGGTCAGTCCAAGTCGGCAACTAGGCATTTAGTCGGGCCGACTAGGATAATGAAAATTAGCGCATAGGCTGAATTTTTGGCCCAAAAGGGTGGATACACACTAGTCACTAGTACACTACAGACCACACTAGGGTTAGGCAATAGCCGTAACCAGGGGTTTTTATATCGGCCATAAAGAAATTTCGCTGTGGGACGAAATTGACAAATTTCCCGAAATTTCGGATGAATTTCGGCCGATAAAGAAAGTTGATGACAAAAAATGGAAAATCTGAGAGAACTGGGCGTCGAACCCAGGACCTCCTGTGTGGCGGTCGAGCACTCCACCCACCAGGACCCACCCTGCCATGTGACAACATTGGTTTCGGAGCAATTTTATATATCGCTTTGGTCTGCAATACACGAAATATCCGATATTTCGGTGAAATTTCGACGATATAAAAATCCCTGGCCGTAACGCACACATCTCTGGGGCCGCGCTGGCGCCTCCCTTGGCCGGCGGCCATGCTCCCTCAGCCGACGGATTGTAGATTGTAGATTGTGATGATTGTAGATTGTAGGTTGTGATGATTGGTGACTTGGTGTCTATGTTTATGTTTTATTGTGTCAGTGTGTGATTTGTATTATTATTTTCTGTATTTGTATTTATGCTTATTTGTATTAATATTTCTTGCTGGTCATATTGAAATCTCCGACTAGTCACTAATCACTATGTAACCGACTGACTAGGGTGAACATGTAATAAATTAAATAACGTATGTATCCATCAGTGTCCTATCCGTTTGCATCCCTATTTGCACGGGCGAGCGGAGCGGCTAGCACGAGGAAGAGCAGCGAGCAAGCTAGGGATTCAAAAATAGGACAACCACATCTTTGGCAACGCCACGATCGATGGGCATGTGTACGTGGTGAAGAAGCTAAAAACACGAGCAGCTCCCATGACGAACATTCCTTCTACTAGCAAAACTCGGTGGCCTATATAACCAGCCAAAAAAAAAAAACCCCCAAAAGCGATGCGGTCACTAAAATCCACCCGCTGGATATAAGGCAGGCCCAAAAAAAGGTCAAACCCCTGGGACAAGGGAAAAAGTCTTTCGCTTGCGTGACACACGTACAGTACAGGCAGCCCATGGTGGCGCGACGTGACCGTTCGCGCACATGCTGCGCCCACGGCCCAGGCGGAGCAGCCACGCCTGGCGTGAATGCGTGATGCACCCCCTGAGCCGCACGTACCGCAGCTCCTGCCTCCAGGCCACGTCCAAGGACCCGTGAACCCGCCGGCAGGTGGGCTAGGCCGTCGTCCTCCACGCGTCAGTCGGCATCGCGCGCGGCCCGCCTCCCCGCAGCGCAGGCCCGCTCGTGGCACGATACGTACCCCACCCCGCGGGGCCCACCTGCAAGCTAGAGGGCGTACTGCTTGCATGGCCCACGCGCCCGTGGATCCACCCTCCGGTTGCTTGTTTCAGCTTAAATTAGATTAAAAATTAAATTTTATTGTTTCTGTATAAGTCAAATAGTGTAACACTTTGTACTTACTTTTGTAGGTTTAAACAATTATTTGTAGAGTTTGTGAAATAATTTTGTTCATAATATTTTGAACTATTTAAGACGTATTTCAATGGGATATAAATTTTTCGAATTAGCCCTGTTCTTTTCAGCTTAACGGTTTTACACCTTAACGATTTATGTAAGTTTTGAAAAGACATATGCTTTGAGTGTTTTTGAGTCTGTTTTTTTCGTTGTTTTGAAGGTGGGCTCTAACGCTTTTAAAAGGCAAGTCAAACGAAATGGATCTCAATCTCGAGATTAACTCAAAAAAGCTCTCCAAATTCAGTCGTTCAGCTATTCAGCTATTCAGATCAGCTCAAAAAAACAGGACAAAAGTTTTTAACAACTCTCGGCTCAAATAACAAGGACTTTATCATGCTATATAAGAGCATTCAGGTTAGCTACTCCATCCTCCTACTTTACTCTATTCTTTCTTCTATTCTTTTTATATTTTATCCTATATTCTTTTTTTTTTTGCTGATCAGCTACTTTGTTCAAAAGTATTCATGCTAACTGGCTGTAGTGCTGTGCAGCAAGGCGATTCTGATGGGCTGGCTTGAAGCCTAGATGCCAAGTATCCTAGCTAGAAGCTCTAACAGAGGCTACACAGGGAGCATGCCTCCGTTGCATCGCATGCATGCCTCAACATGTTCTCGTCAGAGAAACCAGTGTGCAACTAGCGTGCCGGCCATGTTTGTTAGTACTACCACCGGTCAAAAAAAGAAGTCGCCGTTGACTTTTGGACACGCTTTTGACCATTCGTCTTACTCAAAAATTTAGTTCAAATATGTAAAAATATAAGTAATACTTAAAATACATTTAATAATAAACCAAATCATAACAAAATAAATAATATTTATATAGCTTTTTTGAATAAAACGAATGGTCAAAGACGTGTCCAAAAGTCAACGGCGACTTTTTTTTTTGACCGGAGGGAGTACTGGTTTGATGCTACTGATTCGATCCCGACCAAACTTACATATATACAGCTCGCGATTTGACACGGTCAAATCAACGGCACACAAAGCAGGCGTCTCAGGTCGATCAGGCCTCGCCGAAAGGTGGAGGGAGGTGAGCAGTTATGTGATAGGACTAACTCGTGCAGTTGCGCGGCCTGCACTGCGGTGCAGCCGTGCAGGCCAGCGCAGTTGCTAGGGCAGTAAATATGCATGCTAGCTGCATGCCTGCATGGTAGTATGGTACTACACCATGTATCCTGCGTCGACGTGCTGCATGTGTGTGGCTGCGCGCGACAGTGTGCTGGGTGCATGCCGACACGCATGCATGCGTACGCTCGTTCGATCGATCCTGCACAGAGTTGAGAAAGAGAGCATGCATGCAACGATCGATCCAGTGTTTACTGCATGATAGTATATCACTGTTACAAACTGATTTCATTCTTTAAAACGCTTTAGCAGGAGTAGCGTGTCTTCAAATATAGAGAGCTGGAGAGGTCTCTAAATTTATAGTTTCCCTCTTCAATCTCTATATCATTTAGAGGGTAGTGAGTCCGTCTAAAAGGATAAAATATAGGAGATAAATAGTGGTTTGAAGATGAAATATAGAGAGCTAAATTACAGATGTTGCTGCCATGCTATAAACAATATACCCCCCTTCCATTTTACAAGGCGTATTTGACTTGAAAAAAGTTTTTGGGAACAGACTTTGGCCGCTAGTTTCTCTTGCTATATATTGTTGATTGTTATATAATATTACATTATATTCAAAGCAATTTGAAATGCAAATATGTTGATATAACTTTCATCCACTAAAGATGCATATAATTTAACTAATTGTTGGTCAAAATTGATAACATTTGATTTTTTAAGGTCAAATTACGCCTTATCAAATAGAAAGAAGGGAGTACGCAGTAGGTCAGTAGCTTAGAGCATTGCCAGCAGGATCTTTATATTTTACTCTATATCCCTTCTTTAAATCACTATTTGTTGCCTATATTTCCATTGTCTCCAACAGAGTCTTTATTCCTGAAAAGATATACAGATTTTCTAGCTTTGGAGGGAGTCTCTAAATTAAAAAACTGAGATAGAGACTCTGGTGAATTAATATAGAGACCGAGACAATTCACAATAGTATTTTAGGAAAGTTTTGGTGAACCTAGCGATGCTCGTAGGCCTTTTTTTCAGTTTAGCATAGCATATCGTTTCACTGTATCAAAATTTATCTTTTTTTATAGCCTATTTGGTGTAATAATTTGTAATGATTTTTCTCAGGTTCTTAGTAGTCCTCATAAGATTCTAAAACTGTTTTAAATTATTTTAAAAATATTTAAACCTTTTTAAAAAAATATCAAATTTTTCTACAGTAAAATGCAAGGCCTTAGTCCTGCAGGCTCGTTTCTCCTTCCTTGCAAAGCAAGCAGGCTAGCTAGATCAGGGTCTCAAGACATAAAAGGCCCCACATTGTTGTAGGAGGGTCTTTCCCTTTTTTTTCGAAGATCACGGCGAAAATCCCGAAGATTATGGTCGCCTAGCCTGGAGCTCCAAGGTTGTGAATTAAGATCATCGGAGTATCTTCGGAACAAATATGCGAAGGTGGATTGAAGTTGGGATCCCCGAAGACCTGGGCAACAGCAAGACTACCCGAATATACGTGTGGAATACATTGACTCTGATCAGAGGAGCGAAGGCCCAGTGACCACTAGGCCAGGCATCAAATCTGGGCCATGAATATGGCTACTAAGAGATGGGCCTACCATAGATCAGCCATATATTTCAATAAGGGCTGAAAATACGTTAGGGGTAGTTAGGGTTTTTCGCATACACTAAAGAGGATCAGTGGTTGTAAGGACCATTGATTTCGTATCAACGGTCCAGATGCGAGGGCAATTGTGTCTTCTTGCATGTACAATGTATGCCCTAATCACCACTACCCCTATAAATACATAAGCACCCCATCCATTGGGGACAGAGCATTTATTCCTAACCAATCATTGCTTCTCCAGTTCCAAATCCCTATTATTCCTAGTGATCTTTCCATTCTGGGAAGACACTCGAAGTACTGTTTGAGACACGTCGACGACAGTTGGCGCCGTCCGTGGGGACCTTGGCTACCTGCGAACGAAGTGTGACGGAGGCCGGGACAGGAGTTTTACAAGGAGTGGCGGTGGAACAAGGTGGAAACATGGTACCGAGGATACCTGCGGGAAGAGGTGAGAACGAAGATGGAGTACTCGAAGATGCACCTGCTATCCTCAAGCCATCACCACCCGAAGGACCCGAATCAAATAGAATGGGAGAGAGAAGAAACCGTGAAGAACCTACCACCGCTTATGATCCCGCTCAAAACCCTGCCGATCCTCTCCCACCAAGCCCAGCTAGACATCCTTCGCGAAATCCACCAACCCTTCAACAAAACCTGCCTACCTGCCTGTAAAACCCACCTATTCCACCTGAAACACGACCACCCAGAACCCAAGGAATAACCTTCGCAAATCCCCAGCAATACAAAAAGTACCTGCAACACAGATTGATGATGGAGCAATAAATCGAGGACTTAAAAAGGGAATTGGCTGCGGCCCGAGCACCTCCATTTCAGCCAAATCCGCGAAGGTTAAATGAACACGAAGGATCTCAAGCAGAATCACCAGCCACATACAACACTCAAAGCAGTACCGAAGAGAACGCGGAGGAGGGGGACCACTTGATGGCTTCCTTAGAGCAAAATGGTGGTCGAAGAGTTTCAAGATGCCAAGTATCAACAAGTTTGCCGGTGATACAGACCCGATGGAGTTTCTCGAAGAATACGAAACCGCGGTTGAGGCTTCGGGGGTGATGATGATATAAAGGCAAAGAGCCTTCTCCTGGCACTAAAAGGAACGTCTTTGTCATGGTTCACGTCTCTGTCCTCGGGATCAATCCATTCATGGGAACAGTTAAGAGAGGCCTTCTCAAACAACTTCCAAGGCAACTATGCTGCAAGGGTGCAGGAGAGCAACTTGTTTGCAATGAAGCAATCAAAGGGACAAAGTGTTCGAGATTTCTATAAGAAAGTCACGAACATGTGATGCCAAATCAAACATGTTCGCGACTTTCTTATAGAAATCTCGAACACTTTCTCCCTTTGACTGCTTCATTGCAAACAAGTTGCTCTCCTGCATCCTTGCAACATAGTTGACTTGAAAGTTGTTTGCGAAGGCCTCTCTTAACTGTTCCCATGAATGGATTGATCCCGAGGACAAAGACGTGAACCATGACAAAGCCGTTCCTTTTAGTGTCAGGAGAAGGCTCTTTGCCTTTATATCATCATCACCCCCGAAGCCTCAACCGCGGTTTTGTATACTCGGACATGTCATCTCGGAGTCGCAGAGTGCTTTTCTAAAAGGCCGGTCGATCCACGATAACTTCATCCAGGTGCGGTCCTTCGTCCGTAGATTCATCGGCGTAAAACGCCGTGTCTCATGTTTAAATTAGACATTGCACGAGCTTTCGACTCTGTTTCCTGGCAGTATCTTCTAGACCTGTTGCGAGCCAGGGGCTTCAGTGACAAGTGGAGAAATTGGATGTCTTTGGTCCTTACCTCGTCAACCTCGTCAGTACTTCTCAATGGTCAACCGGGACCGAGCTTCATCCACAGGAGGGGCTTGAGACAGGGAGACCCGCTCTCCCCGTACTTGTTCATCCTTGCCATAGACACTCTTCATTACATTCTCACTAAGGCCACAGAAATGGGAAGGATGCAAAGGGTTGCCATTCGGGGAGGTGGCATTCGTTGCTCCCTTTACGCGGATGATGCTGTCATCTCCGTCAAACCCAATGACCAGGATGTTGGATGTCTCCTTTCCATTCTACAGGATTTTGGAGCGGCTATAGGGTTGCGGGTAAATATGGTCAAAAGCTCGGTCGTGCCCATCTGCTGTTCCGCGGTACACCTAGACCATATTCTTCGAAATTTCCCTGGCAAAGTGGAGACCTTCCCGGTGTGATATTTGGGTCTTCCTCTACATGTGCGCGTGCGGCGTTTGGACATCCAACCAATCCTTGACAGGGTAGCTTCCCGTCTTGCGGGGTGGAAGTCAAGCCTACTATCGGTCGGGGGCCGCCATATCTTAGTCAACTCTGTGCTAAGTGCGCTGCCAATCCACATGCTGACGGCCATGCAGGCTCCGGCCTCCTTCCTGCGTGAGTTTGACAAGATTCGGCGGCGTTTCTTATGGGCAGGAAACAACATTCTTAGTGGTGGGAAATGCAAAGTTAACTGGCCCAAGGTATGCTCGCCAAAGGAAGTAGGAGGGTTAGACTTGCCAGACTTGGGTCGTGCAGGGCATGCTTTGCGTCTCCGTTGGCTTTGGCTACAATGGCACCGAGAGGGAAGCGCTTGGGAAGGGATGCAACCGCCCTGTGATGCTTCAGATTTAGCGCTTTTCAATGCGTCCATTAAAGTGCGCCTGGGTGACGGGACTAAAGCGCGTTTCTGGACTACACCTCGGGCGAGCCAAACGGCTCTCTGCTTGATTGCGCCGAAGCTATTTCGCCAGGCGCAAAGGAAAAGTGTGTCGGTGGCAGATGCGATTCGGGCAAACTCCTGGATGCGAGATGTAGGGCCGCTCATCAATGCTCAATTGGTTAAGGAATTTTTTGATCTATGGCGGGTACTACGGGGTCATTCACCTGACCTTACGGAAGATCAAGAAGATCGCATCACCTGGAGATGGTCTTGCTCTGGTGAGTACACGGCGCGTTCGGGCGTACCGCATACAATTCCAGGGCTCAACCATCTTGCTCTTCCCTAAGATGTTTTGGAAATCTAAGGCGCCAATGAAATGCAAGATTTTCAGCTGGCTCCTTGCACAACATCGGCTTTGGATGGCAGATCGCCTCCAGCGACGGGGCTGGCCTAATAACCAGTTTTGCCCTCTCTGCAACGTCTCGATTGAGACCACGACCCATTTGTTTCTAGAGTGTCAGTTCTCTAGATCATTTTGGATCGACGTCGGCGATTTGTCTGCTTGTCAGGTGTTGGTTCCTTTGGCATGGGCGCAGACGTCCTCAATTAGTCCGTGATGGGCGGACCGTCTTGCCCACTTTACCAAAGACATGGCAAAGCGAGTGGGCTCAACCATCATGCTGATGCTTTGGATGATTTGGTGCGAACGCAACAAGAGCTTGTTCGAAGGACGTGCACGGCAACTTCCTCAACTTCTTGCGGACTGGATCACGGAATGCCAATTGTGGTCGGCGGCTGGGATGGCTACCCTTCTTAGTGAGTAATCAGTTTGTTCGGTTGGCCTAGCTCGGCAGGTTGTGTGTGCCGGGCCGGTGTGTGTGTGCCTGGTCTACCTCCAGGCTAACTTTCTGTATTATGTAAGTTTGTTTCTCTTTTAATGAAATTGTCAGCGTAAGCTGACCTTCAAAAAAAAATTTAATGGACGACCGTTGTTAAATAGTGAGAGATTTGGGTATGTGATCTCATCCGATTGGCATTTGACTGACATCCCAGTCTCACACTTTGATCGATTAAATTGAACTGCAAGGGAATTTAAAATTCCGTGCGAATTGTAACTTAAATGAAAGGGGCCTGCTGCTTTGTCGCCATCAATTTCTCAATTCGTACTGTGACACCTCAGCTCATTAAAGATCGGATATATGGTGTTGGCTTTATAATTTGGCAAAATATGTGGTGCAAACCACTGTTTCGTGCAAACTCCGTGAAAACCATATATAAAAGTTTTGTAAAATCGTGAAAAAATTACTGGAGATAGGTATGTGCACGAACTACATCACCACCAAATCTCAAGTCTAAACCCAACATCGTTTGGGAGAAACAAAAAAGACAAATTTCAGGGCAAATAGTAACAAGACATTATTCTTTCAAATTTGTTTTTTTTGTTTCTCCCAAACGATGTTGAGTTTAGACTTGAGATTTGGTGGTGATGTAGTTCGTGCACATACCTATCTCCAGTAATTTTTTCACGATTTTACAAAACTTTTATATATGGTTTTCACGGAGTTTGCACGAAACAGTGGTTTGCACCACATATTTTGCCAAATTATAAAGCCAACACCATATGCTCTCGTAAGCCCCCGCGGCAGAGGCACTTTCCTTGTGACGGCGTGTTCTTCACCGAACCACAGCGAATCACACCCCTATCAGATTTCTTACTCTGCTAGTCGATCAGCTCCAGTTCGATCCGATTCGAGCGTCGGGCACGGCAAGGAGCGACGCGCAGCGATTACCTAGGTTCGGACCCCCTGACGGGTAATAGTCCTACACCTGCCGAGCCTTAGCTCTTTTCTTATTGTGGTTGTGTGCGAAAATGTTACAGAATGCTTCCTCCTCACCTCCCTTTCTCTCTCATCTCCTTTTATACATGCCACGGGTTGGTGGAGAGAACAAAGAGGGGTAGTACAGTACACTGATGAGACTAGGGAGACAAGACCGGAGAGACGAAAACGTGCAGCTCGGGCGCCGAACAGCGCCGCCCACGCACGCTTCGCAAGTGGCCTCTGACAGGTGGGGCGCTGCTCCCACCGCCTGACGCGGCCAGCCAACTTGGTGACGGCAAGCCCTCTCTGCCGGTTAGTTCCGCAGAGCCACAGTGACAGTTGGTCAGACCTGCAGTGGTCACTGTGGCGGTAATCATCGCTTCCTCGATTCATTCGCGCATGACGCCGCATTAACTGCACCTGTCCTTTGCTGCGAGGAGAGCCTTCTCCCAGAAGACTCCCCCTGGATGCTTCCTGCCGCGCGGGTCCCACCCATCAGTGAGGGGCCTCCTGCGCGGGGGAGAGCTCGCCCGCGCGCTGGGGACTGATTGCCCGCCTGACGCGTGACGGCCTCGCCTAGAGCGCTATGGGGCTCGCCCACGCGCTGGGGCCTGATCGCCCGCCTAACGCGTGGTGGCCTCGCCTGGAGCGCTATGGGGCTCGCCCACGCGCTGGGGCCTGATCGTCCGCCTGACGCGTAGTGGCTTTGCCTGGTCTTCTTTAGGATTCTTAATACCCCGGTATTTATTGTACCGACACCTTGTTCGGTTACCTTTGAAATCGCATACCTTACGTTGATGAGCAGTTCATGGAATGAGTCGATCAGGATGTGGGTGTCGCTCTATCTCTCTACGCACATGCTTGAATGCACAAATTTAGGTCTTCAAGCATCGTCCGTACCGGGGCTAGGGTGTCGCTCTTCTGCTTGTGCACCTGTTCGAGTTCGCAAACTCAGATTTTCGAATAGCTGCACAACGGGGCTGGGAGTTAGGTTGGCATCCTAGCGTTTTTTCTGAAAACTCTCTAGCGCTGTTTTGCCTTGCTCTTAGCTTCCTGTCCCGTCTTGTCTTTTACTGCTCTTTTTTGCAGGAAAAAGGTAAGATTTCATTTCCACTAACAAATTTTACAGGTACAAAAGGCCCTTTCAGATACAACCCTACGACTACTACTTAGAAGCAAGCTGCTCCTTTAGCTCCTCAATCTCTAGCTTCAGGCGCAGGGCTTTCCCTTGGGCTCTGATCCCTTCCTTCGCTTCAGCTCGGAGGCGCTCGGCTTCCTCCTTGCTGACCGTTTTGTGCTTGGCCTACTCCTTGGCCTCTGCACGGAGGGCTTCGACCTCCTCGGTCTTGGCCCGCAGCTGCTCGATCAGACTTTCGTTCTGACTCCGGTGCTGCTCGGTGGTCTTGAGCTGCTCGGTAAGCTCCTTGATCCTTCCTTCCGCGCTGCTCGCCCTCGCGGCCAGCGCGCGAAGCTCCTCGGCCTCTTCCTGCGAGAGGACCGCGGAGGACTGCCTCTCCTTGGACAGCTGGGCCTTGAGCTTCTTCACCTTCGCCTTGAGTCGGCTCCGGCTTTTGGCCGAGGCATTGAGCTCCTCCTCGAGCTCCCTCGTCCGGCGCTGCTCCTGGAAAGCTCCCAAAATGGCGCCGCGCTCTATGGCGACACCTTCTTTGAAGTCCTCCATGCTGCCCTGCGAGACCAGAAAGAGAAAAGAACAAGTCCGTCACATTGGGTTGCTGGTAACTTAAGTGGACAAGTTTTGTTTTGGGGTTTACCTCTTGAAGCATGTGCTTCAAGTTTCGGCGCAAGCGCTCTCCGAGGCCGTGGGTTGCGAAGCCCTGGCTGCTTGGGACGGCTGCAGCAGGATGCTCTCTCCGCTGCGCCTTCTCGTTGCGGGAGTGCGCCCGCCTGGGGGCTCGCCTCTCCTTGGCACCTTCAGTCCTGGGAGGGCTGGCGGCAACATCCTTGTCGTCTCCGAGCTCCTTGACTCCAGCCGGCGAGCTCGTGCTCGCCAGTGCCGAGCTAACAGGAGGCACCGCGGACAGGGCGACTTGTGCCCCCTGCTTGTGGTCGTCTCTCTGCTCTCAGCGGTAGGTCTCTCGCCCTGCTCGCCAGAAGTTTCTGTCGCCACAGGGATGAGTTGCCCCTGCGACGAAGTACCCGGCTGGACCGTCTGCTCGGTCCCGCCCTGGGCAGCCGGCGGAGCCAACTCCTTGGCCCCGTTCCTCGTGGCATCGTGCCCTTCTCTTCGGCTTCGAGCCGCTCCACTACGCCCTTCAGCGCCTCGATCTGGTCGGTAGAGCCCGGCGGGAGTACAATCCACGCAACCAGCTTGTCCTTGAGGGTGGCCAGCCTCGTTGTCTGTGACGCACCGTGCAGGTGCTTAGGCAACAAGGACCGCTCGATCGCCGCGTCCACGTCGTCGCTGGCGATCTCCTCCTCAGCAGCTGATGAAAAATGTGTTAAGACCTGAGCGGTTTGGTAGAATGTAAGGGGGAGAACCTTGCCATTGCATACCTGCCGTGTCCGCGGGAAGCCTGATCTTCTTCTTTGCCCCGCGACGGATTTTGCGCCTCTTGCTCGACGGCTCCTCGGCTTCTGGTTCGCCTTGGCCTCCGGGCGCCCGCGGCGACAAACTCAGCTCCTTGGTGAGCTGAGCGCTTTTCTTGCGCAACGCAAGGAGGACCTCCTTGCGCGCGACCTCCTCCTCAAGCCTCCTTTGCTCGGCGATCTGTTGCCGCCATTCCATGTGGCCCGGGTGAGCCTGTGCATAGCGCTTTAGCCATTGGGTCAGGTTCCGTACCTCCTCGTCGCCTTGCTCGGTGAAGAGGAAGGAACTTGGGCGTTCGCCCCTTAGCTGGCCGCGCGTGCGCTTGGGGGCTTCGGAGGCAGTTGGCGGCCGCTGCGGCGCGGTGAGCTCCGCATCGGCTCGGCGGCCACCTTGGGCTTCTCGGCCACCTTGGCCTTACCCTTTCCCGCTCCCTCCTTCGCGGACTCTGTGTCCGCATCAACGATCCCACCGATGATCAACTGCTCGTCCTGCATATTTGGAGGCGAATGTGAGCAAGCCATAATTGTGTAAGTCTAGCAACTCGGATGAGGGTTCTGCGTATGTTACCTCTGATGAGCGGACAAGCACGTTCCTTGGGCATGTGTAGGCCACCACTCCAGTCACCTCGGTGTCTTTCTTGGCGGCCTTCAGCATGGCGTCGATCTGCTCGGCCACCCATGCGTCGGTGGGTTTTGACGGCGTGTTCTCCGCTCAACCACCGCGAATCACACCTCTATCAGATTTCTATCCTGCTAGCCAATCAGCCCGAGTTCGATTCGAGCGTTGGGCACGGCGAGCAGCGACACGCAGCGATTACCCAGGTTCGGACCCCCTTGCGGGTAATAGTCCGACTCCTGCTGAGCCTTAGCTCTTTTCATGTTGTGGTTGTATGGATTGCTTACAGAATGCTTCCTCCCCCTTCTCCCTTCTCTCTCCTCTCCTTTTATACAAGCTGCCCATTGGCGGAGAGAGCAAAGGGGGGTAGGTAGTACAGTACTCTAAGTACACTGATAAGACACGAGAGACAAGACAGGAGAGACGAAAACGTGCTGCTTCTGCCGAGCGACGCCGCCCACGCGTGCTTCGCAAGTGGCCTCTGACCTGTGTGAACACGCCAGTGACAGAACAGACGGGGCCCACCCTGCACCGCCTGACGCGGGCGGCCAACCTGATGACGGCAAACTCTCTCTCTCTCTGCCGGTCAATTCCGCAGAGCCACAGTGACAGTTGATCAGACCCGCAGATGCCACTGTGGCGGTAATCATCTCTTTCTTGGTCCATCCGCGCGTGATGTCGCATTTAATGCGCCCGTCCTCCGCTACGGGGGAGAGCCTTCGCCCAGAAGACTCCCCTCGGGACGCTTCCTACTGCGCGGGCCCCACCTGCCAGTGAGGGGCCTCTCGCGCTCGCCCGGTGCTCTGGGGCCTGGTCGCCCGCCTGACTCGTGGGGCCCTCGCCTGGCACGCTAAGGAGCTCACCCGTGCGCTGGGGCCTGGTCGCCCACCTGACGCGTGGGGCCCTCGCTTGGCGCGCTGAGGAGCTCGCCCGTGCGCTGGGGCCTGGTAGCCCGCCTGACGTGTGGGGCCCTCGCTTAGTCCTCTTTAGGGCTCTTCATACCCTGGTATTTACTATACCGACAGGTTTGACTGCCCGAACAGAAGAAATGCTTAGTTCCTGTTCGGATGAATCACTAAAAGAAGGGTGAGCGTTTGAGGAACTTACCCGAGCTCTTCCTGGTGATGTCCTCCCAATCTTCTATCTTGTAGAATGGGTAGGACCTCTTCCGTAGCGGACAGATCCTGTTCGCCACGAAGTCCCGGATGATCTCTCTACCCGTGAGCCCGAGGCCCACGAGGGAGGCGATCTTCCGGGTCAGGTACCATTCTTCCTCGGTCAGTTCCGGCCGAAGCATTTGCGTCCCCTTCGCCAGCACTTGTCCGGTGAAGGAGAGCTTGCTGTCGTCGCTCCGCTTGGTATAGAACTACCACATCCACCACGCTCTCATAGAGTCGAGCAGCGGTGGACGAGGGTATGGCGCGTCGTCGGCAGTTGCCCGGAGCTTGAGGTAGTAGCACCCCAGCCCGGAAACGGCGGAGCTGCTCCTCGTTACTGCGTAGTAATGGAGGAACAGCCCCACCGACGGATCAACGCCCAGATAGCCCTCGCACAGGTGTGCGAAGACGGCCATCTGGAGGAACGAGTTGGGGTTGAGATTCACAACCTCCAGCCCGCTGATGTTCAGGAGGGCCTCCACGAAATCGCTTTCGGCAGACCTCAACCCAAACAGAGCGAAGAGCTCGAAGTTGACGAACTCATCTTCGAGCGGCTTCGGCATCTCCTCCTCCCCGGGCAGCCTCCAGCTACCGGCGTCGACGTGTCCTTCTGCTTCCAGAGTCTTCATATCCTCCTTGGTTATGCTAGTGCCTGCGAATTTGGCCATAGCAATCCCCAGGTTTGGCGAACAGCTTTGGAGGTGGGCCGCGGCTGATTGATGCTAGCGCTGTTGGAATAGGGCTTGGGAAGGAAAGGCACGCAAGAGCGGAAGTGGCAAGCCTCGGGCGGCTTGGGTGCTCTTTATAGCCCTGGTCCGAGCAGCTCTGCAACGGTTTTTTGCCACAAAATGGCTAGTTTTTTACTGCAACGGTTAGTAATAACGGTCGCCCGTTTTCACTGCGCAGCGAAAGTTATCGTTGGAATCTGCCAACTGCTACTTTTTCTGATTTCTGCATTGAGGGCTGGGTGCTCTGCTCGGACAGATGTGGTTCCCTGTTCGACGCAACAGAGTTGCTCGGCACTGCAAGGGTTTGTTCGGCCCCGAACAAGACTTTTCGGTTGAACCATAACCTGTTCGGTCGCCTGCTGCACGTCTTTGTAGTAGGAAAATTACCCTCTTTGTGACTTGGAGTCTCAAGAGGAAGACCCCACTCTAGTGAGAACTTCCACTTGAGTCTTGGGGGCTAGCTGTCGGGGATAAAATCACGGCCCATTGACATGACCCACTCCCTGACGGCCTAACCGAACAGCATCCTAGGGCCTGGCTCCCTAGAGGGCTTTATCAGGCACATGTGCATCCTGTCGAACAGTCTCCTGGTCGGTACGGTGCGTGGCAGCCTGGGCTTCCTGTTTGAATCCGACTCGAACAGAGTTCCGCACGGCTACGTGAAGACCCGGACGTAGGTTTCCCGGATTGGAGCAGACGTCGTGATCCCCAAGAATTAGAGATATACCATATCTACCGCGGGAAATATTTGGCATGTGTATGAGTTTGTTACGTACGCGCGGCCAGCCCAGCCTGATTATCTCCCGGTAGGCCGGTTGTTCCAATCTATATAAACCAGACCCTACGACGTGTAGAGGCACGCCCAAGATCAAATACTACTTCTTGTACACCCAGAATCTCGCCAAGACCTGTCTGTCTCGTCGAGTTCTTCCTTGTAAACCTTTCTCATATAAAGAAGCACTGGACGTAGGGTTATTATCTCCCCGGAGAGGCCTGAACCAGTATAAAAATCCTGTGTCTGTTCGCTGCTCGTTGATTGCTGTTTGTCCTGCTCAGCAGTGTCTTCTATCTCCCCTTCTAAAGAACC
Organism: Raddia distichophylla; assembly: GCA_005191435.1. Classification (NCBI taxonomy): domain Eukaryota; kingdom Viridiplantae; phylum Streptophyta; class Magnoliopsida; order Poales; family Poaceae; genus Raddia; species Raddia distichophylla. Next base: position 2,262,208 of record SPJY01003267.1, read on the forward strand.
TTAGTTGACTTGGGACCGATATCCCAACCGTCGACATCAACCTTAGCTGCCATCCTTTGGGACTTCGGCGAAATCACTGGCTTCCGTGCAAACTTCTCCAAAAGCCAGGTGGTTCCAATCAACTGCGAGGGCGTTGACCTTGCCCTCACTCTCCAAGACCTGCCGACGGAACTAACATCCTTCCCCCGTAAGTACGTTGGAATGCCTCTCTCCGTCCGACGGCTCAAACACGTCCACTTCCAAACGCTCATCGACAAAGCGGCCTCAAGGCTGGCAGGGTGGTGCGGCCCCCTTATGTCAAAGGATGGGCGCCTCACCCTTCTAAAGGCAGTTCTCACCGCTCTTCCAACCTACACTCTCTCTGTCATCAAGCCACCCAGCTCGGTCATTAAGAGGATTGACTCCCTCAGGCGGTCCTGGCTCTGGAAGGGGTCGGACTCCCTCGGGGGTGGGCGGGTCAGCTGGTCCATCGTCTGCTCCCCCACCTCACTTGGCGAGCTTGGGGTGCGCTGAGACCCGCTTCTCTCTGGCCCTGAGACTGCGCTGGCTCTGGCTAAGCCGTCAACTCCCTCGCCCAGCTTGGGCCTCCCACCACCCAGCCTCGGCTAACTCTGACCTCGCCCTGCTCAGGGTCGGCACCTCCGTTATCCTGGGAAATGGAGCCACCACTTCTTTTTGGGATGATTACTGGCTCTCCGGCATGGCCCCAAGGCATCTGGCGCCCGGTCTTTTCGCGGCCTCTGCCAGGAAAAATAGATCGGTGCTTGACGCTTTGACCAACGCGGCGTGGATCTCGGACCTTAGTTGCACCCTTACCCCGCAGCTCGTGCAGGAGCTAGTGTCCCTCCTCCGGCACATCCCTTCGATGCAGCTCTCAGCGGGCGTGCCAGACCAATGGCCGTGGCGCTTTGCCCAAGACAGTGTCTTCTCGGTCAAGACCGCGTACCAACTCCAATTTGCTGGCCGTGTTGCCAAACCTGCGTTACTTCGGGTGTGGAAGCTTTGGGCTCCTTCTAAGTGCAAATTCTTCCTGTGGACGCTGCTGCACCGCCGTATCTTTACGGCCAATGCCTTACTTAGGAGGGTCTTGCAGAATGAGTACTTCTGCCTTCTGTGCAAGCGCAACCTGGAGACACCAGAGCACCTCTTTCTTCAACGTGCTTCCAGCTGTCACGTCTGGTCCATACTGGCGGCGCTACTTAACGCTCCTAGCCTCAACCCTCCGAGTTGGGCTCATGCAGGCAGCATCGTCACCTTGTAGGCCTCCGACCTCCTCGACGTCAGACCCTACACGAAGGGATAGCTCTCCATCGTCGCCGCCACGATCTGGCATATCTGGCTAGAGCGCAACAATCGATTTTTTCGGGAGATGGACAGAGGGATTACGGTCTTCTTCAACCAACTTCTCGATGACCTGCGCCTTTGGGAGGCTGCGGGCGCCCCTTTTGTAATTAGTTAATTCTTACTGCTTTGGCCCACGGGGGGAGGGGCCCTTATCTCCCCCCATCCTGTACTTCTTTCCCTTTTGATGAATATATGGTAGCCCTCCTGCCTTTACATAAAAAAAATTAAATGCTAAAGTCCATTGGTCCTTTTGTTCATCTCTACTATTAAAAGTCCCTAATGGTGGTATCGGTACATCATCCATCTCCACCCTATGATATCATTTTTTTTATTGTTTTTCTTAATTAGGTGCACTGCATTTTGGGATGTATTTATCAATTCAAGATAGACCAAATCAACCTATTTTATCTAGCAAACTTATTTTACTACATTGTAAGGTTATGAACAAGAGTGATATATTTGTCTCTCATCAGCATAGAATTATATCAGGTCACAATACTAGCTTTCTTCGGCAGCTTTTCTTCAAGGGAATGTGACAGAGGTGTATCTGATGGAGTAATCACATGAGGTTAGATTCTCAGTGTTGGATCTAGTATTGATGTTGTTAGGTTTTGTGTCGAATATGTGTATGAGTAGGCTACAAGGACTCTGTGTTGTAATGGGCAGGGTTGGTAGTTAGAGTCGGACTCTATCCAGGCCTCCACTATATAAAGGGAGGCAGCCCTGGGGTAACCAGGACAACGACTTCATAATAGTAGCATAGGTAAGAGAGGAGGTCAGGGGCCGGCATGTGGCCGTGACCTGGTTAGCCGTGTGCTACCGTATTATGGATTGGGGAGGAGCGCCCATAATCAGAGCTCCGCAGATGTAGGCGAAAGCTGAACTGCGTTACCAAACATTGTGTCTCCTGGCGTCGTTCGTGATCTTGCATCGGCGCATATCCTACCAAGTGGTATCAGAGCTTGATCGGCGAGGTTGGCCATGCAGAAGATCTCTAGGGACACGGGGTTTATGCATATACGGGCGTCGCAGAAAACACCTCATCGGCGCAAGGTGGAGCATGGCGGCGATCGACGATTCGATCGGTGGTGTCGGACACTTCGGGCAGGAGGCTCGAACCGTTCGATGGGCTACCGTTGGTAGGGATTGACCAGACGTGGCGATCGGGCTGACAAAGTAGCCGGCGAGGTCGGTAGGCGACGGCGACGACCTCGGCGTTCGCGATCAGACCGGTAGTTGCATAGGAGGCACTACATCACGACACTGGAGGTGAAGCTGTGGCGTGGATGCGGATAGCCAGGGTGCGGCATGTTTTGCCGTGCACGGATGTGATGCATAGTGGCGGGCTGGGAAGCCTGCTCGAGGGCTCGAAGATTGGAGATTGGAGTCCGAATTTGAGGTAGATTAGAAGTCTAAAAAGACTAGAATTAATCTTTAAGGGGTTCTCTCAACACTATAAAAAAAAGTCCAAGGGGGAGCCAAACCCAACAATCCAAAGCAATCAACAGTGTTTTTGAGCGCGGATTTCGGAGAAGTTTTTTTAGGCGTGAGATTCCGAAGGAGGGAGGCGTTCTTGGAGGGCTGTTAGCGATCTGTTCAAGATGACGAACAGGTCGGATGGCGATACATCCATCGACAAGCAATTGGCGTTGATAGAATCGCAGGTCGGCAGGATGAAACCGACACATACAAAATTTCGGTACGGTGAGGTTTGACGGTACAGGAAACTTTAGTTTATGGCAGGCAAGGGTCTGGCATATCCTGGTGTAACAGGAAATTGTGATGGCTCTTAAGGTGAATAAACCGGAGAAGGTGGAGGCCGGTGAATGAGGATAAGCGTCTATAATCAGAGCCCCGTAGATGTAGGCGAAAGCTGAACTGCGTTAACAAACATCATGTCTCCTGATGTCGTTCGTGATCTTGTATCGGCGCATATCCTAACAGATGTTATTACGACGATGCATATGATCACTCATCAGAGGATCATCGTCACCTCAAGCACGGATCAATACAATACACTGATACAGTAACTACGGAGCACAAGGAAGTTGGAAATCGACTTGGACACATACTAAATTCCGTTTAAACACTACATGACAGTGCGTGTGCTCTCCAGGTCTGACAGGAAACGGAGAAACGCTGCGCGCGACGAGGCGCCGCCGTCTTTCCAGGCCACGGAGGCGCTATCCCTGTGCGCCTCCACCCGCGCCCTGAGCTCCCTCCCCTGCTCGGACTCCATGACCAGCCTCACCTTCGCCTCCACCTCCTCGGCGGCGACCAGTCCCCGGAGCCACCCCTCCAGCTCTATGCCCACCCCCATCTCCTCCACCATGAGGACCTTGTTCATCCTCTGCTCGGCGTACAGCGGCCAGCACAGCATCGGCACGCCCGCCGTGATCCCTTCCAGCACCGAGTTCCACCCGCAGTGCGTCACGAACGCGCCCGTCGCCCGGTGCCGGAGCACGTCCACCTGAGGCGCCCACGACGTGACGACGCGGCCGCGGCCGCCGGTCCTCTCCCGGAACCCCTCCGGCAGCAGCGCGTCGAGGTCGCCACCGGGGACACCAACCATCCTGTCCTTCTCTCTGAACAGCAGAGCAAGCTATGAGAATGTTTAGAAGAAGGTAAGGCACTCGGAGAATCTGAATGCTCAGGTCAGCTCATCTTGATGCCATTCTAGCTTGTTTGTTGGAGCGCTAAGACTTGCTGGAAGTGGAACCTCTTTGGTTTTGTAGTTATGTTGCATGGGCTGGATTAATGGATTCAGAAATAAATTACTATCGTGTTGGCAACATTCGATAAAGATGGTATCTTTTAGATAATGGAATAAAATATTGGTCTCCACATGATAAGATGTACACATCTTAATCACAAACCATACTACAGTAAAGATGGTATCTTGCCAACGAATGAGAACACTAAAGCATTGAACAACGCATGTGTTTTAGGAGCTGAAATTGTAGTATATACTCTCAATATATATAAGTGAGTAAAGCAATGCTTTCTTTTTATTTGTTGAGCAAGCAAAGCAATGCTTTCCGGTAATGGCCATCGACAAAATTGTTAAGAGAGCTGTGTTTTATATGGTACATGATACATCCACTTGCTTGTGCAAGTAGGATCATGCTTGGTACCGCACACAGTTTTGATGAGAAAGAAACGCTCTGCATAAGCTAATTCTATTGACCTCTTATCTTTCTGAAGTTACATAAGATATCAACATGAATCTCACCACCTAGAAAACCTGCCAACACTGTCTTGTCCTTTACCTTATTTTCTTTAATAAAGCTCTCAAGTGCATTGCTAAGTTAAACCACCCTTTATAATTTTTATGTTTCTATAATTTATGTTCCCTTTCTCCCTTTTAGTTCCGTGGCAGAGCACGGGCATTGTACTAGTAGTGATATAGATGGTTGCACGCTTGTATATATAAATACCTTCTCTGTTCTAAAATATAAGGTATGCATGTATTTAAAAAAAGCCAATGTTTGTAACTTTTGACTAATAATTAAACTAAAAACATATGTTTAGTGTAATGCATGTGATATAATTAGGTTTATATTTGAAAATAATTTCATATGATGTTAATTTTACAGTTATCAATAATATATTCTAAGAGTAAATAATGATCAAAGTTTTACGTTATAAATTGGCGAGCGCCAGACGTCGTACGTCCGTCCGGACGCGTGCCGGACCAGCGCCGTCCGTCCGATCATACAGCGCGCGCGCCCGGCGTTGGCTAGATGTGTATGCCCAGCGTTGGCTAGATGTGGACATGCAGTTGATCATTTTTCAATTAAAAATTCTGATTTTTGTATAAAATTCAAACAGTGTTCAAAATATGTGGAACAAATTTTATAATTCTTCTAAAATCGAGAGCAACCCATTTTAAATATTTTTTAAATATTTTTTGATTTTTTTTTCACTTTTTCAATTTTTTTGATGTGAACCTAGAAGAAGGCACTTATGAAACTTACACTATACTGATGAAACTTGCCCGTGTGCTGAAGAAATATGATGAAACTTATATGTAATCTGATGAAACTTGAATGAAACATTTGAAAACTTCATGAAACTTGGATTAACCTAATGAAACTTCAAAAAACTTGGATTAAACCTGATGAAACTTGACAGTTCGACAAAGTTTAACGAGTATGAAACATAAGTTTCAATAGGCGAAATCTAAGTTTCACCAGATAAGTTTGAGGATTTAAATGGCAACATACATCTTGTTTTGTTCGTAAAAATACGAGGAACACGTTGGTGCAAACGGTTTGTGGATTAGAGCAACCAGTCAAAATTTATGGCCATCAAAAGAAAAAAAATGCTTATGGGACCCGCCTTGTATGCTACAGTTGCCACACTGTGCAGCGTCGCTGCGGGCGTCCAGCGCGAGCGCGTGCGTCCGGCCACCAGCACAGCAGCGTTTCCGTTATAAATTGTGTCAAAAACCTATATACCTTATATTTTGGAACAGAACGAATAACCTTTTGCACATGAAATTTTTTGCTTCTCATGTGAATTCATGCATCGAAGATAGCTCAATTTCCGTCGGCGGCTTCCTGATCGGGCATTGTCCTTGATGTTAGAAAATCACGAAACTAGTGAGACTCCGATAGTAGTTTTTTTTTTTAATAAAAAGGTCCTTTTTAACCCGGGCATTGACACTTTTTTTCTCTTAACCTGATCCAGTAAATATGGTCCATCAAGTGTGATGAGCAAGAGTGCTTTAGTTTTGACCAATTAAAGGTGATTTGACTAAAATGATATATGTATTTATATATTTTTACAAATCCTAAGTAAATTGTCAATTTGAGCATTTAATAATTGCATGATCATAAAAAAGTTACGTTTTTAAAAGTATTTTTGTGATTCTCAAAATTTTATAGTCACCTTAGAAAACAAGTGTATTTAATATGTCAAGGGTTGCACTCGAGCTCGTTCATTTCACTAGAGTAAAGATTGCACATTGCCTGCTTATGTGTCTCGCTTAAGAGCATGTACAATGCTTCAACTTAGCTGTAAGCCGTCTCTAAATGATGCCATGTCATATTTTTGTTGATGTGGATAAGAGAAATAAAAAAGAGAGGAGAGTCAACGCTACAACAAGCAACGGCGCTAGGAGGACGCAGCGCTTCTCCCGATTTCTTTTTTGCTCTGCCGCATGCACATGCAGCACGCCCATGCCTCATTTCTTTTTGCTAATGCGTGCATGCAGCGCTGCCACCACGCCCATGCATCTCATTTTCAAATTCATTATTTGATATATCTTCTAAATAATAACTCCGATTACCAAATCGGTTTCAAGCATGGGTTCCTGACTTTTTTGAGCAAAACTAGACCACACTTATCATATAAATTTTAAAAAAATTATTTTTATTTTAAGTTTTTTATTATCTATTGTTTGTTTTAATTTTAAATTTTTATTTTAAATTTATAAACACATGATAACCACAAATTTTAAATTTCATTCAACTATTAAATGATTGTGCAGACAGCTCTAAAAACGGTTCATTGTATGCATTATCTATAAAGCTGTCTATTGATGACATGACAATGTTTTAGAGAGTAGAGACGACAGCTATCTCTAGCATTGTACATGTCCTAATAGATGGCCTCGGAGATAACGGTCTATGTCTCGACCCGATCTGTCGGATCTCTCTTACATTCTAAATTTTGGCATAATTTTTTTTGACGAAATTCAAATTTGGCATATTTTAGATCCTTGCATTCTATCTGAGTTGTCAGGTATTTTTAAAATTTTCGAAGCTTCGGAGCATTTTGTGGTAATTACTATTTATTCTCTCTATAGAAAAATCCTTTAATTGGTTTCTCCCGGGAACTTTCCCTTTCGGAATTTCCACTCTGCTTCCAGCTTTCGCTGTTTAGAATACGTCTTCGGCGTCACCCTTTTTCCTTCCCTCGGCGCCGCACTGGCGGCCTGGCCCAGTTGGTCCAACCTCCTTCGCCCTCCCTCCCTGCTCGTTCAGGCTGAATGGAGGCTGCGCAAGGGCAACCCACGCCCTCACGCCGCTCGTTGCACCACGCGGCTCGGCTTTCTTTGGCGTTGTGCCGGCCTTAACTGGACCACGAAAGCCCGGCTTCCTCCCTCTTATTTCGTCTTCATCCTCCTCCTCCTCGTTTCTCCGGTTACTGTCTAACGTGGATGGCACACGCACTGTCATGTAGAAACGGAGCTTTAGCATTTGTCCGAGTCGGATTCGAATGATTCTTTGATTACTGTATCAATCAGCTCAGCAGTACTGAACGTCCTTCGTCTGAGCTTGCCGGTCTTTGAAAGAGGTGACCTTATCTTGTTTTGCCAATCATGGATGACAATTAAATAATAGACTTTGTAATGCTTAATCACTTTTATCATTGCATTGTTTCGGTCCACTTTTGTTGAGGACCATTTTGATGTTAGTATTGTAATGTCCTTTTGTTGAGGACTATTTGACTTTTGTTTGTCATATACATCTTTGGATATAGAGGCTGGATTAATTTCCATTATCGAAAAAAAAAAAATGTATGAGTAGAAAAAACATTTTCTAAAACATCACTTATTTTGGGACGGAGGTAGTGTTCCCGGCGGTGGCCGGAGGTGTGTCTGGCTTTGGCCAGGGTTGCAGCGGAGCGCTGCGGTTGTACCCCGTGTTTGCACGGATTTTTATTTTATTTTCTCCTGCTTATCAATGAAATAGGTCGGCAGTTCTCCTGCCCCTCTTTCAAAAAAAAAAAAAAAAAAATGTAGCAACATCCGAAATCTATTCCTTATATTATTACAATTAGTTCAATATCATCGTATATGTCACTTTTAACCAATTATGTCGGTCAAGTCTTTATGGGCTCAAGAAAAAAAAATATCGTGTAGGATCTCAGAGTGCCCTTTAATGTTCCTTTAGCTATTTTTAGAAGATTGTTAAAAAATAAGCACTCTGAAAGAGGCCCTAAGCCTTCTCTGATTTTTCTCTCATCCCGTAAACAGCCCCTTCACCCCTCAATTCTAGGGGCTCCTAATCCAACCCTTTTATTCCAGCTAAAAAATATAGGAAGGGAATTCATTCGGTAGTTCATTAGACCAAACCCATTAATTGAGGTTCCCCATTCTTTTGTTAATCGGGGTTGTGTTTTAGAATGAGGGGGTCTTTTAGAAATGCTCTGTATAAGCTAAAAGATGTTTTTAGAGTAAGTCGTAACACCTAAGCAATTACTACCTCCGTCCCAAAATAAGTGATGTTTTAGCTTAATCCTAAGTCAAACTTTTCTTTCTTTAAACGTCAATTCCTATAAATTCGTATAGTTTAATACCATATAAATTATATATTATGAAAGTATTTCTCATTGTGAACCTAAAAAACATAAATCCTGTGGTATTAAACTACACAAAATTTAGAAATTGTTGGTCAAAGAAAAAGCTGTTTAACTTAGGACAAAACTAAAACATCACTTATTTTAGGACGGAGTGAGTAAGTGACAACTAGCTAGTTCTCTACTCATACGTACTTGTTCTACTTTTTCACTGTCCTCTGCATTTGTAAATTTGAACTGCGTGTAATCTGGTCATTGTTCCCGTCACTGCGGAGTAGTTGCAAGGCGGTACATAATTGTACAATGCGATGCCGGTACATAATTGTACAATGCGGTGCCACTCTTTTACTACCATTTGATTATAGAGGAATACTCCAGAACACTACTGACTTAACGATAATGCAAATCTCCACAGTCTAATATTTTTTCCCCAGAGAACCGAAGAGAAGGAGACTTCAAAGGGCAGAGGAAGCAAGGAATCTCCAGGAAATGGAATTACCACATTTCATGGCGAGTAAAATGCACCGGCGGCCCTTCAACTTGGCAGGGTGTGTCATCCAGGTCCCTGTACTTTGAAAACAGCGATTTCGGGTCCAGTAACTCGTCCTGGGCTTCTCCCGTGGTCCAAATCGGCTCCGGCCCAGCCGAAACACCGACGTGGCACGCCACGCTGGAGCGCACGTGAGTGATAGACTCCAGCATCGCTTCGTCTCCAATGCGTCCTCCATTTTTTGCGTCTCCTCGCATTCGTCGTCACGGAGGGCCATCGGGGCGGAGGTAATCGGCGGCGAGCGGTGGCGCGCCACGGAAGGAGAAGGAAGGAGGCGGCCCCTGTGGGTGGTGGCGTCAACGGCGTTAGACAATGGCGCCGAGATTGCGGCAAAAAGGCCATGCCCAGCCTACGTACGGTGAGTTAAGCAGACCCAATCTCTTCTCTAATGGTGTTCGTTCTTGGTGAATCAGTTGATGGAAGGGCGCAATAGTGGATATAGTTGCATCGTTGATGTGGAAAGTTTAGGTCTTGGGGCTGGGGTTTAAGCAAGATTTGTGGTTTTGTTTTTGGGTCTGTATAGGCCGGGGAACTGATGTTTGATCACGGTATTGTAGGTGGCAGTGGTGATGAGTTCACAGTAGAGATTCACCACGGTGGATTTTTCGTTGGGTCTGGTTATCTCAGGACATATGTGGATGGGAAGGTCTCATGGTTTGATCACTATGAAGTGGACACTTGGTCGACACTGTGGTTCAATGATTTTGTTGAGCAGCTTGGCTATGAGAAGTCAGATGATTATTTGAAGGTTTTTTGGTTGCTACCAGGGAAGGAGTTATATGATGGTTTGAGGATACTTAGTTCTGATGCAGACACCAATGCCATGTGTTCAGTGGCTGACAGGGTGAAGAACTTAATTCTGTACTTTGACCATGAACATAATGTTGGAGGATTAGATTGGAATGATGTAGTGGTTAGAGAAGAAATAGAGAAGAAAGAGAAAACACAAACTGCTGATGACTGTGGTAGTGGCATTGATGATGATGATGATAGTGAAGACTCAGAATTTGTGGTAGTTTGCGGATGAAAAACGCATTGCGGTGTGCCTGTCCTTGCCGGCGCTCGCCGCCCCAGGCTTCTTGCTCGGCCAGCCGGACTGCTAGAGCCAAGCCAGCGTCCGCCGCCGCCGCCGCCGGTGCGGGAGGAATGGAATTTGGGCAGGTGACCGGTGTCGCCGCCGCCATTGTCTAACGCCGTTGACGCCACCACCCACAGGGGCCGCCTCCTTCCTTCTCCTTCCGTGGCGCGCCACCGCTCGCCGCCGATTACCTCCGCCCCGATGGCCCTCCGTGACGACGAATGCGAGGAGACGCAAAAAATGGAGGACGCATTGGAGACGAAGCGATGCTGGAGTCTATCACTCACGTGCGCTCCAGCGTGGCGTGCCACGTCGGTGTTTCGGCTGGGCCGGAGCCGAGTTGGACCTCGGGAGAAGCCCAGGACGAGTTACTGGACCCGAAATCGCTGTTTTCAAAGTACAGGGACCTGGATGACACACCCTGCCAAGTTGAAGGGCCGCCGGTGCATTTTACTCGCCATGAAATGTGGTAATTCCATTTCCTGGAGATTCCTTGCTTCCTCTGCCCTTTGAAGTCTCCTTCTCTTCGGTTCTCTGGGGAAAAAATAATTAGACTGTGGAGATTTGCATTATCGTTAAGTCAGTAGTGTTCTGGAGTATTCCTCTATAATCAAATGGTAGTAAAAGAGTGGCACCGCATTGTACAATTATGTTCG
>SPJY01003267.1:2282161-2333738 GCA_005191435.1 Raddia distichophylla
ATAGTGGATCCTCAATGTATCAATGGTACCACGTAAGCACCACCTAATGCTTCCTCCATATCACAAAACTTTTAGATTTGTCCTAAGTTAAAATTTTAAAACTTTCTCTCCAAATCTTTTGAACTTGTAGATTGGGTACATAGAAATAATACATACAGATACGTCTCAAAAAGCATTTCCATAATATCATATTTTCTGTAGATTTTATAAATAAATCGCAATAGTCATAAATGGTCAAATTAAGTTGCATTTTGAAAACTGTGTTGATATTCAAAATATTAAGTTTTTTGTGATATGGAGGGTGTAGTGTTGTAACTCTTGTTAGATCTAATACTAATGCGGAAGCTATTAGGATCAACGCTTAGCCTAATACCGAACCACTAAACACAGTCATTAGGGAATCTTACTTGAGCTTGATGATACCATGAGGGTTGAAAAGAACAGTAGGCCGTAGGGGCCTGCTTGGTGACGAGTCGGTGCAGAGAGCCGAAGGGGACGCAGGGAGGGACAACCTCATCGGTGTAGACGCGGTTCCCGGCGACGGCCTTCCCAACACTTCATTAACTCTGCTCAGATCGGCTAGAGGGGAATCGGGAGCAAAGGAGAACCTTTGTAGCGTTGGCTACAGTAGGCGCCGGGCATCCCTATTTATATGGCACTGGGTGAGGGGGGCCGCAACCACAGTTTGAAGGTGCACCCCCGATCAGGGCGCGTGATTAGGAGAGGTATAAATGACTGTCGTTAAGGACGTTAATGACCATGATTATGGCGGTGTTGATGACCGCAATTAGGGTGTTTAATTACCTTTATTATGGCTCGGTCAGAGAGAGGGTTAGCCTAATGGTCAAAAATCCAACAACTCTAACTTAACCAATAATATATTATAAGAAGATTGTGGTCTTTTCCTTGTACAAGTTAATAGGGTATCCTTGTACACACAGATGTGTAAGATGATGCATTGAGATATGTCCGGCTACCTCCCTACACTTTTTTTTTCTTTCTAAAATCCCAAGTTTCTCAAATTCCTGGCATGATATCCTTCTTCCTCCTTACTTCTGGTGGCTAAACTTCGTATGAGAATTTGATAAACATATGGTCTTTTTTTTAAAAAAAAAATGATAGTACTCAAAGCACCATCCTAGTGCACCAGGCGTGGCAAGAAGCCCATGTACATGTGGGAAATATGTGCTTGTATAATGTACGGGGAAAAAAGATAAAAGATAGCAAAAACATCAACATGTTTATTACTGCCTCTAGAATCTAGTCCTAACCCTCAAACTTGAATATCTAGATTTCTAAATCCACTGTTCATAGCCCTAAACTTTAGAATTGGATCAATATTTGAGGTTAGCGATAAATATACCAGCCACGGATGAGTTCGACAACCCCACGAGAAAAACATCAAAAAATAATCCAGCTCAATAAATGCTAGGCTAAGAAAAAAACCGCTTGCCATTTAAGAAGGAAAAAAAATTAGGTGCACGCGATTCAACAAAACGCTAAGATATGCAACGTGAACTCCTCATCCGTTAAGCCAAACAGGCAAATCAGGCTCGGTTAGTCGGTCAGGCAGCCGGAGGCTGGAGGCCCACCGCCTTTCGAGCCTTCCAGGCTCAATCGGTTTCACGTTTCGGCCACTTTCGCTTTCTGGCTGGCATTGGGTGCCAGCAGGTGGGCCGGCCGAGACGGATACCCTGTGAAACAGCAAGAGGCATGCATGTGCCAAACTTTACCTTGCCGACACAGCACGATGCGACATGGGCAACCGCACCGGTTTCTCCCAAGCTAGTCTCGATCGCCGGCCGAAGCTTTCACGGAGCGCCGCCACACTTCCGTGCCCTTCTCGCCGGCGACGGCGACCAGGTAATCAAGGCAAGGAAACGACCGGCGGCTACAGGTATTAGGCCAATATATGGAGTCATGGAGAGCACGTGGGTCCGTTGGAAAGTGTAAGTTGGGAGGCCAGTTCCACAGGCCACGGCCCAACCGTAAACTTCGTTTGGAACACCAATTTTTTCCCTTCCGGTGCTGCTAAAAATCGGACGCCCGGCCCTTCGCCCCCAATGACTCTTCTGATCTTCTCTCTCTCCTCCAGCATGTAGATGCAACGGCCACCGGCGCCGCCACCTCTTGCCGGCCGGCCGGCGCTGTCGGAGCTGCCTCCTCCTTCTTCTTCTCCTCCCCTCTCTCTCTATAAAAATGTGTGTATGAATATCCTCTTTGCTCCTTCTGATTCACTTCTTACCCGATGAGATAGATGTAAGGTGACCAGATCCGATAGGCATGATACGTGGCATTGTTTGAAACAAGCATCCAATTTTATTCACCAAATCCGACATCTGATCTGTAGCGGCTTCCTTTTTTCCTTGATTTCAGCTGGGATAGATTTATTGATTTCCTATAATCTTGTAAATCAAAAAGACTGGTCAAGTTGTATTTAGTACCTGCCCAACCGTTGATGTATATTGCATAACTTTCCACATTAGTTTAATTTCTTTGGATGGATTGATGACAACATGCAATTCAATATGGCACCAAAACGAAGACATCATGCTACAAATAGAAAAAAAGGCAGACGCCAGCGTCCGGACGTCCATTCAAACATGCGCGCCGGACCAGCGGCGACCGTCCAATCAGCCACCTGCGCGCGCCCATACGTTGGCTATATGTGCTAGATGTGCAGTTGATCATTTTTAATTAAACTTCTGATTTTTGTATAAAATTCAAACATTGTTCAAAATGCATGGAATAAATTTCATAATTCTTTTAAAATCGAGGGCAACCCATTTTAAATACTTTTTAAATTTTTAGAATTTTTTCACTTTTTCAATTTTTTATGTGAACTTAGGAGAACTCACTTATGAAACTTACACTATACCAGTGAAACTTGGCCGTGTGCTGATGAACCTTGGCCCACGTATTGATGAAGGCGAGCGCCAGATGAAACCTGATAAAACTTGGATGTAACCTGATGAAACTTGGATAAAACCTATTGAAACTTGATGAAACTTGGATTAACCTAATGAATCTTGAAGAAACTTGGATGAAACCTGTTGAAACTTGATGAAACTTGAATTAAACCTGATGAAACTTGACAGTTCGACAAGTTTAACGAGTATGATATCCAAGTTTCATTAGGCGAAACCCAAAGTTTCACTAAGCAAGATTGAAGTTTGAGGAAACCCAGTCAAAATTTGCAACATACGTCTTGTTTTGTTCGTAAAAATACGAGGAACGCGTTGGTGCAATCGGTTGGTGGATTAGAGCACCCAGTCAAAAATTATGGTCACCGGAAGCAGCGTGCTCACGTGAGCCCATCCCTGCATGCATGCCGACGGAGCGCCTTCGCGCGCGTTGCGCGCGTCTGGTCACGCCGGACGACCACTCGTAAGTGTTTTCAGAAAAAAAAAAAAAAGGTTCCTGAAAAGATCTTTAGAATTTGTTGCATTTTAATACCACCAAAAACTTAACGTTACTATCTTTTACCACTTCAGAAGTAAGGTAGTGATCGGGACAATATTATACTACAAATAAAAAAATGGTTCTAGGAAACAACCATATTTTTGAATTATAGAAAGAACTTGTTGTATTTTAATACCACCAAAAGATTACCATCTTTACCACTCCCTCCATAAAAGAAACTTAGCACCATTATTTTTTAAAATTTTGCTATATAGCGCTCTAAATTGGTCGTTGTTGCCTTATAGAACTCTTTTTTTAAAAAAATAAATAAATAGTACAAAGCCGAACACTGAGCGTTTGGGCTGGACACATGGCCTCCAAAATTTCGCCACGTCGTCTAGCAAACAGCAGCCGTCTGATTTTCGCGTTAATCAAAATCCGACCGTCCATGTTAAATTAACATTGAAAAGAAAATATGCTGCACATTTTAGAACAATGCGGGTAGCTTGCTCTGTTGGCTAGCTAAGCAATCTCTCACCCCATAGCCCAGGGTTCGAATCCCGCCACCGCCGCATATTTTTCATGGTTTTTCCCCAGGCGCTTATACAGCCATTTAGCTGTGTTAAGAACGAACCTGTTGCTTGCTCAGTTGGCTATGCGCATATTTTTCGTGTTTTGCTATTTCTAACATTTTTTTGCACGTCGCAAAAAAATCTAAAAAATTGAAAGCTTCCAAAAATTAAACCATGACTGCAAAAAGAATATCCATAAAAAATTTGATGATGTTATTCAAAGTTTATAAAGTACAAATTTACAAATAATTTGCACTTTCTTATTAAGGGTATATTTCTCCTCGATTTTTCATTTCTCAACCTTACTTCCAAAAATTAAACCATGACTACAAAAAGAATATCCATAAAAAATTTAATGCCATTCAAAGTTTATAAAGTCCAAATTTATAAATAATTTGCTCTTTCTTATTAAGGACATATTTCTCCTCGATTTTTCATTTCTCACCTTTTTTTTGCACGTCGCAAAAAATCAAAAAAATTGAAAGCTTCCAAAAATTAAACCATGACTACAAACAGAATATCCGTAACAAATTTGACGTTATTCAAAGTTTATAAAGTATAAATTTTCAAATAATTTGCTATTTCTTATAAGGGCATATTTCTCCTTGATTTTTCATTTCTCAACTTTACTTCCAAAAATTAAACCATGACCGCAAAAAGAATAACCATAAAAAATTTGATGTTATTCATAATTTATAAAGTCCAATTTTACAAATAATTTGCTCTTTCTTATTAAGGGCATATTTCTCTTCGATTTTTCATTTCTCAACTTTATTTACGGTAGATCTCCAAAAAAAAAATTTGAAAGTTTTTTAAACAAAATTGCTAATTGTCTCTTTTTCATATGTTTATTTTGTTTTATGGATTCACCTCTCCTCGAAGAGTCATCAAGCAATCGTCTGCAAGTTATTTACAAAGTCAGCCAGATGATAATTAAGTAAGTACAACTTTATAATTAGAATCACTTTTGTGTTTACATGAACTTGGAGCTTACTCCTACAGTGTTGCCTTTATGATCTTATCTATTTTTTAAATATACAATTGCTACTTGGTGAACATTGAAGCATTTGAACAGAAGCCTTAGAGACAACATGAATTTAGATTTCATGAATTTATGTCCTACCAAAATAGCAATGTTCAAGTGCTGGATCTAACTTTGTGTTTCTGCCTATGAAAATTCATTTGTTTGTTTTCAATGCGGATGAAACATCTTATACTTTATTGCTGACCAACTAAGAGGAAACTATATTAGCACCCGTACTTCTTTCCATATTGCTGCTTGATGCGTACGTCCTATCATGTCAAGCTTTTTTTGTCGGATCAATACTGCTGTTAGTTAGACTTTATTTAGTAGTGCCAAGCACTATGCTGGACACAAAGGCAGGTGTCTAGGAAGGAATCCTCCTTATTTTGTTAGTACAAACTCTGTCGCTACAAGTTATTTACCAGGGCGTTGATACATGGATGACAATGTTTGTTTACTTACATTAACGGCTACGACGTTACAATCCGACCAGCCCCGTTAATTTAGCAGTGCATTTGTTCAGTCAAGTTTGTCAGCAATCAGACAGCACTGTTTCGCTTCATGCTGTCCGCCACATCCCCAGTTAGCACTTCTACTCGTTGTGCTAATCAACACCGGAAGCTTCCGACCGATAAGAAAAATGCTTGTGGCCCGCTAGGCTAACAAACACAGTGTTTCCGTTGGCGTCCACTGCGGTGCACGACACCCGCATAAGCCAGCTTTGCAGGCATTGCTTCCCTTGGCTGTCTCAGCTAGTTTCCTATATAGCGTTCTAATTTGGTCATTATTGCTATATACCACCAAAAATTTAAGTCTTTATAATATACCACTGTAAATTTATCATATTTAGCCCTATAACACTATCATACGTTACTATCATTGAAAATATTTAAAACAAATAGAAAACAATTTGAAAGAAATCCAAAGGAAATATGTGATGCCGAATACAAGTGCATCCAGCTACATGAATTTTGAAGTTCATAATTAAACATTTTAAATAACAAAGTAAAATGAATTTCAAAAAAATAAAACAATTCAAAAAACATTATACAAATTAAAAGTAAAAAATTGATGTGACAAATATGATAGTATTCAAACGACCTATAGCTCCTAAAATTCGGAACCAAACAATTTATCATTTAAAATACCGAACCCAAACAAAATTTTTAATTTCACAATTATGTTTGTATATAACTTCACAATTATGTTTGTATTTAGGATTTCGTAGGCCAAATTGTTGAGATTGCAATTTGATGCGATGAATACATGTGCATTTAGCATCTCAACATTTCTTAAGATTTTTTGTAATATCCTTTATATTTGTTTCGAATTATTAATTATCCTTTATCGTATTAGCCTTCAGTAGCGCGTGAGCAGGCGGAGCAATGGTGAAGGCGAGGTGGTGTGGAGGCGAACCAAGAAGTGAGGACCTCAGTGAGCATAGATCCAGCGGTGGCGGAGCTCGACAAACCTAGATCCGACGGCGGCAATGCTCAGGATTGCCCATCGTCGTATTTAGACGAGAAAGGTGCACGAGCAGGTCGTCGAAGCCCGGGGTCGCTAGATCCGACCGAGTAAGGACACGGCGACCACGAATCCACACATGAAAGGTGCAGAGGAGGTTGTCGGAGCTTGGGATCGCAGGATCCGGCCAAGAAAGGGTGTGGTGGCCACAAATCCATGGCGAGGTTGGTGCGGGAAGAGGTCGTCGGAGGTTCGGAGCTAAGGACGACACGAATGGATGTTACAAGAGCTCGGGTTGATGGGCTTCAGGTGATGCTTGAGCCAGCAACCAACCATCCACTCATGCGAGTCTAGGCGAGATGATGCAGGACAGTAAACACACTGTTCTGCATCACCTCAATCGAGTTTCGGTAAGTCTGGCTAGCTCGATCAAACCTGAGTACCTGACCGAGATGAAACAGGAGCCAAACCCTTCCAAGAATATGAAAGAAATCGGCGGGTTCCTGTTCGTGTTAGACCAATTTCGGTGGCGCTTGCTTGCGCCGTGGGTGGTCGACGGCGACGGCGCATCATACGTGTGAGTGTGAATACGCGGGGAATGCTGTGCGCGCGCCGAACGCGGACGGTGGTGCGGTGCGCTCTATCAGGGCATCTGCGCCTCTGCGGTCGTCGTTTTCTCTTGGTTGCGTTGTCGGTACAAGTGGGGCCGGTCAAAGACCGGCAAGGTCATGCTTCCTGCTTTAGTTCGAAGACCTTGCTGGTGTTTCTCAAATGGTTGAAATCTTCCAGCCCCGTGATTCGATCTTGTGTTACGAGCTCTTTTTTTTATTTGATCGATTAAAAGAGCATTGCACTGTAAATACTGGAAATTTCTACGATCCTAGGACCATGCATATGTAATGCAGAGAAAATTGACTTCAAAGCACCTTTGGCTTTGGTTGTGCTATATAGCATGGATATAAGTTACACATTCACGTTATAGCACTATAAATGTGAGGAACTTTGTTGCCCTTTGTTAATCGAACAAATTCAATGACCCTCAGTTAAAAAAATGAGGTTATGATCATTTTCTATTTGAGAATGCTCAAAGACACAACTATCAGGGTGTTATGATCATCTGTTATGAAGTAAAAGCATTTTTCTTTTTTGGTTTTCTTTTTTATTGCTTGACTTTAGAGCAACAAATTGTTTGTCATTTCAAATTTTGTAAGCGTTTATAATGGCCTTATGCATCTCTAGTAGGCTTGAAACCAAACCCAATATGTCAAATTCCATAATTAGACATTTAAATTCCAATTTTGACAAGATTTATCCAAAATAAAAATATCAATATAGTTAATAAATATATATAGTGGATCCTCAATGTATCAGTGGTACCAAACGTAAGCAACACCTTAATGCTTCCTCCATATCACAAAACGTTTAGATTTGTCCTAAGTTAAAATTTTAAAACTCTCTCCAAATCTTTTGAACTTTTAGATTAGATACATAGAAATAATACATATAGATACGTCTCGAAAAGCATTTTCATAATATCATATTTGTCGTATATTTTACAAATAAATCGCATTGGTCATAAATGGTCAAATTAAGTTGCATTTCAAAAACCTTGTTGATATTCAAAATAGTAAGTTTTTGTGATTTGAAGGGTGTAGTGTTGTAACTCTTGTTAGATCTAATACTAATGAGGAAGCTATTAGGATCAATGCTTAGCCTAATACCGAACCACTAAACACAGTCATCAGGGAATCTTACTTGAGCTTGATGATGCCATGAGTGTTGAAAAGAACAGTAGGCCGTAGGGGCCTACTTGGTGGCGAGTCGGTGCAGAGAGCCGAAGGGGACGCAGGGAGGGACAACCTCATCAGTGTAGACGCGGTTCCCGGCGACGGCCTTCCCAACACTTCAACGCCTCTGCTCAGATCGGCTAGAGGGGTGTCGGGAGAAGAGGAGAACCTCTGTAGCGTTGGCTACAGTAGTCGCGGGTCATCCCTATTTATATGGCGCTGGGTGAGGGGGGCCGCAACCACGGTTTGAAGGTGCGCCCTCGATCAGGGCGCGTGATTAAGGGAGGTATAAATGACCGTCATTAAGTACGTTAATGACCATGATTATGGCCGGCATTAATGACCGCAATTAGGGTGCTTAATTACCTTTATGGCTCGGTCAGAGAGAGGGTTAGCCTAACGGTTAAAAATCCAACAACTCTATTTTAACCAATAATATATTATAAGAAGAGTGTGATTTTTCCTTGTACAAGTTACAAGGGTATCCTTGTAAAACCCTGCCGAACCCTACACTAAGATGTGTAAGATGATGCATTGAGATATGTCCGGCTATCGCCCTACAATTTTTTTTCTTCTAAAATCCCAAGCTTCTCAAATTCCTGGCATGATATCCTTCTTCCTCCCTCTTCCTCCTTACTTCTGGTGGCTAAACTTCGTATGAGAATTTGATAAACTTACGGTTTTTTTTTTAAAAAATGATAGTACTCAAAGTAACATCCTAGTGCACCAGGCGTGGCAAGAAGCCCATGTACATGTGGGAAAAATGTGCTTGTATAATGCACGGGAAGAAAGATAAAGATTGCAAAGACATCAGCATGTTTATTACTGACTCTAAAATCTAGTCCTAACCCTCAAATTTCAATATCTAGATTTCTCAATCCATTGTTCATAGCCCTAACTTTAGAATTGGATCAATATTTGAGGTTAGCGATAAACATTCCGTTCACCTATGAGTTAGACAACCCCACGAGAAAAACATCAAAAAGAAACCAGCTCAATAAATGCTAGGTTAAGAAAAAACCTCTTGTCATTTAAGAAGAAAAAAAAAATCAGGGGCACGCGATTCAACAAAACGCTAAGATATGCAACGTGAACTCCTCATCAGTTAAGCCAAACAGCAAATCAGGCTCGGTTGGTCAGTCAGGCAGCCGGAGGCTGGAGCCCCACCGCCTTTCCAGCCTTCCAGGCTCGATCGGTTTCACGTTTCGGCCACTTTCGCTTTCTGGCCGGCGTTGGGGGCCAGCAGGTGGGCCGGCCGAGACGGATACCCTGTGAAACAGAAGAGGCATGCATGTGCCAAACTTTACCTTGCCGACACAGCACGATGCCGTCGATGCGACATGGGCAACCGCACCGGTTTCTCCCAAGCTAGTCTCGATCGCCGGCCGAAGCTTTCACGAAGCGCCGCCACACTTCCGTGCCCTTCTCGCCGGCGACGGCGACCAGGTAATTAAGGCAAGGAAACGACCGGCGGCTACAGGTATTAGGCCAATATGGAGTCATGGAGAGCACGTGGGTCCGTTGGAAAGTGTAGGTTGGGAGCCCAGTTCCACTCTTTTACGGTACCTACAAAAAAAAAATACTACCATAGCAGTATATTTTAGATCCGACCGTCCGTTTGTTAGGACGTTTTAGTCTTTTCTTTCATGGCATGCATGCATAGAAGGAAACAATTGGAATCAAAATAATTAATCGCATGCATGGAAACTAATTGGATGCATCAGGTAATTCACACATGGAAACAAATTAGCATGATCAGGTAATTAACGCATGGTAATTAATGCACCCCATAATTAGCGCATGGAAACAGATTTGCATACAAAATTAACGCCATGGAAAGATGCATCATCCTAGTATGGAAATAAATTAGTGTAATTAGTTGGGTGCCAGCAGGTGGGCCGGCCGAGACGGATACCCTGTGAAACAGCAAGAGGCATGCATGTGCCAAACTTTACCTTGCCGACACAGCACGATGCGACATGGGCAACCGCACCGGTTTCTCCCAAGCTAGTCTCGATCGCCGGCCGAAGCTTTCACGGAGCGCCGCCACACTTCCGTGCCCTTCTCGCCGGCGACGGCGACCAGGTAATCAAGGCAAGGAAACGACCGGCGGCTACAGGTATTAGGCCAATATATGGAGTCATGGAGAGCACGTGGGTCCGTTGGAAAGTGTAAGTTGGGAGGCCAGTTCCACAGGCCACGGCCCAACCGTAAACTTCGTTTGGAACACCAATTTTTTCCCTTCCGGTGCTGCTAAAAATCGGACGCCCGGCCCTTCGCCCCCAATGACTCTTCTGATCTTCTCTCTCTCCTCCAGCATGTAGATGCAACGGCCACCGGCGCCGCCACCTCTTGCCGGCCGGCCGGCGCTGTCGGAGCTGCCTCCTCCTTCTTCTTCTCCTCCCCTCTCTCTCTATAAAAATGTGTGTATGAATATCCTCTTTGCTCCTTCTGATTCACTTCTTACCCGATGAGATAGATGTAAGGTGACCAGATCCGATAGGCATGATACGTGGCATTGTTTGAAACAAGCATCCAATTTTATTCACCAAATCCGACATCTGATCTGTAGCGGCTTCCTTTTTTCCTTGATTTCAGCTGGGATAGATTTATTGATTTCCTATAATCTTGTAAATCAAAAAGACTGGTCAAGTTGTATTTAGTACCTGCCCAACCGTTGATGTATATTGCATAACTTTCCACATTAGTTTAATTTCTTTGGATGGATTGATGACAACATGCAATTCAATATGGCACCAAAACGAAGTCATCATGCTACAAATAGAAAAAAAGGGCGGACGCCAGCGTCCGGACGTCCATTCGGATGGCCACGCGCATCGGACCAGCGACGACCGTCCGATCAGCTACCCGCGCGCGCCTGAACGTTGGCTAGATGTGCTAGATGCGCGGTTGATCATTTTTCAATTAAACTTCTGATTTTTGTATGAAATTCAAACAATGTTCAAAATGCATGGAATAAATTTCATAATTCTTTTAAAATCGAGGGCAACCCATTTTAAATACTTTTTAAATTTTAAAATTTTTTACTTTTTCAAAATTTTTTGATGTGAACCTAGGAGAACTCACTTATGAAACTTACACATATACTAGTGAAACTTGGTCGTGTGCTGATGAACCTTAGCCCACGTATTGATGAAGACGAGCGCCAGATGAAACCTGATGAAACTTGGATGTAACCTGATGAAACTTGGATAAAACCTGTTGAAATTTGATGAAACTTGGATTAACCTGATGAATTTTGAAGAAACTTGGATGAAACCTGTTGAAACTTGATGAAACTTGGATTAAACCTGATGAAACTTGACAGTTCGGCAAGTTTAACGATTATGAAATCTAAGTTTTATTAGACAAAACCCAAAGTTTCACTAAGCAAGATTGAAGTTTATGGAAACCCGGTCAAAATTTGCAACATATGTCTTGTTTTGTTCGTAAAAATACGAGAAACGTGTTGGTGCAAACGGTTGGTGGATTAGAGCACTCGGTCAAAAATTATGGTCACCGGAAGCAGCGTGCTCACGTGGGCCCATCCCTGCATGCATGCCGACGAAGCGCCTTCGCGCGCACGTTGCGCGCGAGTCCGGTCGCGCCAGACGACCGCGTGTAAGTGTTTTAAAAAAAAAGTTCTTGGAAAGATCTTTAGATTTATACGAAAGAATTTGTTGCATTTTAATACCACCAAAAACTTAACGTTACTATCTCTTACCACTTCAGAACTAAGGTAGTGATCAGAACAATATTATACTACAAATAAAAAAGGGTAAATATCACTGTTGCCATTATAACTCACTCCCTGACCGCGCTTGACATTTCGAAAAGGCCTCAATCAGCGTTGACATTTTAACTGTCAATCTCTCTCATACGTGCCATTATCAGGACTTACGGGGGCAATACGGACATGAATACGCTGTGAAATACGGCTGATAGGTGGGTCCCACCTATCATACCCTCAATCACCTTCTTCCTCAATGCTTCTTCTTCCTCTCCTCTCTCTCTCTCTCTCTCTCTCTCTCTCTCTCTCTCTCTCTTCGACGAGCTCGGCCGCCGCACCTCCCCGACGGCGACCTCCCCCCAGCACCCTCCCCGGGCGGCGACCTCCCCGGCGGCGGAGGAGCCCCGCCGCCGCCGCCCTGCATCCACGTGCGCCGCAGGGGAGGCCGTGGCCTCCGGTGAGCTCGGTGATGGCAGCGCCGGCGATCGGCGGTGGCTCCGGCGAAGGGGAGATGTCCAGGAGCAAGGTGAGAACAAGGGGAAGAGGTTGGGGTGGTCGAAGAAGGGGGTTACCAAAGAAAATCGGATCTCCCGGCGACAATGGTGGCACAGCCGAAGGGAAAACGACGGCGAGGTGGCTCCAGGGTCTCTCGGCTCGGGGTTTGTGGGGGAAAACAGTGCATAGGCCGAAGGCCAAGCTCGGGGACTAGCTACTAGGGTTCTAGGTTCACGGAATCGACGAGTTCGGCATCGTCTTCCTCGGTTCCGGCGGCTTGGAGTTGCCCGTGCTGCTCCTCCGCCGCTCGTGCTGCTCCTTCGCCCCACCGCCGCCCGTGCTGCTCCTCCGCCGCCCTGCTGCCGCCCGTGCTGCTCCTCCGCCGCCGCGCGCCATGCCCTGCCGCCGCCCGTGCTGCCCCGCCGCCGCCCGTGCCGCCAGAGCTCACCGTCGGGAAGGTCGACGCCGGGGAGGGAACTCGCCGCCGGAGGGAGCTCGCCGGAGGATCTCGCTGCCTTGGCCGGAGAGAGAGAGAGAGAGAGAGAGAGAGAGAGAGAGAGAGAGTGAGAGAGAGAGAGAGAGAGAGGAGGAAGAAGAAGCTGTGAGAGACTGACAGGTGGGACCCACCTGTCAGCCCGTATTTCCCCGTATTCGCGTCCGTATTGCCCCCGTAAGTCCTGATAATGGCACGTATGAGAGGGATTAACAGTTAAAATGGCAACGCTGATTGAGGCCTTTTCGAAATGTCAAGCGCGGTCAGGGGGTGAGTTATAATGGCAACAGTGATATTTACCCAATAAAAAATGGTTCTAGGAAACAGCCATATTTTTGAATTATAGAAAGAACTTGTTGCATTTGAATACCACCAAAAGACTCAACGTTACCATCTTTTACCACTCCCTCCATAAAAGAAACCTAGCACCATTATTTTTTAAAATTTTGTTGTATAGCGCTCTAAATTGGTCGCTATTGTCTTATAGAACTCTTTTTTTTGTGTGGAAAATTTCCTATATAGCGTTCTAATTTGGTCATTATTGCTATATACCACCAAAAATTTAAGTCTTTATAATATACCACTGTAAATTTATCATATTTAGCCCTATAACACTATCATACGTTACTATCATTGAAAATATTTAAAACAAATAGAAAACAATTTGAAAGAAATCCAAAGGAAATATGTGATGCCGAATACAAGTGCATCCAGCTACATGAATTTTGAAGTTCATAATTAAACATTTTAAATAACAAAGTAAAATGAATTTCAAAAAAATAAAACAATTCAAAAAACATTATACAAATTAAAAGTAAAAAATTGATGTGACAAATATGATAGTATTCAAACGACCTATAGCTCCTAAAATTCGGAACCAAACAATTTATCATTTAAAATACCGAACCCAAACAAAATTTTTAATTTCACAATTATGTTTGTATATAACTTCACAATTATGTTTGTATTTAGGATTTCGTAGGCCAAATTGTTGAGATTGCAATTTGATGCGATGAATACATGTGCATTTAGCATCTCAACATTTCTTAAGATTTTTTGTAATATCCTTTATATTTGTTTCGAATTATTAATTATCCTTTATCGTATTAGCCTTCAGCACATCATACCACCAAGCGCTAAAGAAGTAAAGAACCATGAGAGCGTTCACCCACGCACCGACCAGATTGAGCAACGCAACGCTTGGTCCTTTAGTGCTCTTGCTGTTGCTGGCGATTGCGTCGCTCCCCTCGCCCGGTGTTGCCTCACCCTGTCGGCTGTCGCCCCGTGCTCCCCGACGGCTCCTCGTCCCTCTGGTCCTTGGGGCTCTACCGCCTCGGCTGCTACATCGCGTTAAGCCCGCCATGGCGCCGTCCAAGCTTGAGCTCCACCACAGGCTAGTTACGCAACCCAAGACTTCTTTAGCGCTTCATGACCGAGACGATGCCCCTCCGCTCTCTTGCGTCAAAGAGGATCTCATGCACCACGTCCCCGTCATTTTGCACCACTGGATGAGACAAAGGAAGGAGCAAATGATAGATTGTCCATAAATTGATTGAAAGTTTAATGGAATGGTAAAAAACGATAACGACTTTGTTATGTTTTTGTGTCAAAAATGTGTGCAATTAGGTTATATGAATTTTGTGTTGTAATAAACATAGTTGGTTTAGAGTTTGAGTCGGACTCTAGCCAGGCCTTCACTATATAAAGTGATGCAGCCCTAGCGTAACAAAAGACAACGACTGCATAATAGTAGCATAGGCCTGAGAAGGTCAGCGGCCGGCATGTGGCTTTGATCTTAGGGCTGGAAAATTAGCTCGCGGCTCGGCTCAGGCTCGGAGGTGCTAACGAGCTCGAGCCGAGCCCACTTTTAGGGCTCGGTAAAATAGCAAGCCGAGCTCGGCTCGTTGGCAGTTTTTGAACGTGAAAACGCCATTAGCTCGTGGCTCGGCTCGGAGGTGTTACCGGTTTGGAGCCGAGCCCACTTTTGGGGCTCGCCAAAATGGCGAGTCGAGCCTGGCTTGGCTCATTTTTTATCAAGCTCGGCTGAGCTAGGCTCAGCTTGGCTCGTTTCCACCCCTACGTGACCTATACAGCTGATATGCTGCGATATTATGGTTTAGGGAGGAACGTCCATAATCAGAGCCCAGCAGACGTAGACAGTAATGCTGAACTGCGTTACCAAACATCGTGTCTTCTGGTGTCGTTTATGATCTTACATCGCCGTAAATCCTAACAAGTGGTATCAGAACTTGGTTGTCGAGGTTGGCGATGCGGAAGATTCAGGGGGAGACATGAGCATCATGCATACATGAGCGTCGTGGAAAACGTCTCATCGATGCAAGGTGGAGCATGGCGATGATCGACGATTCGATCAGTGGTGTCAGACACTTCAGACAGAAGTCTCGAACTGTTCGATGGGCTACCGTTGGCGGGGATCTACAAAGGCCAGGTGATCAAATGCCGACAAAGTAGCCGGCGAGGTAGGCAGGCGAAGATGATGACCTCGGCGTTCACGATCAGACCGGCAGGCACGGAAGAATGTCGGAGAGATTGGAACGGCAGGAGCAGTGATGCGAGCGGATGTTGCACGGCAGGCGCTGCATCACGACTCTGGAGGCGAAGTTGTGTCGTGCATGCAGATGGCCAGGGTGCTGCATTTTTTTATGTGCACTGTGGCGGGCTGGGAAGCTTGTTCGAGGGCTCGAAGATTGGAGATTGGATATGGAGTTGGAGGTGTTCTTCTGAGATTTTCCGGTGATTTTTCGACGATCGGTGGACATCCTCTGTGGGTTCCACGGCGTACGTGATGCACTTGGTGAACAAAGGAGGACAGACAGGTACTGTGCGAACCCAAGCACGCAATCGGCCTAGGTGCGGGGCGCAGAGGGGTGGCTGGCCCAAGCATGGGGGCGCCGTGACCCGGTCCGGCAAGCTGTGGCCTAGCGCTCGGTGGCCTAGCCAACATGGCGGGCGCGCGCTCGGCGGCCCAAAGCGATGCGGGTGCCCGGCGACGGCCCATTGTGGCAACGAGGCGGTGACCCGTACAGACGCGTTGGCCCAGGAGCGGCGCTAAGCGGCGGCGTGGCCATGGCAGGATTGGCGCGCTAGCACAACCTAGGTGGAACCGGCGCAGCGACGCGAGCCAGGAGTGGGAACGCGCTTGCTGCAGCCTAGGCTGGCGGGGAGCGGAGGCCGATTCGGGGTTGGGCTCGACTGTGCGGGAGGAAGTGTCAGGTCTATTTCAAAAAAACAAAAGGAAAAAATTGGAGGAGCCCAAATTGGAGAACAAAAAAAAGTCCTGTTTGAACTAGATTTTCATGACAAAAATTGGGGCAACCTCACCACTATAAAAGTAGGTCCAAGGGGGAGCCAAACCTAACATACAAAGCAATCAACGGTGGTTTTTAGCGCAAATGTCGAAGGAGTTTTTAAGGCATGAGATTCTGAAGTAGGGAGGCGTTCTTGGAGATTTCGGAGTTTTTAAGGCGTGAGATTCCGAAGTAGGGAGGCGTTCTTGGAGAGCTGTTGACGATCTGTTCAAAATGGCGAATGGGCCGGATGGCGATAAATCTATTGACAAGCACTTGGCGTTGGGGGAATCATAGGTCGGCAGGATGCAGTCGACGGGTACTGTTGGCGATTCTTACGCTCTTAGAAATTAATCCGCAAGCGGACAGGTATCGTTTGTAGTTTTCACCTATGAGTATTCCAAGGTATCGAATCCACAGGGAACGAGGGATAAAGATAATTCTAATATCTATATTATTGAAATACCAACCAGCTAGATAAGGTGTAAATATGATATGATAAATAGACTGGCGACACACACACACTAAGTAGAGTTCTACAATAATTAGGCAGACAGTTGGGAGGACAACGAGACGGGTTTAATAAGTTCGTAAATGTTGTGTGATTCAGTTTATTAAGAGAGCTTGGGCAATAACGACCAGTGGTTCACTTAATATTCGTCGTCGGAGCTCGAACATTCACTACTACCCGCTATCCTGAATTGGAATCTCGAATGGTTATGATCATTCCGATAGGGCTCTACTGATTCAAAGCCGGACATTGTGGGTTACGCATGAGATAATTAATATCTACGGATGGATAGGGCTGTCACCACCTACCACCTACCACATATACGTGGGCCCGAGTGTAAACCGGGTTAGTCATAGTCTCAGACACCATGTCTGCTACTATTTCTAATCAACATTCCTCGGATCCTAGGAAGATGATCTAGGTTCAATACTTGGGTCCTTTTGTAGTGTTCCGGAGCCAATGAGAGGGTGCCACGGCATGGGACACTTGTCATCTTGCCACCCTCCAAAGGGGAATCCAAAGGGCATCTCAAGGGGGTCGGCCGGCCTAGGTGGGTTGGCCGTCCCACCTTTGTGCCATCTGGCCGTCCAATTTGGCTAAGATACTTCTTTGATGGTGTAGATTAACCCCTTAAGCCGGTAGATCAAGTTGACATCTGCAAGTAAGAAATCCAAGGGAATCCTATGCTCATTTGTGAAGCAACCGTGCCCATTTGATCAAACCGACTGCAACGAAGGGTGGAGATGTCTTCAATTTGTGCTTCTAAGCCACTTGGGAGAAGTTGGAGCCGGATCGGTGACGTGGCTAGGTCGGTCGGCCTAGGGTGGGTCGGCTGGCCTGGCCTTTTGCCCGGTTCGGCTCCGGTTCTTCCCATTTTGTACCTGTAGACCAAAACTCACCAAAACTTGTGGAAATTTATTAGTTTAAAATAAAAAGTTAGTATAAACCATGATTTTCTCCCAAATGACCGGAATATCGGCATATGAATTTGGACTTTGTTGAACGCCAACAGGTACGAATTTCGGTTTGGTGAGGTTTGACTAAAGAAGTTATCACTAAAGAAAATTTGAGACAAGTTGGCTAGTCTGTTTATGTACAAGACTCTGACCAGTAAGCTATATCTGAAGCAGAAGTTGTATGGACTGAAAATGCGGAAGGGGTTGGATCTACAAGCACACATTGATGTTTTCAATAGGTATGTCACAGATCTATCACATTTGGAGGTGACAATCGCTGATGAAGACAAGTTAATTATTCTTCTTTATTCTTTGCCTCTGTCCTTTGAGCATTTAGTCACGACGCTGATATATGGCAAGGATAGCATCAAGATTAAGAATATTACTAAGGCGCTTATGTCTCATCAATTGAGAAAGAATATTAATGTAATGGAACAACCTCAATCTATTGCTTTGCCAGTCTCAGGTGATCAGGCGGTCATGGGGTCGGAAAGAATTACAAGAAAAATAATATGGTGGTACGGTGCTTCAGATGCAATGAATGAGGGCACATAAGCACTAGGTCCACCAAATGGAGCAGACGTTAATGTGGCAATAGGCTCATGTGACTCCAAAGGAGACAGTGCTGAGGTTCTCCTAGTATAAGGAGCTACTGTTGTAGGTGAAGCTACTATGCATGTTTTTGCAGGGTCGGCGACGTCTATTCCAAAATGTGGCGAGTTCATGGAGGTCTCGTTGGCGGCCCACTGTAGGATGCAAAGGAAGAAAGCAATCAGAGTATAGGTACAGGGTTCCGCAAGACGCTGGAGCGACTTCTAGGTGGAGAAGGTCATATTCTCAAAGGTGGAGTTTGTTAGGTTTTCTGTCGAATATACAAGTAGGTTGCATTGACTCTGTGTTGTAATAGGCAGGGTTGGTTTACAGTTGGAGTCGAACTCTATCCAGCCCTCCACTATATAATGGGAGGCAGCACTGATGTAACAAAAGAAAACGATTGCATAATAGTAGCATAGGGCTGAGGAGGTCAGCGACCGGCATGTGGCCATGATCTGTGTAGCTGGTATGCTCTGGTATTATGATTTGCGGAGGAGCGTTCATAATCAGAGCCCCGCAGATGTAGTCAGCGATGCTGAACTACGTTACCAAACATCGTGTCTTTTGATGTCGTTCATGATCTTGAATTGTCATAAATCCTAACTAAACGCCCACTGAAGTGGTTTTTTTATGGTATTAAAGTGCACCAAAATTTTTTTCAGTATATAAACTAAAACTATATATCTTTTGATGCTACAAACCAATTTTTCCTTTTAAAAAATGCATATGTGGCAGTCATATCAACACTTAACAGGCAATGAACAACCAAGTAAACAATCAATGGATTATCTAATAGATCTGAGACCGTGGTGCCGTGCAAATGGAGACAACCTCTAGACTCTACCATGGACACATTAATGTTGAGAGGGTTAAATGAGATTTTTATCTAACTTTTATGGGCGAAAGTTCAATTTACTCAAAATAATAATTATACCCACTATAAGCCCATGTCATCAGGCTGATGGAGCCTAGAAGTATTTTACTGTTGGGAATAGAAGGCACAAGCACAGGATTTAACGTGGAAAAACCCCTCTAACGTGGAGAGAAAAAAAACCGCAGGAAAAACAATCACTATAATGGTGCAAGATGTACAAGATACAAGGGGCCTTTATATATAGACATGCTCAAGGGTAAATTAGTAAAAACTAATATTTGAAGTCATATCCTAACAAATCTCTCATTGACTCTAAATTCAAGAAAATGTTCTCCCAAAATCTCCGAAGGGCATTAAGCTCCACGAATATCAACCAAGTTAAGACAATGCTTGAACTTGGTATTATATAATGACTTTGTAAGCATGTCTGTAGGATTCTCATCAATATGTCTTTCCCACAACAATCTTGCCAACAACAACAACATCGCGGATAAAGTGATACTTGATATAATATGCTTAGTCTTGGCATGATACATAATTTTTTTGGTCAAACAAATAGCACTATGGCTATCACAATAAACAGTGTTGACACGCTGTGGAAAACCAAGTTCAGAAACAAGACCTTGCAACCAAATAGCTTCTTAACACCTTCAGTAGCTGCAACGTACTCTGCATCAGTAGTAGAAGAGCAACTATAGATTGTAATTAAGCTTTCTAACTCACTGCAGAACCACACAAATAGAATAGATAGCCAGAAATAGACCTTCTCTTATCGAGATCACCAGCATAATCAGAATCAACAAACCTAGTAACATGGTTTGATTTCACCAAACTTTTATCAAACATCAAGCCATAATCAAAAGTATCTTTAAGATAACGAGGAATCCACTTAACAACATTCTAATATTCCTTACCAGGATTATGCATAAATCTGCTAACCACGCTGACTGCATGAGACAAGTTAGTCTTTGTACAAATCATAGCATACATGATATTACCAACAAACTGAAATATGGAACGTGGTACATATAGTCTTTATCGTCTTCATTGGTGGGACATTGACTTGAAGATAACTTAAAATAAGAAGCAAACGGTGTAGATACAGGTTTGCAATTACTGAGATTATACCTTTCAAGTACTTTCTCAATATAACTTTTCTGAGATAGAAATACAGTAGCAGTTTCACGATCACGCTGAATTTCCATCCCAAGAATTTTCTTAACTGTATCAAGATCTTTCATCTCAAATTCCTGACTAAGTTGAGCCTTCGATTGATCAATCAGAGACTTGTCATGAAAAAAATAAGTATATTATCAACATAAAGCAATAGATACACAAAAGATTCATTGGAGAACTGTTTGAAATAAATGCAATGATCATAATTGCTTCGAGAATAATCATGAGAAATCATGAATGAGTCAAACCTAGGACAGAGATTCCTGCACAAGCGCCGGTCGACGACTGTCCGTGAAGCTCCCGATGAGATGGCGGTGGTAGTCCGGGACGTTGGATGGTGCGTAAGGAACCGAGCATGAGTCGGCGGCTGGGTGGGGAAAAAGTGGGGAGGCTAGGGTTTGCGGATCCGACGAAATCAGGATCGTCAGATTGAGGATCTAACGGCTCTGATACCACTTGTTGGGAATAGAAAACATAAACACATGATTTAACATGGAATAGAAGGCACAAACACATGATTTAACGTGGAAAAAATCCCTTCAATGTGGAGAGGAAAAAAATCAAAAGAAAAACAATTCCTATAATGGTGCAAGATGTACAGGGTAGAAGGAGGCCTTTATATATAGGCATGCCTAAAGGTAAATTAGTAAAAACTAATATTTGGAGGCATATCCTAACATTTGCCTACCTAAACTTTTAGGTAAATTAATTGAATCATGTAATTCAAAATTAACTTTTTCTCAAGGAGATTTAATAGTGACTTTCAGTGAAGAAGTCCCTTGTCACACTCGGCTCTCGATGCTTTGAAGAGACCAGAGCATGGCATGTCTTGCAAGAGATTTAAATTGCTTCTCGCTTTGTTTTTCTCCCTTTTTCTCTAGCGTGTATGGATCATTGATGCACTTTGCTGGAACCAGGAGATGTTGATGTCTTGCCAGCAATGCTTGTACTGCATGTTTAACCATTTCTCCCCGTTCTACGTCAAATCTCTCCTTTTCTGGTTTCATTTAGGTGGTTCCCGGGTCATTAGTCGCCAATAATTGCACTCTATGGACGGTCTCCACGGCCATACGGAAGACACCGTCATCTGCATGCAATTACGGAGGGAAAGGGCAAAGATTACCTTTCTTGTTCCTAATTCTCATGCAAACTAGTCATGCAGTAGATACAATGCCCGCACAAGTTTTTTTCTAATCTAATGATGTTCTTTTGTCCAATTTTTTCACAAAGTTTTATATCTCGTGATTCTTTTTCTCCTGATTTTCTGGTTAATCTCCCGATCATGGATTCATTAAACAGAGTCATTAAAATACAATCTTCTTTGGACTCTGGTGTGGATAGGATGACTTAAAAGAGATGTAATTGCAATCTTCCTAGTCCAAACCGCAGAACTGATTGCATATTTATGAGATATATCTGTCTACCATGTTTCTTATGTTGTGATCCTTCAAATGGTCGTAATGTAAAGTGAACACTTATGTTTGAGGTTGGTCAAAAGTGCAAGAGGATCAAACCTGAAGTTTTGAAGGAGAAATAACAACAAAGATCTACTTTCCTCTTTAACATTCTTCAGAGAAGGCTTGCTTCACCCTGACAGTATAAGAGGGTAGGCAAACTTCGAAGTGGTCCATAAGGGCAGCAACCACTTAAAACAACTTTTCATTTGAGAACATTAGAGAGGTCATGAAAAGTGAAACGAGATGTTCCTTTTGTTGATTAGTACAATCGATGAAGTAGGTATTGCTTGTTTATAGTGGAAGGAGTAGTATGTTGCTTCCTACAGTTATAGAAGAAATTTTGTCTCAGTTTTTCAAGCAGAATGACTAAAACCGAGAGAAAAAGTAATATATCACTCAATGTTCACGTTTCCTGAATTGTAAAAAAAGAAAGGAAACAGAATTACTAATTTTTTGGTTCTGAATACAACTGATTGTGTCGGTCTAGAATTAAATTATGGCAAGCTGGACATTTTATTCCAAATTTGTGATATACCAACTAACATGTCTGATTGTTGCTCCAATCAGAGGCACCATATCCACCCGGAAGAAAGAAGAACGCTATTTAAAGTTATTGAAGATAGGTGGACACAATTATTTATGTTCTTCTTTGTACAGCCATTTTTTTATACTGACCAAGCAGTGATTTCTAACTTAATCGTTGATACGGATATGTAAATTTTACTATGCTGTCAAATCCATTGATTTTTCAGCGTATGAATATCATGGCACTAAATATGATTTGCTTCATAACCTAATTGGGCATGACTACTCAAAAAATGAACTTCCCTTTCCTTAGATGATTAAGGAGTTGTTACCTACCACAGAACAACGATTATTCTATGTTCGATGCATGGGAAGATGCTTAATTCCACCAGATACAATCTGCATCAGCTGAGTCAAGTGGTCATCTCACCGACACTGCAATATCAGCCGAGTAGCCTATTCAGTTTTGAGTTCACATTATCAAATGCAATCAATACCTCAGTTAACTATAGTTTCTGGTCTAGTATGCTTCTTTTTTTGGAGGGGGGATTGTGCAGTATTGAACTAGCTGGTAAGAATCGAGCTCCACAGTTATTCACAAAGGTCTAGAAATATATTCAGAGAGCCCCTAATCATTAAATATTTCATTATGTCCAGAAAGGTCACCCTCGTGAAGTGAAAGGCAACTCGTCACATTTTATCATAGTGAAAAGTTCTAGTGATTGGTTACTTTTAAGGAAAATGTGTTTGGTCTTAGTACTTTGAGTAGTGTGCAAGTTGGAGGAATCCCCTTATGATAGAAAAGGAGCATTGGTTGCATTGTCAGATTTATAAAAACACATTAGATGTACTAGGCTGACTTGGGAGTCTTCCATGAATAGCCTTAAGAACTGCTATTTTCTAGTGTACTTTCGTAGTACATGCATGGTCTAAGGTCCAGCTCGGAGGATTCCCCTTGAATTTCAGATAGTGCTCCAAATTGGATTTTTTGTGATCTGAGGTTCTGTTCAAATTCTGCCCATTTATCATGACTGGGATATGTGAGTTTTTGCTTTTGCAAGGGCACACACCATTACTTCTGGTCACATCGCAATGTAAACTAATTGTTTTCACAACCTTTTCCTTACAAAAAATGGAAGAAAATTTATTTAAGTCTAATCAATCCCGTTACCAGACAAGGATAAGAGAGTTTAACTTAGCTACGCTTCTTGCATTTTTGCACAATAACTTTCAGAAAAATATGCAACTTAATTTTTTTTATGAAGAGGAAATATGCAACTTGATTTTCTTGTCAATTTTCCGCATTAACTTTTTTTTTTTGAGGAAACGCATTAACTTTCTCGTCATATACACTTATGCACTCGTGCTGAAATACGTAGAAACAGAAATATAATTAGATCTGCACCCATAAACTAATTGTGCTGCCACTAAGAAGCAGTGCAATTTACTCAAGAACGGAACAGAAAGCCAGGACAGATAGAAAGAGCAGGTAATACCTGGCCAGCTTTCATTATGCACCACTTAGTTGAGAAGGCGGGTACCTACTGACCCGCAACAGCTGCCACCCCCATATGGCCATATGAACCCCAATATTCATTCTCTTCCTCCCTACACAAACACCACCCGTTATATAGCATCCCTCTTCTCAGCACTCTTGCCAGTTGCTACCATCTCTTCTTCTCTCCTCCCTTCCCTGCCCTGGTCAGGTTTGCCTCCGGCCCCTTGAATTCTCTTCTGCATTTTGCAATGCAATGTTGTTATGCTTGAAAGTTCTTTTCTTGATTTCATCTATTAATTGCAATTCATTATCCAGAAAAAAATCTATTAATTGAAATTTTCATTTCATAGTTCAAAAAGATTAGTTCATCATTTAGCTCTTCAGTGTGCTGCGATGCGTGTGTAGTTCTTCTCCAGTTCGTGGTCTTGAAGCATCAGATTAATTATTCATGTTATATGTATCAATAAAATGATATTTGTTTTTCTTTAAGCCAAAGCAAAGATGGTGTAAGGCTTGGTGTAGGCTCGTAAGTGCTCAACTTGCTAATTTGGTTCTTGACCATTTTTGTCGTTGTGCTGAGATCTACAAGCTAGGCTTAACTTCTTTTTGTTCGAGCAACTAGTTTAATTAGGTTCCATGATATGGTAGGTGACACTTAAAACAGTTAAACTACTATAACGCGCCACTAGAGTACCAGACTGGATCTAATGATACTGATGTCTGAAATGAATTTTCCATTCTTGTCTTCTCGGCGACAGCGAGTGGGTCGATAACCAAAGGCTGAAACTGCATGTTCCCAAATAGGCCGTTAGTTATCATTCCGACCTACTATGGATGTGAATTCTGAAATCTGGTAGATCTCAGCATCATTTTGGTTTATGGTATCAGGAAACAACACAATGTTGATGAATGATGATTGTATCATACAGATATCTTGCGTAGTAGCTCATCAGCTTCCAAAAAGCTACCATCCTAAATTCCTCATCACTCGGATCAAACTAACCACAGTATTTTTTAATGCAAAATAACCCACAATATTAACTTCTGAACTGTAACACGCTCTTTGTGCGTGATTTCAGGGGTTTGGATCAGGGAAGAAGAGCAAACGGTGCATGATGGAGCTCAAAGCAGCCATTTTTACCACCGCCCTACTGGCCGTTCTCCTTTCCTTCTCCTTGCCGGCAATGGCACAAAAGAAGAGTCCACCCACGCCGTCACCGGTGTCGCTTCCCCCGGCGCCGGCGCCGGCGCCGGCACCGCACCACGTGGACCTGGCCGAGCTCCTCAGCGTGGCCGGCCCATTCCACACCTTCCTCAACTATCTGGAGAAGACAAACGTCATCGAGACCTTCCAGAGACAGGCCAACAAGACCGACGAGGGCATCACCATCTTCGTCCCTAAGGACTCGGCGTTCGCCGCGATCAAGAAGTCCACCTTCTCCAACCTCACCGGCGACCAGCTCAAGACGCTGCTCCTGTACCACGCGTTCCCCAGGTTCTACTCGCTGGCCGAGTTCAAGAACCTGAGCGTGCTCAACCCGGTGAACACCTTCGCCGGCTCGCCGTACACGCTCAACCTCACCGACGACATGGGCAGCATCTTCGTCCAGTCCATGTGGTCCAGGCCCAAGATCTCGAGCAGCGTCTACGCCACGGACCCCGTTGCCGTGTACGCGCTCAGCAAGGTGCTTCTGCCCATGCAGATCTTCAGCAAGGACCCGCCGCTCGCGCCGGCGCCGGCGCCGGGGCCGGAGTCCGGGGCGTCCGACCTTGCCCCCGGCCAGGCGTCTGGCAAAGCAGGCGGCGGCGCCGGCAAGGCGAGCTCGACCAGCGCCTCGCACGGCGTCGGCGTCGGCGCTGTCAACTGCTTGGCGCTGGCTGCGGCAGCTGGCTTGATGCTTCAGTTGTGAGATCAGAAAGAAAGGGTTTCTTGTCATTTGTAAGCATGCGCACTATTGTTCATGCTTCCCATACACACTTAAATTTTATTTTGAATTGTTTGATGGAGCCATTCTTTTGGACATAGTAGGCATGCTGTTAGGATTGAGTTGGAGCTTCTTATTTTTTACATAATTTTACTTTCATGATCACTACTCTTCCGATGATGGATGAACAAATATGAAAAAAGGTTTTTCCTGTGATCTTCTTGTTACTTAACTTACTCTTTCTAGCCTGCACGCACCTAATGATTATATAATACACACACACGCATGATTAATGTTCTGTTATATCTGTTATATAATTAAATAAGGTTCAACAGACACACTACGTTAATCCTAAAATACTAAGAATTTCCATAATAATCGAAAAGAATGAGAGAACACTCTGTAGACCTAGATTATAACAAATTAGATAAAAAAATAGTTTGTATGAAATACAACGAAACAAATATAAATTTGGAATTAAAAAAATAATAGAAACAGAGTTTGTATCAAAATAGTAATATAAATTTAGAATAAAAATAATAGAAATAAGAGTACATGTTAGATTAAAAGAAAGAGCACATATCTGCTGCAATAAAAAATTTGTACATAATTTATATAGCAAAAATAGGAAGAAGAATTCATGCCACCTTAAAGGATTGACACGAATCTAGCCACACAAACATGCCGGCCTCACGGGCTCACGGCTCACATGCATGCAGTTAATTTTCCTATCCAGGAGAATCCGTCACGGCATAAACTGTCTCAGTTCTTCGGCTTATCAACAACAATCAATTAAATATTCTCTTCTCTATTTGATAGTTTTTCTTAGCTATTTAAACATGTGCTCGGTTTTCCCCGTTATCCCTTCTCCACTCCCTCCTTCAGTCCTTCCCCGTTATTCTCCTCTCTGTGTGGTTGTGGTGGTTCTCGGTAGCCAACTCCAGCATGACGGCCTATCCGGCGGGCGTGTCGGCCGGATCCACCATCGCCTCGGTCAGATCAACGGCAGCGTGACGGTCGTGCGGTCGTGCCTAGTGGCGTGGAGTTTGGCTTAGTGGCATTGTGAGGCAAGGCGCGGAGGACTCATGGCGCAGAGGTCGGGCCTGGTAGGACGAACTGCACGGTGGCATTGAGATCGGTGCTCCGGAGAGGCGCGGCAGCCGGCGCACATCTTTGTGGCGGTGGCGGCTACGGCTACGTCTATACCCCGCGGCGTGGCTGGATTCACTTGCAGTGCCAGGATCCAGCAGTCCTCAGAGTTGCGGCACCGTTGTCGAGGTCACCGACGGTGCAACCGATCAGTGGCTATTTCTGGTCGTTACTCTTTCTGTGATCGATTTCTACGCGGTGCGGACTTGGGGTGAAGGTGTCCGGGATGAAAGCCGTGTCTAGCTAGCTGCTGCGATGATCGATGACGATGTTTTCAATCACGTCTCCACCCTGGTGGCTTCGTTGAAGGTGTCCCTTCCCTCGTTTTAGGGTGAAAACTTATTTGCAAAAGAACGACGGCGACGGTAACATGTTAAAGGCGTCGTCGTGGTCTCTTTCACGCTATTGTGGGTTGTCAATTTTAGTGCAGCGGCGTGCTGCTTCTCTCGGCTGGACATTGACCTATGATGGCAAGCCCTGTAACGTTAGTTAGGATTGTCACTTGGTTAGAGGTCGCTTTGCGGAGTTTTGTAATTGATTTCCGCCGGTCAGATCAAAACTAGTAGTTTCGCTCACTAAATTTGGATGTTGTGAGAAGATTCTAAATTTGGTTGCTCTGATAAAACCATAGAGGCTCACGAAGGTTGTTGATCTTGTCGCTTAGTGTGACATTTGTGTCATTTTGTTTCGATTTCAAGCTTTGTATTAAACACTAGCGATGGCTACGCGCCCGTGGCGCGTGGCATTAGTTTCATAAGGCACTACGCTTGGTTTTTATTTTTGAAAATTTTCTATTATTTTTTAGTCCATTTTATAGAAGTCAACATTTGTAATGATCAAATATATTTATGGACCCACACCATGTTTTTTTTGCATTTATGGATCATCACCATATTTAATTTTTGAAAACTTTTAATTTTTATGAATGTTGTGTGACTTACCATAAATAAAAATAGACAATAGAAAAACGATAAGAAATATGCCTTTGATAAAAAAGAGCAAACTATTTGTAAACTTGAACTTCAAAATTTTTTGAACAACATCAAACTTTTTTATGAATGTTCTTTATGCAGCCACAATTTTATGTAAATCAATTTTAATGTTTTTTTGCCGGCTAACAAAAAATAAATCTTAGTTTGAAGTCTGCATTATGAGAACCTTAATCTTTGAAATCTTTTAATTTTGGATGTTCTTTATTCAGACATGGTACGGAAACTTTCACTTTTAATTTTTTTTGGACCTACCATACATAAAATTGAAAAGTGGAAAATTAAGAAAAAAAATATGTTCTTCATAAGAAAGAGCAAACTATTTGAAAATTTATACTTTAAAATTTTTTGGATAGTATCAAACTTTTTATGGGTGTTCTTTATGTTGGCATGGTTTAATTTTTGGAAACTTTCAATTTTCATGAATGTTTTGTGACCTAACAAAAAAAATATTTAGTCTGAAGTCCACATTATGAAACCCTCTAATTTATGAAAAATTTTAATTTTGGATGTTCTTTTGTTGACTTGGTTCAAAAACTTTTAATTTATATTTTTTTCGTTGCACCGTAAACAAAATTAAGAAGTGCAAAATCAAGTAGAAATGAGCCCTTAATAAGAAAGATCAAACTATTTGTAAATTTGGGCTTCAAAAAATTTGGAATAACATAAAACTTTTTATGCATGTTCTTTGTGTAGGCATGGTTTATTTTTTTAGAAACTTTCCCTTTTTATGATTTTTTACCTTTAGAAAATAAAAACCTTAGTTCGAATCTTGCATTATGAAAACATTCAATTTTTGAAGAAAAAATTTTGGATATTATTTTGCAGTCATGGTTATGAAACTTTTAAATCTATGTTTTTTTTGTGACCTATCATAAGTTAAAGTAAAAAGTGGAAAATCGAAAAGAAATATGTCCTTAATAACAAAGGGCAAAATATTTGTAAATCTAGACTCCAAAATTTTTTGAACAATACTAATTTTTTTATGGAGTTTAATTTTTTGGAAACTTTTAAATTTTTTAATTTATTTGTGACTGCCGAAAATGAAATCTTTAGTTCAAATGTTGCATTATGAAAACATCTAATTTTTAAAATTTCTAATTTTGTATGTTCTTTTGCAGACATGGTTATGAAACTTTAAAATTTATTTTTTTTTGACCTACCGTAAGTAAAATTGAAAAGTGAAAATCGAAAATAAATATGTCCTTAATAAGAAAGAGCAAACTATTTGTAAATTTGGACTTATTAAACATTGAACGACATCAAATTTTTTAAGGATATACTTTTTACCGTCATGGTTTATTTTTTGCAAACTTCCAATTTTTTAGAATCTCTTGTTACCTAAAAAAAAGATAGAAAAGAAAAAAAAAGGTTGGCTTGCTGGTGTGGTTCAATCCCACGTCTCCAAGCCAACCACTCGAAGAGATAGAAAAGGAAAAAAAAAAAAAAGGTTGGCGTGCTGGTGTGGTTCGATCCCACGTCTCCAGGCCAACCACTCGCTCGGTGAACCAACTGAGCAAGTGCACATGCTTCTCCCTAACACATTTAACAAACAAGAGGTACTGGATAATCGCGTTCGCTATGGAAAAAAAACGAAAAACATACGCGGAGGAGGCAGAAGCAGGATTCGAACAATGGCCTTCGAACTGAGACCCAGCTCAACTAGCCAATAGGGTGAACCACCCGCCTTGTTATGCAATGTGCGGAACTTTTTTTTTGAATGTTACTTTAATACGAACGGTCGGATCTTACTTCGCGAGAAGATCAGACGGCCTCCGGTTTTCAGATGACGTGGCCTACGCGAGAGAGTGGTGATGTGTTGCGTTTTGGAGACAGAGGCGTGGCCTAACCAGCAACAATTGATTTGCAGTGGTCGTGTTCATCTTTGGCTGGTACAGAAACCGAAAGATTCTTCAACTGTAAAAAAAAAAGTGTTCGGTTTCCTACTGGAGCAGGCCAGCACGCATCACCGACCCGAAATAAACTACCACTGTCTGAAGTCAACTACGTGATCTCCATGCATTAGTTCAGTAAGGAGTTTTTCCCTGGTCGCATCTATTGTTTAGCACGGCAAGTTATCTGGTCCATTTGCTCATATACATCCACCTTAGAAATAACTGTTCAATCAGAAATATCGTAATGTCTGTACCATTTAACATAACATATTTCGTTAATTAATCATAAGCGATATGACCGGTTAGTTGATCTAGATGAGTTTAATATGTCTTGTACCTCCTGCTCGTGAGGGCTGATGAGTCTGATCAACAAATTGTTTGGCGCTTTAGTGTTGAAAAAAAGGGGATTTCGAGGCTCGAGTGCGATAAGCTTTGAGGTTGCCTAAGATTTGGAGGGTCTTTGATGGATTACATGGGACTTGTCATAGTTTAGATTAGCAGTGGACTAACTACTAGTGATAATGGACCGAACTACCACCAAATTAATACTTTGACATTCAAGAATCCACGATCCGACGAGGCGACGAGTGAGCTAGTCCCAAGTTTGGTTAGAAAAGCAGCAGCAGCTCAGGCTTGTTGATTCACGAGCCGAGCTCGACCAATCATACAACGAGCTACTCACGAGCAGATAGTGAGCTTCGGTGAGCTCCGAGCTATATTGTCAGCGCTTTGTACAAGAGCTCTAGAATTTTGAAAATCATGGAGTCGGAGTGAGACAGTGCGTCCATTTTTGACGGCCACCCCGTGCTGGGCGGGAGTCGGCCCGTCGAGTCCAGAGGAAGCAGACTCCGAACGCGCATTTGCATGGCTCTTGGGCCGTTCGACTCACGCAAGGCCCACTTCACGCACGCAGGTCAGGAATTTTTTAACACTTTACGTTTCTAATTTTTTTAAAAACAAATAAATAATATTTCTTTTGTTAAAATTAAATAAATAGACGTCTATCGTCGTTCCATCAGACGGCATATAAATCCCACCAATTCAACTGGCGGGAATTACATTTTTTTGCCAAACAGTCAAACGGAGTGGGCATCAAGGCAACTAAGATATACATAGACAAATCCCGCCTTTGGTGGCCAAATGAAATGGAGTGATTTAAATCCTAACAATTCAAATGGAGGGAGTTGTCCAAACAAATGAAGTGTCCAAAGAAAGCTGAGAAACAATAAAAAATTTGACAAAGCATGCAAACACAACGAATCATCGATATCAAAACTCAAAAGTAAAAGAACGTCTTAGACCAAATTTAAATATTTAAGGAACGCTTTTGGTGCTCCCTCTCATACAGTTTGATGTATTATGTGGTCTTCCGAAATCACGTAAAGTAGAATATATTCAAATTGATATACACAGATACACTGCATGTAGCTCCAATTGCCAATCAAGCGGTAGCGCTACTAAAATAGTTCATTCAAGCTATCAATTTTGTTCATCCCTTTATTTCAAAACAGACCAAATTTTACATTTTTGCAAAATTTCTCACAATATTTTTTATTAAAACATCATTATTGGAGGGTCCACTACTAATCATGTAATGGGTTTTTAGAAATGTAAAACAAATAGTAAAAGAATTGAAAAACACAAACTTTTGTCGGTAGTGAGATCTTAATAGAACGAACAAAATGGACAACACAGATAGGGTGTTTGGTCGTAGATTTTGCAAGCTTCGCACAAAACATGCACTGATCTGTGTTTTCCAAAGCACTGTGGCACAACTCACACCTCAAGCCGAAGCAACAACCCTGAAAAAAAGTTATGATTTGCATCCGGTTTCTTTCTAGAGGGTGAAAAGTGCCAAGGTGTTTACATGTTTCAGTACAACTAGTAGGGTCAGCGCGGCCATGTCGCGCCACTGCATCTCTCTTACATATGAGAAAATAAAGATGTATCACAAAACAAACAAACAAATTTTTCCCTTTTTTATTTTTCTTTCATAAATTAGTTTTTAATGTCTAAATCTTTTTATAAACCATTATCATGAAATTACGGTGCCGTTTGTAAAGCTTATTTTTTCAAAATATTTTAAACGGACACAAAAGTTAGAATAAAAGAAAAGAATTAATTATTTGCTCGTACAACTATTGTGAATGCCAAATGTTTTAAAATAGCTAGATCTTTTTTGGACATCTTCATGAATACATGCTTTTAAACTATAGTTATATATTTCAAAGCCTTTTTTTCTATTATTACTAATTAATATCGAAAAAATTTAACATTTGTAATGCTTAAATTCATTTATAAACCCTTACCATGAAAATCTTAATTGCATTTTTGAAAGTTTTATTTTTTTTGTTTTTTAGCTTGCTAGGAAAAAATAGAATAAAAGAAAAGAATAGGTCACTCTTTGATTTTTCTATGGTTGTTTCAAATTTTATAAAGGAAAAAGTCTACATCACCCCTGAACTATTGACCTCCGTCTACTTAGCCCCCCCCCCCCCCCCCCAAACTATGAAACCGGGTATTCTACCTCCTAAACTTTGTAAAACCAGGCAAATCACCCCTGGAGCGGTTTTGTGGGTGGTTCTGACCACGTGGCAGCTGACATGGCGCTTTCATTTCTTTTAAATTATTTTTTTATTTTGGCCCACATGACAGCCTCCTCTCACCCTCTTCTCCCTCTCACACACTCTCTCTCATCTCCCCCCTCTCTCCCGGGCAACGACGACGGGCGGCACGGAGTGAGGAGGAGGCCTGGACCGCGGCGGCGGCCGGCGCGGAGCGAGGAGGAGACCTGCGTGGCGGCCGTGGTCGGCACGGAGCAAGGAGGAGGGCCGAGCGGTGGTGGCTAGCACGGGGCTACGAGGCCGCCTGGGCAGCGGTGGCGGCCGGCGCGGGGCTAGGAGGCGGCGGACGGCGACGAGCGGCACCCAGATCCCATATATGCCTTACATCAACTCTGCTCCTTCTTCATGGAGATGG
Source organism: Raddia distichophylla (assembly GCA_005191435.1). Lineage (NCBI taxonomy): Eukaryota > Viridiplantae > Streptophyta > Magnoliopsida > Poales > Poaceae > Raddia > Raddia distichophylla. The sequence goes on from SPJY01003267.1 coordinate 2,314,965, forward strand.
AAGTAGCCTGAGTCCTTCTCTTTCATGTTACATAGTGTCACAACTTCCCCCCGAGATCATCCTCTCTCCTCAAGCGGTCGATCACGACGCCCTGAGCTCCTTCTTCTCTATGGCGGCGACAGCCCGAGCGCTCCTTGGTACAAGATGGTAGGAGCTAAGTGAGGGATGAGACCATAGAGAGAGGGGAGACAGAGAGGAGTGAGGAGAAGATAACGTGGGAGAGAAATATGTGGAGGAAGAAGCTAATGTAGGGACGACTCGGCATTAATTGCATCAATGGTTAGCCACGTCAACATTTAACAACTATGTCGACCATATATTAGCATTTAGAGGACACATTGGTAGCCACATCAGCGTTTGACGGATGCCCTAACGGATTTTGGGTCTAAAGTGCAAACAAATACAAGTTCTAGGGCCCAAAAAGTAAAATGCAACTTCAAAGGGCTAATTAAGTGCTAATTAAGTGAGACTTATAACAAGTTTAGAGGATCAAGACAAAGTATAAGAGATCGAGGGGTTCATCGTAGGTGCAATGTGAGTGGATGATTGCTTGATCGATATCAAGGTTTCTTGACTGAACCAACCCAAAAAATGCAATGCACTGATTTGCATTTTTTCGTTTTTAACGACAAAACCGTTTAGCGATTTTTTGCTCCCATGAGTTCTCGTTAGCCGAACAGTTTAGTAAACTATTACTTGGTAGGCATTGACATGGCCAGCCTAACATGCACCCAACACCTATGGCTACAAACGAGCTGAGTTCCAATTAATGCTCGAGCCTAAAGATAGGCTCAAGCTTAACTCAGAGAAACCTCGTTTCGTCTCAAACTTAATACAATGCCAATTTTGTAAAAAGAAATAAAGTTAAAACAGACTTGCATAAAGCTCGATCTCAAATAGATTCGACAAACCATTACTTTGAGAAGAAAAATAAATGTTTGAATGACCCGAAATTTGAGTAGACTCAAAGGAAGCTCATACTCAAATACATTTCATAAAATATAATTTTATATAAAAAATAAAGCTCGAAAAAGCTTGAGCGCCACTCAACCAGACTCGTGAACTTAAAACCAGCCTTGATTCGAGGTCGCGTGAAGCCCGAACCGAGCTCAAATCAAACCAAAAAGTCCAAAACTCAAGCAGTTTGCAGTGAGATTTTCTCGCCGTCCTAAGAGCATAGCTAGCAAAAGTTCTAAAACTTGCTGCGAATAGCCGTGCTGCAAATTTAGAGCCGGTCAGCAGCACTGTGGCACGTAGGGTGTGGACTGTGGAGTGGCACTGGCGCGCACTAGCCACCGGCAGTCCGGCACCCAGATCGGGCCCACGCTCCGGATGCCTCCCCCTGGCCCTGGACCACCACCTCAACGTCTCTGCCACCCCCAGTCCCCCACCGACACCCTGGGCCCGCGCCTCCGTGGTGGGCCGTCGGGTTCCACGGCCCACGGGGTGCCACTGCCCACTGGCCGGCCAGCCCGTCTTGAGAAGGGCGCGCTCACGTCACGTCACGTGCGGGTCTCGCGGTCGTACTCGTACGCTCCCGGGACCAGATCCCGGCGACACCGGCCCGACTCTTCCTCCGATGCCTCATCCGCGGCTTCCATTCCCTTCCGGCCCAGCATTCACCGCGCCGCGCCCATCTTGATGCATCCCGCCCCCACCACGTCCGTGGTAAAAAGGGAAAAGTCTACCGTACGTAGCCTGCAGATCTTTGCGATCCACTAATAAGTTGCTCCATTATCTTTAATACGGTGCAGAATTTAGTATATGTCGGGTGTTTATGTAAATCTTGTCGGACGTTGATGTGAATTTCACGGTGCCAATCCATCCGTGTAGATTTACTGTTTTTCTAAATAATAATAATAATAATAATAATAACAATAACAACAACAACAACGACGACGACGACGACGACGACGACGACGACGATAACAACAACAAAAATACAAGGAGCACACGATGGTTAGAGAAAAAGACTACTACTCTATAAGGGAAAGAGTGATTGAAGGTTAAATCGCGGATACTCTTGGCCATAGAATGGATGTGTTTGGTTCACGACCAGTGTGATAAATCTCTGGCTATGGTATTTAGCTTCTGACTTCTCCACATCGGCTATAGCCAGTTAAATAACGCTATAACCCGCTAATAGTCTACTATAGCCAACTTTTTTCAATAACTAGACCCTGCTCAAACCGTTAAAGCCAAAAATTTAAACCCTGTTCGCGACCACAAGTAGCCCTGCCCAAAATTTGGTCATGACTAACCCGAGGCACCATCAAATATTGGCAAAATTATCGTGTTTGAATTGCAGCCAAATTTTATTATGGTATACATGTGAATGGTGCTGTTTGGTTGGAAGACGGGTAAGCTGACCAAAATTTGACATATAAAATTGAATTTGCAAAAGTTGAAGGTTAAATCACGGATACTCTTGGCCATAGAATGGATGTATTTGGTTCACGACCAGTGTTTTAAATCTCTAGCTATGGTATTTAGCTTTTGACTTCTCCACATCAGCTATAGCCAGTTAAATAACGCTATAACCCGCTAATAGTCTACTATATCCAACTTTTTTCAATAGCTAGGCCCTGCTTAAACCGTTAAAGCCAAAAATTTAAACCCTGTTCGAGACCACCACTAGCCCTGCCCAAAATTTGGTCATGACTAACCCGAGGAACCATCAAATATTGGCAAAATTATCGTGTTTGAATTACAGCCAAATTTTATTATGGTATACATGTGAATGGTGCTGTTTGGTTGGAAGACGACTAAGCTGACCAAAATTTGACATATAAAATTGAATTTGCAAAAGGTTTAAACATAAAATTTTATAATTGGCAAAAATTTAAAATATATAAAAAATAAATTGCAAAAATTGTAAAGAGAATATCAGAGACAACTTTTAATTTTAGATTATTAAGGTTATGTTCTTTTGTGCTGATCTGAACGGCTGAATAGCTAAAATAACTGAATTTCGAGAGCTTCTCGAGGTACTCTTAAGATTTGGAATTATTTTGTTTGACTTGGTTTTTAAAGCGTTAGGACCGACCTTCGAGTCAGCGAAAAAACAGACTAAAAAATCTAAGGCATATGCATTTTCAAAACGTAGATAAGTTGTTAATCTGTTAATCCGTTAAGCTGAAAATAACAGAGGCTAAATAATTTTATCCCAAGTGATTTAGAATCCATGTAAAATAGTCACGAAAAAAAACAAATTTCGATTAATATAAACATGTGCAGTGACTAGATATTCTCATGGATGGACCCACTCGTAAGATGGCGTCGACAATGCAAAAGGAGCAAGAATAGTGTGGCTAACAACAATGGCCCACAGTATGTATCACATATTCAGATGCCCTCGCGCATGGATTTGGCTCGCCAGTAATACAGGCGAAGAAATCTGGCGCCCATGTTTATACCAGGATATGATCAACTAGCGGGGTTCACTGCAAACCCTTTTATATCTGAGTAAATAAAAATATATGATAAAATAAATTAAAAAATCATTACATCTTTTGTTTGTTGTTCTCATTTTTTATTTTTTTAATTTGAAAATAGTTGTTGATGTCGATTTTTTTAGGTAATTATTAGGATATTACGGTGCTTTTGCGAAGCTTTTTTTCCAGATTTTTTAAAGTGGCCATAAAAGTTGAAATTAAAAAAGAATGAATTATTTCGTAATACAATCATTAGTAAATCCTCAATGTTTTAAAAATAGCTATTTTTTGTGAGCATCTTTATGAATACTTGCTCCTAAACTATAGTTCTATATTTCAAAGGCTTTTTATTTCTATAATTTACTAATTGATATCAGAAAAATTAACATTTGTAATGCTTAAATACATTTACGGACCCTTACTATAAAATTTTGATTGCATTTTCAAAACATGTAAATTTCTGGATTTGTTTACGTTGTTGGACCAAATTTCCCCCACTTGATCCCCTCTCTCTCCATTCTCTCTAAAATTCATGTTTTAGAGGGTTTAAAGTTTTGAAATTGAATGTTAAGAAATTTAAAATTTGAAAACAAATTTAAGGGATTTAGAAAAATATCAAAATTTTCGTTTGATTTCGGGTTGGGAGTTTGGAAATAAAAATAAGAATTTGAAAAACTCTAAGATTCACAAAAAAGAACTAAGCAAATTGTAGAATACAAAAACCCAGGAAAACTAAATTTTTTTTCAAAATTCAGAAAAACTAAAAGCGAATATAACAAATTCTAAAATACAAAATATCTATAAAGGTTTGCAATTTCCGAAATTCATTTAATTTTGAATTTTTAAGTGGCATGCAGGCGGCAAGGGGAAAAAATAAGCGCATACAGGTGACGCTAGCAGAAAATATGCGCAGGAAAATAGCGGAGTGAGGGTTTGAGCCCTGGTCTCCTAAGCGAATGCTAGTTTCTTCTAGCCAACTCGCCAAGCCGCGTGCCGTGTTGCTCAAGTAGGCAGAAAAATGTTTTTAAAGGTTGGTTTAATATGGACAGCTGGATTTGATTCCACGAGCGATCAGGTGGCTCTGGATGAAGCCACGCGTCGCACGGAGAACGCCTGCCGCTAGCGCGTTGTATATGTAATAATAGATAGATAGATAGATAGATAGATAGATAGATAGATAGATGTTTGGTAGGGTTACCCAGGGTGATGAACCAAATAAGCCCATTGTTTTGATCCTACGTGTTACCCAAACCTGCCTCTCTTTTTACTCATTTTTCTCCTTTCCAGTTTCATTCTTAACTTCTTTGCTGTTTCACATCTCCTAGAGTTCTCAACGTGACAGCCATCACGAGGTGAAGTAATCAATTTATACACTTGGTCAAAAAAGATGCCCATAGCATCTGGGGATGGATCTGAAATGTTTCAGTTAACTGAAAGTCATTTAACCATCGGCGATTTTTTAGACCGTTGAGATTCAACGGTCCAGATCTCCTTGCCTCCTCTCATTCCCTCCTCCCCTCTCCCCTACTTCCTCGCCTGACCACATTGCCGCCTCCACCTCCTTCCCCTACGCCACCCACGGTTGCCTCCTCGTCCCCCCCCCCTCGTATAACTTCGTATAATGTATGCTATACGAAGTTATTACGATCACGGGAGGTCGGATAGGATAAAGATGAGACACAAGTAAGTCAAAAATTGATTGAAAACTTTTAAAACATTCAAATGATTGAGAATTAGCAAACTCGTTAGCCATTATTAGATCGTATGTTTTCTACTTTTCCCCTTAACATGACTATGCTAATTAACGCCAAAGCGGGGACGTGATTTGCATATTTTTGCCGCACCGAGGACGGACCCTAAACGGTATTAGACATCAATGATAAATTAATATTAGGCCGTAGAATGTGTCCAGTGACCACGTACGAAAAAAGATCATAGGACAAAAATACCATTTGGTTTTATAATAGGTACATACACGCAGGATGATCTCCGTGCGTGGGTCAGTATGGGCATTGCAATTTGCAACCGTGCAACAGGCAAGGCAACCATGTTTAGACCGTGCAAAGGAGTATCCGTATGCTAGATGAGACCTCCGTGCGAATCCCCCAGTCGCTCCCACTTTTGCCTTTTTTTTCTTTAATTCGTCCAAATTAACCTTAAATAATGTTTCACGCCTACGGCCTACCTGAAGAACAAAGCGCGCTGTGGCGAGTTGGTTTTCGATGCTAGCTTTGGCGTGGGAGGCTTGGGTTCAAATCCCAGTTGCTCCCTTTTTACCATTTATTTTCCCTTTCCTTTCTTCTCCTCTGCCCTCTTTTCTTATTATCTGATTTGGTCCAAGGAACCCAAGTGAAAGAAACTGCCCCCCTCAGTTATCCAATTGGTTCTTAAGCCTTTCCACCAAGGGGTCCCATTCCCTTTCCTTTTTTCCCTTTCCTTTCTTCGCCTCTGCCCTCTTTCTCTTATTATCTGATTTGGTCCAAGGATTGGCAGCAATCGTGCTTACCTCGGTTGTTCTTTTACCTGTGCACACGACTCTGGGTGCTGGGTTTGAATCCCAGCTCCCCCATCGTTGCCTTATTAGATTTTTTTCCCCCAGATTTTTATAGAACACGTAGGAAAAAATACAAAACGCGTAGAAAAAAATTAGAAAATGGGCCAAATTTTTTTTTGGGGTTTAGCCCATCATTTCTTGCGTTAAGATACTTTATAATGCAAAAATTGAAAAAAAGCTCATAATATCATTGTAATGCCTAAAAAAAAGTAGTCACTTATAAGAATTATAGGTTTTGTTTAAAAATAATTAATAAATAACGCATTCCCTTTTTTTTCTAGAATTTTTTCCTAATATGATGCGTAGGAAAACAATGCGTTTAAAAAAATAAAATGGCTCAAAAGGGGAGTTAGCCCATCGTTTTTTGCGTTCAGATACTTTAGAACGCAAAAAAGAAAAAAAAATGGCTCATAGTATCATGGTTATGCCTAAAAAAGACAAAAACAGAAAATGAACCAAAACTTTTTTAGGGGAGTTAGCCCATCATTTCTTGCGTTCAGAAACTTTAGAACGCAATTTTTTTTAAAAAAAATACAGCTCATAATAGCATGGTGATGCCTAAAAAAACCAGAAAATAGGCCAAAAAGGGTATATTTTCTAGCCTGCTAAAATAAATTAGACCATGATTTCATGGTATGGGTTCCTAAAAGGGTGTATTCTTTTATAAAAGGAAAAAGTCTACATCACCTCCTGAACTATTGACCTCCATCTACTTAACCCCCCGAACTATGAAACTGGGTATTCTACCCCCCAAAACTTTGTAAAACCGGGTAAATCACCCCCTGGGAAAGGCTTAAGAGCCAATTGGATAACTAAGGGGGGCAGTTTCTTTCACTTGGGTTCCTTCACCAAATCAGATAATAAGAAAAGAGGGCAAAGGAGAAGAAAGGAAAGGGAAAATAAATGGTAAAAAGGGAGCAACTAGGATTTGAACCCAAGCCTCCCACGCCAAAGCTAGCATCGAAAACCAACTCACCACAGCGCGCTTTGTTCTTCAGGTAGGCTGTAGGCGTGAAACATTGTTTGAGGTTAATTTGGACGAATTAAAGAAAAAAAGGCAAAAGTGGGAGCGACTGGGGGATTCGAACCTACGGCTCCAAAGCGAACGCTAGCGCACTAAACCAGTCGAGCAATCAGCGCACGCATTGTTTTTTTTTGCGAAAAAACGTTTTATATATAAATCGATAATGGACGGCTGGATGGAGCCAGCGCCGGTGATCGGACGGTTGCCATTTTTTCGCCGACATGTTGCACGGAGAATGACAACGCTAGCGCGTTGTTAGATAGATAGATAGATGTAGCTGGGCAACATATATATTTGGTTGAAGTGCAATCGAGCCATCGTAGAATTTCAATTTTGCAGTACTACGCTCACGTGTCTATGTGTCTATGAGATGTGGGTTTGTGGCGGACATATTATTATCACATAGAGTGATATTTTTGCCGATCGATAGCTTTATAATGGCATGTGTGCAATTTTTCAATAGATAGTGGTTGTAGCTATAAGATAAAATTATTGAAACTATTGTCAGTTTGCATATTACTGCCATTTTGTAGAGTTGAATTAAAAATGATTAATTGCATACGTATCACTATCACTATAAAGTTGTATATCAAGTGGGGAACAATTTTTCCAATCAGGGAATTCGCTCTAATGGCACTCTTTAAAATTCTCGTTTGCTAAAATGACACTGAGGGTCATTTTCAGCGACCCAGGTGGTTTCACATGTTATACTCACATAAAAATTAACATACGAATTTAGTGTTATTTGAGCAATTTTTCCCAATCAATCAAGTGACATGTATGCAAAATCCCTTACATGAAAAGATTCATTTTAAAATGTTCCAGCTCAATTATAAAGCAACCTAGCCCGTGCATTCGCACGGGGCTCTAATCTAGCATACGGATATTCCTTTGCACGGTCTAAACATGGTTGCCTTGCCTGTTGCACGGTTGCAAATTGCAATGCCCGTATTGACCCACGCACGGAGATCATCCTACGTGTATGTACCTAGTATAAAACCAAATGATTTTTTTTTGTCCTATGATCTTTTTTCGTACGTGGTCACTAGCTGGACACATTCTACGGCCTAATATTAATTTATCATTCATATCTAATACCGTTTAGGGTCCGTCCTCGGTGCGGCAAAATTATGCAAATCACGTCCCCACTTTGGCGTTAATTAGCATAGTCAGGTTAAGGGGAAAAGTAAAAAACATACGCTCTAATAATAACTAACGAGTTTGCTAATTCTCAATCATTTGAATGTTTCAAAAGTTTTCAATCGATTTTTGGCTTACTTGTGTCGTCTTCTTCATCCTATCCGCCCTCACAGTGCCATTAGGGTTAGGGTTAAGGTTAGGTATGGGGGTTCATGGTGCCTCTGGACTTAGAGGGAGCCTAGGGAGGCGACAACATGACGGTGTGGTAGGGATAGTGATGGTGCGGCGAGGTTTTTGCTGGCGGCGGTGTCGGAACCATGGGCTCGGGCAGAGACTGTCGGACGACGGAGGGTGAATCGACGTCGGCCATTCGGGTTAGGGGGGGGGGGGGGGGGGGGGGGGGGGGACGGACCAACGAGGAGGCAACCGTGGGCGGCAGAGGGGAAGGAGGTGGAGGCGGCAATGTGGTCAGGATCGTATCGGGGAAGTAAGGGAGAGGGGAGGAGTGAATGAGAGGAGGCAAGAAGATCTGGACCGTTGAATCTCAACGGTCTAAAAAATCGACTGAAGGTTACATAACTTTTAGTTAACTAAAACATTTCAGATCCATCCTCATATGCTATGGACATCTTTTTTCACCAAGTGTACAAATTGATTACTTCACCTCGTGATGGCTGTCACGTTGAGCACTCTAGGAGATGTGAAACAGCAAAGAAGTTAGGAATGAAAATGGAAAGAAGAAAAATGAGTAAAAAGAGAGGCAGGTCTGGGTAACACGTAGGATCAAAACAACGGGCATATTTGGTTCATCACCCTGGGTAGCCCTACCAAACATTGATCATATCCTGGTATAAACATGGGCGCCAGATTTCTTCGCCTGTATTACTGGCGAGCCAAATCCATGCGCGAGGGCATCTAAATATCTGATACATACTGTGGGCCATTGTTGTTAGCCTCACTATTCTTGCTCCTTTTGCATTGTACGACACCATCTGACGAGTGGGTCCATCCATGAGAATATCTAGTCGCTGTACATGTTTATATTAATCGATTTTTTTTTTACTATTTTACATGGATTCTACATCACTTGGGATAAAATTGTTTAGCCTCTGTTCTTTTCAGCTTAACGGATTAACAAATTGACAACTTATCTACGTTTTGAAAATACATATGCCTTAGATTTTTTTTAGTTTGTTTTTTCGCTGACTCGAAGGTGGTTCCTAACTTTTTAAAAACCAAGTCAAACAAAATAATTCTGAATCTTAAGAGTACCTCGAGAAGCTCTTAAAATTCAGTTATTTCAGCTGTTCAGCCGTTCAGATCAGCACAAAAGAATATAACCTTAATAATCTAAAATTAAAAGTTGTCTCTGTTATTCTTTTTACAATTTTTGCAATTTATTATTTTGTATTTTTAATTTTTGCCGGTTATAAAATTTTCTGTTTAAAGCTTTTGCAAATTCAATTTTATATGTCAAATTTTGGTCAGCTTAGTCGTCTTCCAACCAAACAGCACCATTCACATGTATACCATAATAAAATTTGGCTGCAATTCATACACGATAATTTTGCCGATATTTGGTGGTGCGGGTTAGTCATGTCCAAAATTTGGACAGGGCTAGTTGTGGTCGCGAACAGGGTTTAAATTTTTGGCTATAACGGTTTAAGCAGGGTCTAGCTATTGAAAAAAGTTGGCTATAGTGGACTCTTAGCGGGTTATAGCGTTATTTAACTGGCTATAGCTGATGTGGAGAAGTCAAAAGCTAAATACCGTAGCTAGAGATTTAAAACACTGGTCGTGAACCAAACACACCCATTCTATGGCCAAGAGTATCTGCGATTTAACCTTCAATCACTCTCTCCCCTTACAGAGTAGTCGTCTTTTTCTCTAACCATCGTGTGCTCCTTGCACAATTATTATTATTATTATTATTATTATTATTATTATTATTATTATTATTTAGAAAAAAGTAAATCTACACGGATTGAGTGGCAGTAAGGACCAAATTCACATCAACATCCGATGAGATTTACATAAACAACCGACATATACTAAATTCTGTACCGTATTAGAGATAATGGAGCAACGTATTAGTGGATCGCAAAGATCTGCAGGCTACGTACGGTAGACATTTCCCTTTTTACCACGGACGTGGCGGGGGTGGGATGCATCGAGATGGGCGCGGCGGCGGTGAATGCTAGGCCGGAAGGGAATGGAAGCCGTGGATGAGGCATCGGAGGAAGAGCCGGGCCGGTGTCGCCGGGATCCGGTCCCGGGAGCGTACGACTACGACCGCGAGACCCGCACGTGACGTGACGTGAGCGCGCCCTTCTTAAGACGTGACGTGGCCGGCCAGTGGGCAGTGGCATCCTGTGGGCCGTGGAGCCCGACGGCCCACCACTGAGGCTCGGGCCCAAGGTGCCGGTTGAGGTGGCCGAGACGCTGAGGTGCTGGTCCAGGACCAGGGGGACGCATCCGGAGCGTGGGCCCGGTCAAGGTGCCGGACTGCCGGTGGCCGGTGCCACTCCACAGTCCACACCGTGCAGCCATGGCCTTGTTCTTTTCAGCGTATCGTTGCGTTGATGTATTACTGTAGCAAATTTGAGAGCCCTCAAAATAAGATCTAAAGATTATAAAAAAAATAATTAAAAAATAGTTTTAGAATCTTTGGAACAACTACTAAAAGTAATGAAAAAATCATCGCAAATTATGATAACATATAGGTTATATAAAATAACAAACTTTGCTACAGTAATACGCAACGATACGATACGCGGAAAAAACAAGGCCGACCGGGGCGGCGAGAAAATCTCACTGCAAACTGCTTGAATTTTCGACTCTTTGGATTGATTTGAGCTCGGTTCGGGCTTCACGCGACCTCGAATCAAGGCTGGTTTTAAAGTTCACGAGTCTGGTTGAGTGGAGCTCAAACTTTTTCGAGCTTTATTTTTTATATAAAATTATATTTTATGAAATGTATTTGAGTACGAGCTTCCTTTGAGTCTACTCAAATTTCGAGTCATTCAAACATTTATTTTTATTCTCTCAAAGTGATGGTTTGTCGAATCTATTTGAGATCGAGCTTTATTCAAGTCTGTTATAACTTTATTTTTTGTTTACAAAATTGGCATGGTATTAAGACTAAACGAACCGAGCTCGAGGTTTCTCTGAGTTAGTCTTGAGCCTATCTTTAGGCTCGAGAGTTAATGCCTACCAAGTAATAGTTTACTAAACTGTTCGGCTAACGAGAACAATTCGTGGGAGCAAAAAATAGCTAAACGTTTATCGTTAAAAAGGAAAAAATGCAAATCAGTGCATTGCATTTTTTGGGAGGTTCAGTCAAGAAACCTTGATATCGATCAAGCAATCATCCATGCACATTGCACCTACGATGAACCCCTAGATCTCTTATACTTTGTCTTGATCCTCTAAACTTGTTATAAGTCTCACCTAATTAGCACTTAATTAGCCCTTTTTGGCCTCCGTCAAACGATGTGCCTACCAATGTGTCCGCTAAATGCTAATATATGGTCGATATAGTTGTTAAATGTTGGCGTGGCTAACCATTGATGCAATTAATGCCGAGTCGTCACTACATTAGCTTCTTCCTCCACAAATCTCTCTCCCACGTTATCTTTTCCTCACTCCTCTCTCTCTCCCCTCTCTATGGTCTCATCCCTCACATAGCTCCTACCATCCTATACCAAGGAGCGCTCGGGCCGTCGCCGCCATAGAGAAGGAGCTCAGGACGCCGTGATCGACCGCTTGAGGAAAAAGGATGATCTCGAGGGAATTTGTGACACTATGTAACATGAAAGAGGAGGACTCAGACTACCTCCATCTTCGTGAAGGAGCCGATTCGATCTAAGGCATGTATGGGATAGTGGGATGTGCGACCACACAAGGCCCTAATTAAAAGGAGCCATTAAAATCATTTGATGAGCATAATATAAATGTTTTTTTGTCCATTTTCTATTGTCCAAGTGCATATTATTAAGCTGAATAACATAGAATGTTCCAATTACATATCATTTGGCTTATGTATCTCCTATTTTACTTTGACACATTCTTTGCCCTATTTGACTTATGTGTCTCCTGTAATGTTATATTTTTAGCCAAATTTGAAACTTTGTTCAAATTTTGCACCAAGGCCTCAAAATGCTAGGACCGGCCTTCAGGAAGAGTTCGACTAGCCACCGTTGTTGCCCATCTTCCACGCCGCCATCACCACCCGACCTCAGGACCATGTGTCTCCACCTTTTTTAGTCCGAGGCACCGCCACTATGGGGATGTCGGTGCCGAAGCTCATGGTCTGATGCCACCATAGCGATCTTCAGTCTAATGCATTGCTGTGGGGGAGGACAAGGCACTGTGAACCACCCGTGCGGAGAATGTTGGAGCAGGGTCGGGGCCTCGGCAGGGGAACACAACTCTCCCGCTGATGTTTCTTCCTCCCAGTGGTTGTCGTCGTTGGCCATCTTCAATTTGTCTCATGTCACATCACTTGTCTATCTCGGATTCACCACTCAATGCCACCAATTTATCACCCTGAATTGAGCCGCTGGTAAACAAGATGTGAGGAGGATGTAGGATTGGAGTGGTTGGTGTAGCTAGATCTAGAGGTCTAGATAGTGGATCATCGGCTCTTAGGAGGAGGAAGGGATAAAGGAGAGGGAGTGGTTGGTGAGCATCGTAGGAGAGGAGTAGAGAGGAGGTCGGTTAGTTGGCACATTAGAGGAGGGGCTGAAGTAGAGAGATAAGAGGGGTGAGACGAGGATAGTTCATCTTATCATACGATGTTTGCAATAACAAAATTATAACAATAGAAAATACTTTCAAATACAAATCCAATGATGTTATTTGTGTAATCTATCAAAGATTAAGAAGTTTGAATTTTAAAATGCGTCCATGTGTGATATTTTTGAAAGGAGGGAGTATACAATGAGTGAACCTGCATTGTGTTTATAGTTATTCCGGTGAAAATATTCTCTAATAGCTTTAGCTAGAAACCTAGGTGATGTTGATAAATTATTAGTCAAATATTAAGATGTTTAAATCAAATTCAAAAGTGGTGCACTATATAGTATAATATAGATAATAAATATAGATACTAAGTCAGCTCGCCGGATTTTTTGTAAAAAGAACTCTTGAAGTCAAGTGGCTTTTCAGAGTCCCAATCCCGACCATGAACATGACCACTATATATGCAAGCTAATAGTAAAATAGTAAAGTGTACGTTTAAACCTACTTTAGTTTCTTTGTTCAACACGCGCGCGTATGGCTCGAGCTATGCACAGGATCATTCGTCGTCGCTCGCAGTACCAACTCGCCATGATCTTTTTCATCAAAAAAGCTAGAATTAAAGAAAAAGAAAACTCGCTTCATATCTATGCATGTGGTGTTCCTAACAAGCAAAGAGAGTTTAACGACGACGTGGTCATGATCACCTCTCTCGTCTACTAGCTAGCCGCAGTAGTTGGCGGCCAAGTTGCATCGAATCATCGATCGGTGCGGATGCCGGATGGATGTACGTACGTACGTACGGCCTCAGCGCAACGCATATTGTTCCGCGCTTTCCAGGACAAAGATTTGAGGCGCATGACCAAAGTCGTCATCACGTTCACCACCAGATCGATCCATAACCTGCCGTCAGAAGGAAAGCTACCCATCCTTTTCACTGTGTAAAAAGATGAGATTTTTTTTCCAGCCCTTTTTTCTCTCTCGGCCCCATGCACGCGGCCTGTCTTTAATCTTATATATATACGAGGAGAAGTGACTATGCATCAAGCCATCAACAGCATATGGTTACCTCCCATCCCACGAGGGGTTGCACGTTCCCGCGTAATATCTCGTCTCTTCTCTCACGTACTTTAAAAAAGACTGTGGAGCTTCAAATCCTTTAACGATCGACCACCCTCTCACACACTGCACCCCTTTTCTTCACATTGAATGGATGAGCACGGAGCCACCAATCACCATCGATCCTCCTCGCGTGATGACCATCATATCCCGTCTCTTGCTGAACCATCATGGTTCACAATGGTCATCTCGGGTTGGTCTCAACCATGAGGCCGTGTGGTGGTCCGAGGACACAGTGGTTTCGACACCAATTGGTCACCTCACAGGGAGGGTGGCGAGGCCGGTAAAAAGGCAAGAGAGAGAGGGGAAGAGTGAAGTGGTGCACGATGTTTAGAGCTAGTAGTCAAAGGTCCGACCAACACACTCATGCTATGAAGGAGCACGAAGAATAGATGGGAAAGAGATCATAGAAGAGGACCTTGCACAAAAAGTTGAAGTTTCAAAGGGTTTTGGGTTTTTAGATGACACTAAAAATAACCAATAATTTAGCTGTCGTGTTTCTCTATAGACGACTTCTCCATACTAATGCATCTCATTTCTTTTGCTATATGTAATCAAAGAAATTGCTAGCTTTTTATACATCCATTCCATCGGACACACACCTTAACCACTCGCTCCCTTCAACCTTGTCCATTCATTACTCATATTTGTCTCCCTCTCACTAAGATGTTTGACTCTTATCTCTCGCCTAGAAGTCCGGCCCCACACATACTCAACGCTAGAGGAGGGAAGAAGATCCTTCCATATCCATCTGCCAGCTAGCCGACGCCACTGGTTGTAGACGTGTGTCGCCTCTCCCCTTACTCCTATTCGCTCTTTTCCCCTCTCTTAAACTCTCTATAGGGGAAGAACATAGCTATGCCACTCAGGAGCTTGTTGGTAGCCTCTCCCTCTTTTGTGTGGGCATCGCTACTCACCGTCGACCGGCCATGCCTTTGTTCTCCCAATGGCCATCGACGCCCACCCACTGCATCATCAATTTAAATCTCACCATCCTTGTTCAACGCCAACAATAAGTTTATGCTACACAAAAAAATATAATGTACAATCAAGAAATTGTAAAAAAAATATTCGCAACACATTTTATGGTTTGGTGAAACATACATTTGCTATTACGAGATTAAAACATGTTTGAACCACTGTTGAAACATTTTTCGTAACCATTTGAAACAAATTTTTTCTTGTGACGTTGTAACATTGTTTCAGGTAATATTATCCTTTATTTCACCGGTTCTTTGTTTACATGGAGCGTGTTGTTTCATAGATATCGAACATCTAATGTGTAGTCTCACCGGCCCTATAATAAATCGTCTTTTTGCTTATTCTCTATCCTCCTTGTTTGCTTGTCCTACTATATGACAAAGAGTCAAGAAGTGAGGTTACACAATCATTCATGCTAACCTCATCTATAAACATTGAAACGCAGGTGGTGTAGGTTAGACCTGATCATCGATCGACGGTGCTTCGAAAAGCCGACGTTCAGCCAAGCCCGAGCCTGTTCTTGACCCATTTTTCCTCCAAATTGCGGCTCGAAAGCTGGAAGCCTGGCATAATTTCCACATGTAAATTTATGTCAGATGGAAGCTTGAACCGGCTCGGTTTTTCTGTCAAGCTTAAATTCTCAACCCAAGTCTAGCCGAGAAAATTGAGTTTTTACCACTCGAAACGTTGTCGCTCGCAAATTTGCCACTCTCGGCATGATGCTCGCAAAAAAGTGACCGCAAACAATTTCCACTCGCATATTTACATTTTGGGATATTTTCGCCTAATACACAAGCCAAATACGCAAGAAATACAGAAAATATACGTGGGCCCACATGTCATCCTCTCCCCCTCCTCCTTCCTTTTCCTCCTTCCTCTCTCTTCTCTCTTCTTTAGTGGACATGCCGCCGCTGGCGGCGGCGAGCTTGCGCCGCCGTCTAGCTCGCGTCGTCGCCATGTCCATCGAAGAAGAGAGAAGAGAGAGGAAGGAACGAGGAGGAGGAAGGAGGAGAAAGGAGGAGGGGGAGAGGATGACATGTGGCCACACGTGTACTTTCTGTATTTCTTGTGTATCTGGCTCATGTATTAGACGGAAATGTCCCGAAATGGTAAATATGCGAGCGGAAATTGTTTGCGCTGGCTTTTTTGCGAATGTCATGCCGAGAGTGGTAAATTTGCAAGCGGCAACGTATCGAGTACCAAAAACTCAATTTTCTCAAGTCTAGCCCGACAAACATGTCCAACCCAGACCGGTCCGGATTTTTCGAGCCGGATTCAGGCCGAGCTACCTATGAACAGTTCTAGCGCTACGCTATATACGGCTACGGACAAACGGCTCAGCGGGCAGGCGAATGACGGGCGCGCCGAATGGATGCCAGCCTGACACGCCAAGGAAACGCTTCGTACGCGCACGGACGCCGCGGCAGGTTTCGTTTGACGCACACGCACGCACACGCACGCACGGCGCGCGCGGATCCCGATGCGTCACGCTCGCGCCGGCGCAGGACATGCATGCCCACACGCGCGCGCGCAGACGATCGAGGCAGACCGAGCGCGATCTCCCGGCCGGCCGGCGCCTCCACGGCTTTCCGCTTTCCCCCCTGCCATTAAAAGCTTCTGAAATATTCCGAGCCAGGCGCAGCAGCCGGCAGCGGCAGCATCAAGACGCAAAGAAACCTTTCCTCCCTCCTCCTTCTTCCCCGGCCGCTTCCCCACACGTAGCCGCGACCGCGCGCGAGCCAGCGACATGGGCAAGGACGACGAGCCAGGAGGGCGCGTGCAGCTGCTGCTCGCCGTTGTCAATGCCGTCGACTCTCGCGAGGCGCCGCCCTCGCCGGCCGTCTCGCCGGGGAGGCCGGCGGCCGCTCCGGCGCCGGCGACCTCCGCGCCTTCTTGTCCGCCGTGGTAGGATCGTCGGTGCAAGAAAAGTATTTTTGAAGTGACGGATCGAAGAGGTTGTTAGCGGTAGAGGGGATCGATCGGCAGTGAGGTCTATCGGTGGCGGCATACACGGGAAAGCCAGGCAATTTTCTCCGCGTGCAGTTCAAGTACCTTTCGTTTAGCTTTCCTCTCCATGGCAGCAATGGTGTGTGTGTTCTAGTTGGTGTCGTTTTAACTTCCCCATTCTCCGAGATTAATTTGTTTAGGGTTTAGTTTCTTAAGTAATTTAATTAATTGAAGGTGTTAGCTAGCTTGATGACGCCACAATATTAATGCATTGTATTCATGTATCTGTATTGATTTTTTTTCCTGAGGTGAATGAAATTACACACCTGCTGGAGATTTAAGATCAAACACATGGTCATGGGGAATTAATGAGTAAGGAGCATTGAGGGACCCACTTATATTTAATGATTAGTGCCGATGCAACTGTGGAGTTGTAGTACATATGTAGCTTTGTACGTACCTCTACAAGGTATATCTTGTTTCTACTAATCTGTACGTACGTAGTATATATGGAGCGACAAGTACTCAAATTAAACTAAATCCTTAGCACACAGTACGTGCCATATAATATTCGTGCTCTTATTTTTGCCGCTTCTCTTTACCCTCTTATATGCGTTCGTCAGAATTACTGACTGCTGCATTAGTACAACATTTTGCATCTAGAGGAGGATCTACAGGACTGCTCTATAATAAGATTTTTGGGCGCGTACATGTACATTAATGGAGCAAACATAATGTTTGATGGTACGTACTTGCTCTGAATTTTCTTTCTTCTCCCTTTTTATCTTTGGTTTCTTGGGTACATTTGGCGTGCAGTCTCTGCTCTTGACTATGCATCCCGGTACCCACGTACGCTTGGTGTTTTGTTGAGAGGTGGTGGGTCAAGACTTGAGAATTAGTCCTAGTTCGTAGTGTTGATAATTACACTGCACTTTGTTCTATTATATTAAGCCTTGTTCTATTCAGTCCTTTTGATGCTAGCTTTCCAGCTTTAAGGTGCATTAGATTCTTTCTTACTGTACCTCTGCAGCTTTTTGTGTGTGTGGGTGTGTGTTCTGCATTTCTGCAACTGCAACGGCAAGTATTGTACGTTCCTTAGGTTAGCCCGCGCGCGCGCCGCGCGTTCAAACCACGCGAACGCGACGCAACGCAATGGCGCCGAACGCTGAAACAAACACGCTCTAATCTCCTTGCCTAGCCCTCCGTATATGCCTCTAATTTTTTATTTTGTCCTTTTCCACACCTGTATAAAAGGCATCCCGTGTTCTATGTAAACCTTAAATAATTATAATGATTTATTTTCGATGTAGTTTTTTTCTCTTCACATTGAAGAGGTTTTTCATGCTAAATCTTATTTTGTGCCTCTCAATCTCAATAGTAGAAATGTACAGGGGCAGAGCTAGGTATATCGAGGGGGGTGCACAGGCACCAGGGTGCAAGACAAAAACTTGTAAAGTGTAGGCCAATTGTTCCAACAAGTGCACCCCCAAATATAATAATTGTGCATCCGGTGGAACAATCCAACCAGTCAGTGTGTGAGTGAACCCCGACCATTCTTGCTCTAGCCCCGCCCCTGGAAATGTAGAGAGTAGAAGACCTTCACTCCATCACTGAATGTAGAGTCCGCCGCGGAAATTCTGAGTCAAATTTAACTTGTGTTCCAAGCAAGATCATGTTTGAATTATCTGCTTCTATAAATGTTCTCGGGATTCCCACATTACAGCTGGCCAGCCCTTGGCCAACTTCACTGATGACAAAATTATGGCAAGAAACCGAAATCCTGTTCTATGACTTGTTTGAAAAATAATAAAATATGGATTTGACCTGGAAATAAG
>SPJY01003267.1:2334717-2392209 GCA_005191435.1 Raddia distichophylla
GACCTGGTTCATCACCGGCGCATCCAAGGGCTTCGGCCGCGAGTGGGCCGAGGCGGAGCTGGAGAGGGGCGACAACGTAGCCGGAACCGCGCGCAACCTCGACGTGGAGTGGACATCTATTCTTATTTCATTCCATTTCTTTTGTTACTTATACTCTGGTCCTTATAAAATTTACACGAATAATTACCTATAAGTCATTTCGAATATATAGAAATGTCCCTCCTTGAGGAAGAAGATACGTTACTACTACCAAACGAACCATGTCGACTATTGACTAACTGGGGGGTCACCGCCGGCAATGAATTTGTACGAGGGAACGCTATCGAGAACTAAGCTAGGTGGTAGCACAAGACACGGGTTTATACAGGTTTAGGCCCTCAACGGAGGTAATACCCTACTTCCTGTGTTCTGGGATTATGATTGATCAACCTGCGGGATGCAAGACGACCAAGACGATTACAATGTATGCTCTATCAGATGAACTCTCTTACCTATGGCCTCCACCCCCTCCCTTTATATAGTGTAGGGGGTAGAGTTACACGGTAGCACGTGATACACAGTACCTAATCTTGTTACGTCGTTATATGTCATGCATGTGCTGATCTCCTAATTACATGGAGATAGATTATAACCCCTGAAACTTCCTTGGAACTCAAGGCGCGTGTAATCCGAGTGGTCTCTATCTTTGTTCGGCCGACTTGGATCGCCCCCCATCTGCTCCCTTATGGACCTTCTAGAGGATACCCGGGGCCCATGTAAGTCCACAGTAGCCCCTGAGTACTTTACGATCGAGTCAGATGTCCAGCCGACTGGTTTCACCAATATCTCCTGTAATCTGAAAAGAGATTGTAAAGGACTCAAAAAATCTTAAGCTTTTGTGTTGAAGCGACACCTGAATTGGCAATGCCAAACTCCAGCTTTTACTCGGCCCATTGGGCGCATCACCTCAACGGAAGAATTCGGCTCTTGGGCACCTGCTCTTGCGATACAAAAGCAGCAATTGGCCCATCATGGGCATGTCTTAAGCGTAATAACTTCGTATAGCATACATTATACGAAGTTATACGAGACGGAGAAGCGGCGCGGCGGCTGCCGAGGTGCGCTCACATGTTCCACCGGGGCTGCGTCGACGCCTGGCTGTGGGAGCGATCGACATGCCCCGTTTGCCGCGCCGAGGTGGCCGTGGGGATGCCCGGAGAGGTGTGCGCGGATGGGAAGGAGGAGGAGCATGAGGCCAGTGGTGTATCACAAGCTTCGGCCTCGTATGTGCGGCCACACGAGAGGATGGGAGAGAGGGACCTGGAGGCGCAATAGCCAATATAGTGTTGTGTGTTGTTATCTAATGTTCATATAGGCAAGCAAGAATTTTGTTGTTTTTTGTGTTGTTTTTGTAGCTTTAGGGATGTGGAATTGCAAGGTAGGGTTGTGCTTGCTGTTGCATCGTGTATGAGAATAAATCAAATAGAAACGCCAAAAAGAGTTAATTAGAATTTCATGCATTTTATTTTATGTGAATTGGGCCATGTATGGATCGATGGTATGATTCTCTCGGGTAACAGTATAATATTACAAGGCTTCTCATAAATAAATCAATATATAGGTGTGTTTTGCCATTAGAGTTTGTTCGATCCAGAATATAACCCGTGCAGTGGACATCTATTCTTATTTCATTCCATTTCTTTTGTTACTTATACTCTGGTCCTTATAAAATTTACACGAATAATTACCTATGAGTCATTTTGAATATATAGAAATGTCCCCACCTTGAGGAAGAAGATACGTCACTACTACAAAACGAACCATATATGCCGACCATAGGTATCAAATCATTACGAATCAACACAGACAAAGTTATCGATACTGGTTCATAAAGGGTCGAAAGCACGAGATTTTTTGTGTCGGTTCTTACTATATGAACCGATACTGATATTTGTATCGGACTATGCCCTGTGTCCGCGTGAAGGGAGCAGTTCACGCGATTATAACTGCCTTACGTGTGTTGTCGAGAAATCGGCTCGCTTGCCTCGTCGGCGCCCGTCACCTCACGCTCGTCTTGCCATCGTCGTCACCGTACCTCATCTCACCATTGTCGTCACCACAGCTCGTCTCACCGCCTTGATACTGCCACGATTCTCTAACCGCGACTCGGGTCACCAAGTGCTCACCGCACCATTGGTGTTGTCTCGCCGTCATGGCTCGACTCGTTGCATTGTCGACGCCCTCTCGCCGATCATCACGTCCCCGCCGTCGCTTCCTCGCTGTCTCAGTCAACTCAACTTGAAACCCCCATGCGCTCGCCTCGCTACGTCGTCAACACCGTCTTGTCGGTCGTCACATCCCCATATCATCGCAGCCCAGTCGACTCATAACTGTCGCTTCATCGCCGCCTTGCTTGACTCGATTCGCCGCCGGCCATCCTCGCTTGCCGCGCTCGAGGCATCACCAACATCGCTTCGCCTCACCACCTATCATGATGCATCATTGTCTCACCCCATGGCCTACATCTCAACCTGTCGCCACCGTTGGACCCCACCGCACTCGCCCACCGTCACCGCTTTGCTCCAACCTCTCGATAGTTCTATGTTTTTGTGTGCAGAAGATTGGTGATCATATTTTATGTATAGTTGTTTATGTTGGTGTAATAATTCTAGTGGTATAGGCCGGCTTTGGTTGGTTGTCGGGTGGTCCTACATGATGGTTTTCTAGGCCTGCTGCGGTGACCATGACTGGATGGGACATGTTTCTACCTATTGTTATTAGTTGTAAATGCTGTGATTGGTGTGGTAATGTGGGTTGCTGAGATTTTAACGTGATTGCGTGCCTGAGGTAGGAGTGGAGGTTGTTGTGATGTTAAGAAGGGTGGCGACAAGAAGGATCCATACCATTGCCAATAACTCCATCAAGTCTGAGAACTCTTTGTCGTGTTAGATAGAGATGATAGTGTGTCTCAGAGGTGGAGTGTATACTGACGTGGACCTATCTGTGATGATATATCTTGTTTGTATTTGTTTTATCGGAGTTAATTTAAATTTATCATGTATGTTGTTATTTAATTATGATGTCTAGTTAGGATGATTCAAGATTGTGATGAATTATCATAACTACATACGATTATTATTTATGTGATGCATGATGATGCGATGCAATGTTTATTTGTGATATGTTATATTATGAGTGTTTATTTTGTTATAGATAGTCATGGTTCCCCTAGGTGCTGGCCTACTGCCCCGTCTAGGGCCTAGGTTATGATTAACAAATTAAATATGTGTCGACGGTTGAGATATCGATCTCAAGTCAACCAAGGTTCTTCAAGAGTGAGATAGGAGACACGCCGAACAGAACGAACAACAGCGAACAGGGAGACAGGGTTTTTATCCTGGTTCAGGCCTCTCGGGAGAGATAATAGCCCTACGTCCAGCCTTTCTTATATATCAAAGATGATTACAAGAGGTGGCTCGACGAGACGAACAAGTCTCGGCGAGATTGTGGTGTTCAGGGAGCAAAGTGCTATGATCAGGTGTCTAACAGATGCTAAAAGCTAGATCAAGTTCCCTCTACACGCCGTAGGGGCCCTGTTTATATAGTGTAGATGAACCAACCTACCGAGGAATATCGGGCCGGGCTAACTACGAGATCGTAACGAACTCAGTACATGCCAAATACGTCCCGAGGTAGATAAGGTAGACTCCAATTCTTGGGGATCACGACTTCTAATCCAATCCGAGAAACCACGTCCGGGTCTTCACGTAGCTGTGCAGAACTCTTGTTCGAGTAGGACTCAAACAGGAATCCTAGACCGTTACGCACCGTGCCAGCTAGGAAGCTGTTCGGCAGGATGCTCACGGGCCTGATTAGAACCTCCCAGGGAGCTGGGCCCTGGTAGGCTGTCCGATTGGGCCGTCAGGGAGTGGGCCATGGCAATGGGCCGTAATTCAATCCCCGACACCACCGATCATTCTCTACTTCCACGGTCATTGACCACACCACACACTTTGACTTTCTCAACCGACTGACCAAAACCGACCAAGTACCCACGTAACCATACCCACAAACACAAATAGCCCAACATGCATCTACTAGCCCTAACTGTCTTATGTCAAATCATATTGAATGAGAATCATGAATGCACACGTCAGCCCTCGAACAGGCCTGCAAGCCATCGGGATATTTATTCCGTCGGCCTATAAAATAGATGAAAATAAAGTAATTTCATCGGCAACTGACGAAAAGGTGTTTATTTTCGTCTAGCACATTTCGTCGGCTTAATTTCGTCGGCAAAACAACGAAATTATGTTAATTTCGTCGGTTTGACCCTTATTTTCGTTGGTTTTTGAAATTAAGGCGAATTCCTGTAGTGTGTCCGGTGAATATCGGTTCACCGTTCCGTGGTGATTAGCCAGAAGATTTGTTAAGCCTAAGCCAGTCTAAGCAAGTTTTACCCATTAGGTAGGGTTAAAGTGGTTACCAGACTAATCATGGGCTAACAAGAGTAACGACAATCAAGGCAGTCGTTAAGGCTAAACATTTCAAAGCAGGCATGTATAAATATTACATGATTAACAACTAGGCAGACTAATAAGCATGCTTTTTAATAATTAAACAATATAATTTAAGAAAAACTGGGTAATGAACATGAGATTAGCGATGTTAATCCGCACTACGAAAAGTCGTTGTCTCTCCCTAATACGGACCACATCTAAAGAGTAAGTGGTAACTCGCCTTGATCAAGTAGGTGTTCCTCCTCGGCGTTCCCAAATCTTTCTTCGGGATCGCCTACGTCTAACCATACCAACAAACCAATAATTACTTGCTAATGCAATGGAAAACATGATGCATGCACGATCTAGGTCAAACCCTCGGCAATAACGTCTAAGGTCGATTAGCGTACCTACTTTCCGTATGATATGCTATGCATGACAAAGTGCGTTAACAAGAAATATTATCAGTATACACTAGTCTGCTAAACCCCCAAAATACGATTTCGTAGGATTAGGTCGTCATAGGCTGATTAGGGTTTTAGGGTGACATAATAATGACGAATATTCATAATTCAACCTACATTCGGGTTAAAGTTTAACGGAGTTAACAATACACTATGTGTTTCAAAATAAAGGAGGTAAACTTAGGTTACTTCTTTTATTAATTTATAATTTTCATAAAGAGTTCTCCATAATTGATTTAATAGGGGAACGTTTTATTAAATTGTTGGGTTTTGTCATTAATAATCCTTATGAAATTATGTAATTAATATACGCAAATTTAAATGTTCTACATTTGTTATGACATTTATCTAACCAATATTTTCTAAAGAACAGTTGGTGTCGAATTCATTAATTGGAAATAACCATCAAATTCCCCTAGAATCAATTTAACTATTTAAATATAGGAAAAACCTACTCCCTCCGTTCTCTTTTATTTGACGCTTTTGATTTTTGGATACATGTTTGACCATTCGTCTTATTAAAAATAATTATGTAAATATCATTTATTTTGTTGTGATTTGTTTTATCAATAAAGATGCTTTAAACATGACTTATTTTTTTGCATGTTTGCACTAATTTTTTAAAGAGTAAAAGGAACTAGCGGTCCCTAAACTTTTCATACGGTGCCATTCAGGTCCACGATCTTTCAAAATCGAAAAGTGCATCCCTGAAGTTGCTAACGTGTGTCGTTTAGGTCCAAATCTCATCCGGAGGAGTAATTTGCCACCGTGGACAGTCCATGTGGCATTTTTATATTTAGCGAAATCAGAAAAATCATAAAAAATCCAAAAAAATCACAAAACAATTTAGGAAAAACATATAAATCATTAAAAATTAAACAAAAATCAGAAAAATCATGAAAATTAATACAAAAATAAAAACAATTCAAAAAATTCAAAAAAAATAGGAAACTTATAAAATATACAGAAAATCATAAAAAGTGCAAAAAATAAAAATTCAAAAAAGACAAAAAAAATCATAAAATATTTAAAAATTAAGAAAAAAAATAAAAAAATGATGCAATCGTTATATTTTTTTATGAATCTACTGTCGATTACGTGCTTTCTCTGATGGGGCTATTTGGTTGCGGTAAGACTAGTTTGCTCGATATACTTATGAATCTACTGTCAATTACATGCTTTCTCTAATGGGGCTATTTGGCTGCGGTAAGACTAGTTTGCTCGATATGCATGCTGGTACGATTTCTAATCATAAGTATAATACTGGTACTATTTGCATCATTTTTTTATGATATTTCTGAATTTGTTATGATTTTTTTGTATTTATAATTTTTCTGAATTGTTTATGATTTTTCTGTATTTTTCTGATTTTTCTAATGATTTTTAATGATTTTTCCTGATTTTTTATGTTTTTTAATTTTTATGCTTTTTAATGATTTTCCTGTATTTTCTATGATTTTTGTGTTTTTTTAATTATTTTCTGAATTGTTTTGTGATTTTTCGGATTCTTATGATTTTTCTGAATTTTTTAAATATAAAAATGCCACGTGGACTGTCCACGGTGGCTAATTACTCCTCGTAATGAGATTTGGACTTAAACGATACATGTTAGCAACTTCAGGGATGCGTTTTTCGATTTTGAAAGATCGTGGATCTGAATGGCACCGCGAAAAAATTTTAAGGACCGCCAGTGCCTTTTACTCTAATTTTAAAGACAATACTATAGTTAGTACATTGAAAAGATTATCTATTTGCTATCTATAATTGATATGTCTATTTCTAACTAGTGATTGACTCTACCATTGAACATGTGTCTCACGGGAAAAGGATGAATTCGATGTAGTTGTCATCATCTGTGGCTTCACCCATTGTTTGCCTAGTCGACCAACTAGGCCGCCTAGTCGCCGATTAGTCGCTAGTCTGCAATAACACGTCCTGCTACACTACTTGTCTAGTTGTCCGACTAGTCCGACTAGTCACCGATTAGTCGTCAATTAGTCGCTAGTCTACTCTTTAGCTAGTGGGTACCCGTCCTACTGCCGATTAGCGTCTAGGCTACCATTGGCTTCACCTATGGTTTCATCTGCTCATAGGACTGGTTGAAGTCATGGCGTATCCATCACTCATTTTATTTAATGGAATTTCATGTACCATCTTCAACGCGCTTCCTAGGCGCCCTTCTCCAAAACTGGGACAAGCATTGACTGACTTTCTGAACGTCTCTTTTTTTAAAAAAAATTAAGACAAATGGTCAAAGGCATGCTCAAAGTCAAAGGCGTCAAACAAAAAAAACGGAGGTAGTACAATTTTAACTACCAGTGCCGAAATTTCCTTTTACAAAGGTGGATTTTAAATTTTTATAAAATCATAAATGTCCTCTAGTAATTACCTGAATTTTTCTATAATTTTTGGGACTCTCTAGCTATTTTTAATAAATCACAAGCTAAATTCGGTACTAAACTAATTAGGAAAATCGTTGGAAAAGATTTAAATATATCGGGCCGAGGCAACGAACGGGACGGCCCAGTGACGAAAACGACCCAAGGCCCAACATCGCACACGCGTCCACGCTGGCTGGGAAAAAGTCGAAGGTTGAAGCGTCAACGACGCTGGGCGTCTCCACTAATCAGACATGTGGGACCGGGGCCCACCAACCAGTGACGCAGTGCCCCCAGGTCAGCATGAATCTTGGCGAGGGATCGGACGGTGCTCCTTCATCGTCTACCTCGCACAGGAGACGTGGCTTGGAGGCGACGGCTTGAACCGCGGCGGCGCTACAGGCCACCTCTGGCCATGTGCGTGCATGCACCCGCATCTACGGTCCTCTACAACCTAAATGGCACCATCATTGAGGCCCGGATCGGCCGAACACGGTGATGTGGCGACTGCACAGAGCCGAGAGCTCACCGGAGCAATCCGCGCTACGGTAGGGATCTACAAACTAAGGGCATGCTCGGGAAGCTAGAGGAGACCAAGAGGGTGCTCACCACAGCCTTGGCCGAGACGAGGGGGCTTAGAGGCAGCTGGCGCGGAGGACCCGTCAACGGCCGAAGCAGAGGAGGCGTCGGTATGGCGACCCAAGGCTTCTCAGCTGAAATTAGGAGAGGGGAAAGGTTAGGGAGGTTCTCGGGAAGCTCTGGGCGCAACGAATTGCAAGAGGGCTCACGGGTTCGCCGGGGATGCTCCAACGCCGACGAGGAACGAATTTGGGGGAAATGGGGAAAGGTCACCGGCGGGGTGGCCCTTGGCTTTTATGGAGACTGGACGAGGCGGCTGGCTCAAGGCACGCATATCGGCGTAAAGAGAGAGCGCGGCGATGTGACGGCTGACGCGGAGCGGCGCCGCACAGCAGGGCAGCGGCGCGGCGAGGTGACGGCATCGACGCGGCGATGATGGCGGATGGGGAGAGGACGTGACCGGCGAGGCGCGCGTGGCGCGAGGCTAGCAAATCAGAGTCTGCGACGGCACAGTCCACCGGCAGCGAACGAGAGAGAGAGAGAGTTGCTGGCAGTGGGGCCCACGTGACAGGTCGCTCAAATTCAAATGATTTTTTGGTTTAAAATTTTTTTGATTAACCCAATTTGGGATGTTACAAAGGCGACACACAAGCGGCGGGATGGTGGCGGTGCTTATCCTCCCCTCCTATGTGGTCGCCTCGTGCTTCAAAAACAGCGGCGGCAGCCTGCGACCAACGGTGGCTCCTCCTCCTCTCCATGTTCTAGCCTGTCCGGAACCTGCATCCTGACATTGCCCCCATCTCAGCACGTCGTAGTAGCTATGGCAGAGGTGTGTGCACACAACTGAGGCACGTGATTAGCGGCGGAGGTGGCGAGCGACCAACGGCGACAGGGTGCGTGGCGGCGGGGTGGCTGGCGGAGTTGGGGAGATGGAGAGGAGGTGGGAAGAACGAGGAAGGAGAGAAGTATGATATGCAAGTCATATCTGTCAGTGCTAACGTTCAGTACTAGCAATGGCTACGCGCCTTTGGCGCGTGGCATTATTTTCGTAAGGCACAAATATATTTTTTTTAAAAAATCTATTATTTCTTAGTTCATTTTACAGAAGTCAACATTTGTATGCTTAAATATATTTATTGATTTATGGATCGTTACCATATTGAAACTTGCAATTTTTATGATTTTGTGAGACCTACCATAAATTAAACAGGAAAATGAAAAATTGATAAGAAATATGCTTTGATAAAGAAGAGCAAACTATTTGTAAATTTGAACTTAAAAAAGTTTGAACAACATTAAACTTTTTTATGGATGTTGATTGTGCAGCCACGGTTTAATTTCTGTAAACTTTCAATTTTTATTTTTTTTGCGAGCTAACAAAAAAATCGTTAGTTTCAAGTCTACATTACGGAACCTTAATCTTTGAAATCTTTTAATTTTGAACTTTCTTTGTTCAAATATGGTATGAAAACTTTCAGTATTTATGTTTTTTATACGAAAAATTTTATTTTTTATGCTTTTTTGACCTATGTTGACGTCAAATAAGCACCAATTCTATACGTCAACATATTCCAGAATTTCGGCATTTCGGAGGAAAAATCAAGGTTTATACTAACATTTTATTTATTCTAATAAAGTTCTACAAGTTTTGGTGAGTTGTGGGTCTACAGGTATAAAATGGGAAAAACCAGAGCTGAACCGGGCAAAATGCCAGGCCGGCCGACCTGGCCACGTCACCAATCCGGCTCTGTCTTCTCCCCAATGGCATAAAAGCACAAAATGAGGGCATCTAGACCATCCACGACAGTCGGTTTGATCGAATGGACACGGTTGCTTCACAAATGCGCATAGGATTTCCTTGGATTCCTTTCTTGCGTATGTCCACTTGATCCACCGGCTTAAGGGGTTAATCTACACCATCATGGAAGCATGCTAGAAGAAATCCACAGCCAAGAGGTCAAGAAGGTGGGTCGGCCGACACACCCTAGGCCAGCCGACCCCCTCTTGAGTCCCTTTGGATTCCCCTTTGGAGGAGGGTTGGATGACAAGTGTCCCTACACGTGGAGCACCCCGGTTGACTACGGAACACTATAAAAGGACCCCTACACCTCACTTGTAACACAACACACAACACTTTTCACACTTTCATTCCACTTATTAGAGTAAATCTTAATTAGTAGTTGGGAGTTAGAGTCAAGTCGGGCTGAAGCTCGGAGTTCCGGAAGTGTCTTCGGGAATTCGGGTAATAGCTCTTGTACCCTTTCCTAATTGTTTCAATTAGTGAGATCACTTCATTCATTGCTTATGTGTTGAACTTTATTTGAGCTGAGTATATCTACATAAATGAGTTGTGTAGATTTGCCTTACCGGTAGCTTGTATTCGTCTGGAATCAGTTTAGGTTCTCACTCATATACTGTTAGAGCCAGGAATTGAACCTAGATCAACTTCTTTTTGGTACTGAGGAAGATTGACTAGAAATAGTAGCAGACGTGGTGTCTGAGACTAGGACTAACTCGGTTTACACCCGGGCCCACATATATGTGGTAGGTGGTAGGTGGTGACAGCCCTATCCATCCGTAGATACTAAGTATCTCGTGCGTAACCCACAACGTCCGGCTTTGGACGAGTAGAGCCCTATCGGAATGATCATAACCATTCGGGATTCCAATTCAGGATAGCGGGTGGTAGTGAATGTCTGAGCTCCGACGACGAATACCAAGTGAACCACTAGTTGATTATCCCAAGCACGCTCAATAAACTGAATCACACGATTTCGTGAACTTATTAAACTTGTCTCGTTGTCCTCCCAACTATCTAGCTAGAGTAGCTTTATCTCTATCTGTGTGATTATTTATCGTGTGTGTGTGTGTCCCGGTCTTTTCATTTATCCTAACCCCCGTTACCTAGACTGGCTGGTATTTTAAATAATTAAGATATATAGGATTATCTCTTTAAACCCTCGTTCCCTGTGGATTCGATAACTCTAGGAATACTCCTAGTGAAAACTACAAGCGATATCCGTCCGCTTGCGGATTAATTTCTTTGAGCGTAAGTATCGCCAACAACCTACCATACATAAAACTGAAAAGTGGAAAATCGAGAAAAAAATATACTCATCGTAAGAAACAGCAAACTATTTCTAAATATGTACTTTAAAACATTTTGAATAGCATCAATCCTTTTATGTGTGTTCCTTATGCTGCCATGGTTTAATTTTTGAAAACTTTAAATTTTTATGAATGTTCCGTGACCTATCAAAAATAAAATCCTTAGCCTAAAGTCTGCATTATGAATACTTTTAATTTATGAAAAATTTTGATTTTGGATGTTATTTCGCAAACATGGTTCGAAAACTTTTAATTTATATCATTTCATTGATCTACCAAAAATAAAATTGAAAAGTCAAAAAATAAAAAAGAAATAAGCCCTTGATAAGAAAGAGCAAACTATTTGTAAATTTGGACTTCAAAATTTTTTGAATAATATAAAACTTTTATATGAACGTTCTTTGTGCAGGCATACTTTTAAAATTTTGAATAGTAATTTTGAAATTTTTTATGGATGTTCTTTGTGCAGGCATGGTTTTTTTTGGAAACTTTCTATTTTTATGATTTATTTCGACCTGTCAAAAATAAAATCCCTACTTCGAATCTTGCATTATGAAACTTTCAATTTTTGAAGAAAATTAATTTTTGATGTTCCTTTGAAGACAAGGTTTTGAAACTTTTAAATTTATGATTTTTTGTGGCCTGTCATAAGTAAAATTAAGAAGTAAAATATCAAAAATAAATATGCCCTTAATAAGCAAGGGTAAACTATTTGTAAATTTGGACTCCAAAAAATTTTGAACAATATCAGACTTTTTATGGATGTTCTTTGTTTCGGCTTGGCTTAACTTTTGGAAACTTTTAATTTTTATGGTGTTTTTGTGACCTATCGTTTTTAGCTTTATACGCCGAAACATGCCATTGCGTAGGCTCATAGGCGTACTTCGTATTCGTATTTGTTATTGGCGTACGTAATTTCTTTACTACGTCTATCGCTGGTAGGAAGCCGTTCCGCTATTTTATTCTGAACAAACGACAGTAGGGTAAATAAAATCCTTATATCGA
Organism: Raddia distichophylla; assembly: GCA_005191435.1. Lineage (NCBI taxonomy): Eukaryota > Viridiplantae > Streptophyta > Magnoliopsida > Poales > Poaceae > Raddia > Raddia distichophylla. The sequence goes on from SPJY01003267.1 coordinate 2,346,730, forward strand.
ACATTGCATTATAAAAACATTTAATTTTTAAAATGTTTAATTTTGGATGTTCCTTTGCAGACATGGTTATGAAACTTTTAAATCTATGTTTTTCGTGTGCTACACTAAGTAAAACTGAAAAGTGGAAAATCGAGAAAAAATATGCCCTTAATAATAAAGAGCAAACTATTTGTTGGACTTTATAAACTTAGAATGACATCATATTTTTTGTGTATATACTTTTTGCTGTCATGGTTTAATTTTTGAACACTTTCAATTTTTTCGAATCTTTTGTGACCTAAAAAAAAGAGATAGGAAAAGAAAGAAACACATAGCCCGAGAAGAAATATGCCCTTAATAAGAAAGATCAAACTATTTGTAATTTTGAACTTTATAAACTTTGAATAACATCAATTTTTTGTGTGTGTATACTTTTTGCTGTTATGGTTTAATTTTTTCCCTTTAAGAAAGAGCAAACTATTTGTAATTTGGACTTTATAAACTTTGAATGACATCAATTTTTTGTGTATATACTTTTTTCCGTCTGTTTAATTTTTTCAAATTTTCAATTTTTTTCGAATCTTTTGTGACCTAAACAAAGAGATAGGAAAAGAAAACACACACAGCCCGGATGGCTTGTGTGGTGGTTCGAACCTAGGACTCCAAATCAACAACTTGCTGAACTTATACAACTGAGCAACTGAGCAAGCGCGCATGCTGTAGCCAAATACAACTAACAAACATCAGGTACTTGATAACTGGGAAAAAAGGGGAAAATATACGCGGCGGAGGCAGGATTCGAACCCCGGCCTATGCACTGAGACCTAGCTCAGCTAGCCAACTTGGCAAAGCACCCGCTTTGTTTTGCAATGCGTAGACCATTTTCCTTTCAATGTTATTTTAGTATAGACGGTCGGATTTTATTTCGCGAGAAGATCGGACGGCCGTTGTTTCTCACGTGACGTGGTCCACGTAAATGACCGACGACGTGGCACATTTTGGATGCGACGGCATGGCCTAACCAGAAGGCGGCTGGTGAAAGCCTTTGTAAGATAGAATCGATTCAGTCGAGAATCTCGAGATAGATAGCACTAATGTCAAGATGATCTTACCTATTCAAACATCTAGTATATTATTCCAATTCTAAATAAGTTTCGTTTACCTATTTTCACACGCAATACTTCTCAAACCACTCTTGGATCCCCACATACCCAAGATGTGCGCATCAGATTTTGAAAATAAGGGTATCCTCCAGCCCCAGTATACCGAAACTCGCTCTTATCCCATCCTACTGGTTGTAAGAATTCATCCATATGACTTTTTAGTTGATTAATAGTGACATAAAGTTGAAGCATTTTTAGACTTTAAGCTGTCTAACCTCAAGAAGCTCGTACAATAATACACGGTAAAGGCGGAAAAATAGCATACTCAATCAAAATCAACGGGCAAATTCCCTCATCTACTACAAATCTCATACTACCCCCTTAGACTTTTTAAGGTGATATATGGCCCAAAAGGTATGAAAATGCCGGGTGGAGTTGCTTTTTCGACGAAGACCCATCCCGTGTAGCGAAGTCCTATTAGTAGGACCCTGCACAAGACGCGAGAATGGATTATAGAAGAATATTATTCCGAATACTCCTCCAGACGCGTATAGCAGTAGATCTATGATCAAGCAATCTTATTGGGAATAACAAGGGCTTCCCTGAATACCTAAAGTTTCATATCTGAAGCAAGTTTTCAAGAAACTGCTCGAGTTTTAGCAAAAGCTGCCCTACGAGGTTGTATTGATTGATTGAAAGGCCTGAAAGAAAACGTAGTTCTAGGGGGATTATACCTTGTTCCCCACGAGACAAGAACCTTTATTTTGAAATTCAAAAAAGTCTATTTGCACCGAAAATGAGAGATATTTTGTTTCGCCATAGAAAATTAGTTTCTGACGTAACAAACAATTTCTATGAGACATCAGTTACTCCCATTTATACGATTTAAGGATACATGAAGCAAATTTTTTGACTGTAAACTAGATTTTTGACCTTAGAACACTAACAGGTCAGATTCGACTGGTGGTGGGCCTATCATTCGGGTCTGTCTGCACGCAGTTTAGCCCAATTTGGATGCATCCTTTAACTTGTTGGAGGCTTTTTATCTCTAGTGATGGATAACTTGATGTTATCTGGGACATTTCTGTCCTAGAGTCAAGATTATACGAAAGCAAATTCTGACATATTATTCTTACATGTGGATATCTTTAATAGTGGACTGAATTTGCCATACATTCCCAATGAAGTGATTGGCTGATAAGTCTGTACTGACCTGATCATGGTAAGCCCAATCTGAAAAGTTTGGCCCAGCCCGGCTCGACTAGCGCATCGGACCGGGCTTGGACCTCGATCCGAAGCCGGGCCCGGCAAAAACGCAATTTAAACTGTGGCTGGCCAGGCTTTTGGGCTTCTAGCCGGGCTTGGGACTGAAAATGAGGCCCAACATACCGGGCCGGGCCGAGCTCGGTCCTGGTCCGTGGGAGCGGGCTTTTCCAAACCAGGCCCGTTCTTTGAACAGGTCTAGTCCGTACTAACAGGATGGTTCTCTATTCTTGCCACAATCTCCAAGATTAAAACACCTAAACTGTATATATCTGACTACTGATATTTCTCCTGTATGATAGTATTCAGGAGCGTTGTATCCTGTGAGTAAGAAAGCAAAATTAAAAAGAATATTTACGCTTAAATGGAAGACCAAATGAGACTGCACATGCATCGAGAATTGGGCTTACATTGAACCAACAACTTTTGTTGTGCAGATTTTTGTTTGTTCTTTGCCAAAGAGCCTTGAAAGACACAAGTCAGGAATTTTGCGCGCCAAGTTATCATCCAACAGTACGTTGTTGGGCTTCAAATCTTGGAGTGGTGCCCCATTCCTCATGAAGGGCATGTAAGCCAGTGCAAATGCCCTTAATATGAAACGATTGTGCCAATCAAGTTCACCAGATTCGCCTGAACAAAAAATTAACTTCTTTTTTTTCATCCAAATTAACAAAAATGGGAGAACACAATTCCAAACAAGTAAGCCTTTATAGGCAGAGCAAGAAATTAGGAAAAGTTTATTATTTTGCATAACCCTACCAGTAAGAATATTTCCAAGAGATCCTTTCGGCAGGTATTCATAACAAAGCAACTTCTCTTTGATCTCAGAACCAATATGACCTTTCTATCTTTCATCACAGACGGCTCTACAGCCATAGTTTTGAGCTCCATATCGCTTATTGTTATACACAAGAGAACCACCGGACAATTCAGGATCAATTTTCACAGCTCATAATAGAATAGTACAAATCACCATCAAAGTCTCTTACCAGTTTTATTATTCTCAAACAAGCGACGTACGACTAGGTTAGACAAACACAAATATTATCGCATAGCATCAATTTAGTGGACATAGCAACAATTAAATAGAGTCATAACAATTAAATAGCATGCAACAATTTTAAATACATTACATCAATTAATCAATAAATAAGTCATGTCACTTAATTAACATTGCTCATTTTCATTTGTTTAATTAACATTGCATGCATTTCAAAATTTTATTATTTTTTATTAGGTTTTTTGCTTTGTAAATTTAAATTAACCTATGTGTAATTAACTAACACAATTAAACTTAACATAATCTCGACCATAACTCTATGGCCATCGAGACTAACTAACAACAATTCAAAAAATATGTCAAAATGTACCTTTCGGGAGTATCACGCATGAAAGTGAGAGGGCCACAAAGGGAAGCAAGGAGTGAGAGATGGAGATGGAGAGGAGTGGCTGGTGAGTTGAGAGGGGAGGGAGAGTGGGGGTGGGCGGACAGTGGAGGGAAAGAGGTAGAGGAAGAGATGGCCGGGAAGAGGTAGAGGGCAAAATGGCCGGAGAGGGAGGGGTGGTGGAAGAGGGAGAGATGGCTAGAGAGGGAGAGGTAGTGGGGAGTAGGAGAGGGAAAGGGAAAGGTGTGTTATAAATAATCTTAGGGTTTAATCATTATTACTCTTAACCTAACAAATGAACACATATTAATCTAAATGCGGAATACAGTGAGCATTTACAAATGCACATTGATACCATCAATTGATGGTAGGAGAGCAGCGACCTTAGATTTGCGCAAAAAAGGAACAGGTTGCCGGTGACGTGGCCATGCGGTGCAGCTCGTCGGTGAGTTCCTTGTGGTGATGATGGTAGTGGCCTTCCCACTGCTTCAGTGCCTCCCACGATCATAGTGCATTTAGGAGGTGGTTAGGGGAGAGCTAATCGTGATTAGATTATCTTTCTGATAGTTAATCTCACCTCCCTTCTTATAGGCACTATGCAGTAGGGGGCCGCACCAGAGTTGATTTGAGGCACCCCCAATCAGGGTGCTTTAGAGTGGAGCTGTTTGCTCCCCTAAAAAACGGATCGGTTGTTAGCCTCTAATCATATCCAAAAAGGTGGTGGGGGAGGGGGAGAAGGAGAGGGAGGCGGTGGCGAAACATCCAGGCACAGGAGAGGCGGCCCAGAGACATGGCGTCGAGAGGCAACAGCGCACGGTGTGGAGGCGAAACAGCGGTGACGCTTGGGACTTACAACTTGTTTGTTTTAGCTCAAAATAAATTAAATTAAATTAAAATTTTTTATTTTTGTATAAGCCAAATGATATAATACTTTGTAGTTAATTTTGTGGAGGTTATTATAGTTCTTCTTAGAGTTCATAAAATATTTTTTCATAATTTTTTGAACTCTCTAAAACTTCTTTTGAGGGGTTAGAACTTTTTATATTAAATTTTTTAGCAATATTCAGCTGAAACAAACAAGGCCTTAGCCACGAAACCGCTAGCTCTCTCTCAACGGCCAAAGTGAGGTCATTGAGAGAGCAGGTGGTAACGGTCCGGCCTGGCTCTTTCGTCAGCCCACCGTATCATCCTCATTTTCAAAAACAGAAGACATATGCTGCTATGCATCATGGCATTAAATTGCAGGGAAAATAGTTTAAACCTTTGAAAATGATTATGTTACCTCTAAAATCGACTTTACCCCTAAAACTAAATTGATTTAAATACAAAGGCTGCAAACCAAATGAAAGATTTGCATAATTATATTATTAACAAAAGTACATAAAATCCTAACTAAGTAATTTTATAGCCAATTTGATTTTTAAATCAATTATTTGAGTGAAGGTATTCACGGCTTGCTAATTTATTAAATTGTTTAAAGTGAGGTCATTGAGAGAGCCGGTGGTAATGGTCCGGGGTGACTCTCTCGACGGCCCACTGTAACATCCTCATTTTGAAAAACCGAAAACATATGCATTATGGCATTGCATTGCATGGAACATATTTTAAACCTTTGAAAATGATTATGTTACCTCTAAAATCGTCTTTACCCCTAAAACTAAATTGATTTAAATAAAAAGGTTCCAAAGCAAATAAAATATTTTCATAATTATTTTATTAACAAAAGTACATGAAATACTAACTAAGTAATTTTAGGACCAATTTGATTTTTAAATCAATTATTTGCCTCTTGTTCCCACTGCAACGTCATTACGTGCCCGCTGCACCAAGTGATGAGAGTGTTGAAACAAAGTGAATCGAACTCCCCAAACAACAAACCTTCAATTAATTGAAGAAAAGGCCACGACTTATAGATCTTAAATATGTTTAGTTGATTTCACTAGAAAAATTAACACCATTAATTATAGTGGTGTAAATTCTTTTGTTGAATGTAATAGATTATGTCTAATATAACTATAATTTAACAAATCAAGAACATAGTAAGATAACATTTCAGAGATTAAGGCTACAAATCTTCATATTAATTAAGAAAAAAAAACACGACATCGACATAATGGCTCTCTACTATAACTGCATAGATGTTAAATATGCTTCTAGTTGAATTCAATAAAAACATCACACCATTCCTTATAACAGTGTAGATATTTTTTTTCCTTGAACCCAATAGATTATGCATAATATAACTATAACTTTAAAAATATAGTCATGCAAATTTGCGAGTTACCATGCATTTATTGCATTTTAGGAAATCATTGATTAAGTTTTCAGGGGTTATTGCCTTTTCCTTGCTTTACTTTATTGTGATGCAATATGTGATTCGATATTTTCCTAAGTTCAAAACAATATAAATGTCCATACACCTCTTCCTACCTATTGATTTCATTTTCTATTGTAATAATTTTATTTATTTATATTTAAAATCTTAAAACGTGGGAAAAATAGATTTACTTAATGGGCCAAATTCATGTATACATACGGCTGTCGTGCCCAAGCTGTTGGCCCAAGAGCGTGTGCATCCCATACCCATACTATTGCTCGCAAGCGGCGGTTTTGTTAGGTAGACCATTGTATAACAATCACTTGTGTGTTTGCAAGCACCTTTGTTGTTGTTTTGTTGGATCCAGGCTCCAATATCTTTATGTTCATCTTTTTGCCTTTGTTTTGGGAAAAGCTCTTTTATCATTCGCCTAACCATGGTGTCATCTTTTTTGACGGTGCGGTTCAATGGTTGTGGGGTTGACAAAAATTAACGATCGTGTTTAGTGAGGGGATGTGGCTCGACTAGTAGAAGTTATAATGGCCAGTGAATGGTGGAAGACCAGATTTAGGACTTAGGACTTTATATCATATGTTAGGATAAGTAGTACTCAGGCACCATCAAGGTCACAGAGACTGTCGACGGCAAGGTGGTCGAAAAGGCTGCACCAAATTAATCTGGAGGACTCCGCCTGGATCTTGAAGGACCAGCAGGTACTCGGCTCACTCTTGGTGTCACTGGAACCCGATGTCCTATCTCAAGTCATCGGATTAACTTCTGCGGAGGTGTGGACTGCGCTTGAGCGCAGGTTTGCATCTCAATCGAAGGCCCGGGTTATGCAAATCCGGATGCAACTATCCACCACACGAAAGAACAATCTCAGCGCCATGGAGTATTTCAACCGTATGAAGTCATTCGCAGATCAGATGGCATCTACCGGCAATCCACTGGCGGATGATGATCTGATCGGACTCATCATGGCTGGTCTTGATGTAGAGTACAATCCCTTTGCCTCGATCTGTCTATCTGATTTCTACTCACATTTTCTTGCGTATGAGACTCGGCTTGAGCACCAAAATCAAGTGCTCCACGCTGGTGTTCAGGCTAGGATGGCTTCGGCTTCCCAAAGTGCACTCTCCGCCGCCTGCGCTTTACTCTAGAGCATCTGGTTGGAGCGCAATAACCAGATTTTTCGGAATACCGAAAGGCCACCTGGGGTTTTCTTCAATCAGCTTCTAGACGACCTGCGCCTTTGGGAGACTGCGGGTGCACCTTTTGTAATTAGCTAACCTCCTCTAGGCCTGTGGGGGAGGGGCCTCCATCTCCCCCCACACTGTAACTTTCTCCTGCTTTTGAATACATGGCAGTCCTCCCGCGCCGCACTTGCCGCGGTCTATGCCGGCGCCGGGCTCCCCTACTCAAACCTTGATTTCAAGGCGCTGGTGCTGCCCTACATGGCGAACGGGAGCCTGGAGAGCTGGCTGTCGCCGCCGCCGCCCGCCGGCGGCCCCGCCGCCGGGTGATGCCGCCTGGGGCTTGAGCAGAGGCTGGGCAATATCGTGCTGGATGTGGCAATGGCCATGGCGTGTTGGAAAAATCCTAGGATCAATCCTTCCTGATACTGACCGTTGATCGACGGGAACACGGGTAACCACAGCTACACAGCTTCATGTACTGCAGGACGTCGCTTCCTGACCGAGGAACATGAAGAGCACGCCTAGAACAGCGGCCACATGCACGTCCACATGTTGTGATCGTGTTTAGCCTAACTAATTAGCTCTACTAATCATGCAACACAAAAAAAAAACTTGGTTCAATATTTTCTCGGTGCTAAGACTTGCACCTTTCCTTGGCCCTTGGCCATCTATTTATACTAGAGAAAATACAAGACTCTATGCTGTTTATCCTGGCAATTGACCCTATCCAGCGCATCTTCAGTTTGGCCATGCAAAAAGGGATCCTTGCCCCGATAAATTGCCGGCCGTTGAATCTCAGGGTCTCGCTTTATGCTGATGATGCTGCTATGGTTATCAACCCCTCAGCTCAAGAGCTCCTTGTGGTGGCAAAAATTCTGTCGATTTTCGGTCAATCATCTGGCCTGCGCATCAATTTCAATAAATGTGAGCTCTTTCCAATTAACTGCTCTGAGGTGGATCCGAACTCCTTATTAGAGGCTTTTCCTGGCAAGCTGGCGGATTTCCCTTGCACCTATCTGGGCCTTCCGCTGCATCTTCGGAAGCTTGGCCGCACTCATTTCCTTCAGCTTGTGGATAAAATTCGTTCTAGGTTACCGGGCTGGAAAGGAAAGCTTCTCTCAAAAGCTGGTCGCCTCACTTTAATCAACTCGGTCCTCTCCGCAATGCCAACCTACTTCATGACAGCCATACCTTTACCCAAATGGGTGATCCAGAAAATTGACAAAGCTAGGCGTTCCTTCCTTTGGTGCGGAGATGACTCGGTCAGTTCCGGCCGTGCCTTGGTTAGCTGGCACACGGTGTGCCGTCCAAAGGAGCTTGGGGGTCTTGGCATTCGTAATAACTTCGTATAGCATACATTATACGAAGTTATACGAAGAAAAACCACATTCTCACTCTTCAAACCGACGTCGGATTGATCTCAACCCATGCCGACAAAGCAGAGGAGTGCAACCGCTTCTTTCAGCATCACTTAGGCTCCTCTCAGAACCGCTCAGTCTCTCTATCTTGGGATCACCTTGGCTACAATCCCTCGGATCTTTCTGACCTGGAAAGCCCCTTCGTCGAGATGGAGATTAAAAACGCCATCTTCTCCTTGCCTTCTGGCAAAGCACCAGGCCCTGACGGCTTCTCGGGCCTCTTCTACAAGAGATGCTGGGAGATCATCAAAAGCGACATTCTTGACGCCGTCGAACACTTCTACAATCAGGGCGCTGACTCCTTCAATCTGCTCAACTCGGCAAACATCATCTTGCTGCCCAAAAAGAAAGACTGCAGGAACCTCTATGACTATAGACCCATCAGCCTAATCCACAGTGTTAGCAAAATTATCTCAAAGGTCCTGGCTAACCGCCTCGCTCCTAGGTTGAATGACTTGGTCTCTCCGAGCCAAAGTGCGTTCATCAAGACGAGATCAATCCATGACAACTTTCTCTATGTTCAGAGCATCATTAGAGATCTTCATGCAAACAAGACCCCTGCCATCTTCCTCAAGCTGGATTTCGCCAAAGCTTTTGATTCTGTTCACTGGGGCTACCTGCTGGAGGTTCTTCAGACTTTAGGATTTGGACTCCGTTGGCGCAATTGGATCTCCACCTTACTGGGAACCTCCAGCTCCTCGGTCATGCTCAATGGTATTCCGGGCGAGTCTTTCTATCATGGGAAGGGGGTTAGGCAGGGCGACCCAATCGCGCCTATGCTGTTTATCCTGGCAATTGACCCTATCCAGCGCATCTTCAGTTTGGCCATGCAAAAAGGGATCCTTGCCCCGATAAATTGCCGGCCGTTGAATCTCAGGGTCTCGCTTTATGCTGATGATGCTGCTATGGTTATCAACCCCTCAGCTCAAGAGCTCCTTGTGGTGGCAAAAATTCTGTCGATTTTCGGTCAATCATCTGGCCTGCGCATCAATTTCAATAAATGTGAGCTCTTTCCAATTAACTGCTCTGAGGTGGATCCGAACTCCTTATTAGAGGCTTTTCCTGGCAAGCTGGCGGATTTCCCTTGCACCTATCTGGGCCTTCCGCTGCATCTTCGGAAGCTTGGCCGCACTCATTTCCTTCAGCTTGTGGATAAAATTCGTTCTAGGTTACCGGGCTGGAAAGGAAAGCTTCTCTCAAAAGCTGGTCGCCTCACTTTAATCAACTCGGTCCTCTCCGCAATGCCAACCTACTTCATGACAGCCATACCTTTACCCAAATGGGTGATCCAGAAAATTGACAAAGCTAGGCGTTCCTTCCTTTGGTGCGGAGATGACTCGGTCAGTTCCGGCCGTGCCTTGGTTAGCTGGCACACGGTGTGCCGTCCAAAGGAGCTTGGGGGTCTTGGCATTCGTAATAACTTCGTATAGCATACATTATACGAAGTTATACGAAGAAAAACCACATTCTCACTCTTCAAACCGACGTCGGATTGATCTCAACCCATGCCGACAAAGCAGAGGAGTGCAACCGCTTCTTTCAGCATCACTTAGGCTCCTCTCAGAACCGCTCAGTCTCTCTATCTTGGGATCACCTTGGCTACAATCCCTCGGATCTTTCTGACCTGGAAAGCCCCTTCGTCGAGATGGAGATTAAAAACGCCATCTTCTCCTTGCCTTCTGGCAAAGCACCAGGCCCTGACGGCTTCTCGGGCCTCTTCTACAAGAGATGCTGGGAGATCATCAAAAGCGACATTCTTGACGCCGTCGAACACTTCTACAATCAGGGCGCTGACTCCTTCAATCTGCTCAACTCGGCAAACATCATCTTGCTGCCCAAAAAGAAAGACTGCAGGAACCTCTATGACTATAGACCCATCAGCCTAATCCACAGTGTTAGCAAAATTATCTCAAAGGTCCTGGCTAACCGCCTCGCTCCTAGGTTGAATGACTTGGTCTCTCCGAGCCAAAGTGCGTTCATCAAGACGAGATCAATCCATGACAACTTTCTCTATGTTCAGAGCATCATTAGAGATCTTCATGCAAACAAGACCCCTGCCATCTTCCTCAAGCTGGATTTCGCCAAAGCTTTTGATTCTGTTCACTGGGGCTACCTGCTGGAGGTTCTTCAGACTTTAGGATTTGGACTCCGTTGGCGCAATTGGATCTCCACCTTACTGGGAACCTCCAGCTCCTCGGTCATGCTCAATGGTATTCCGGGCGAGTCTTTCTATCATGGGAAGGGGGTTAGGCAGGGCGACCCAATCGCGCCTATGCTGTTTATCCTGGCAATTGACCCTATCCAGCGCATCTTCAGTTTGGCCATGCAAAAAGGGATCCTTGCCCCGATAAATTGCCGGCCGTTGAATCTCAGGGTCTCGCTTTATGCTGATGATGCTGCTATGGTTATCAACCCCTCAGCTCAAGAGCTCCTTGTGGTGGCAAAAATTCTGTCGATTTTCGGTCAATCATCTGGCCTGCGCATCAATTTCAATAAATGTGAGCTCTTTCCAATTAACTGCTCTGAGGTGGATCCGAACTCCTTATTAGAGGCTTTTCCTGGCAAGCTGGCGGATTTCCCTTGCACCTATCTGGGCCTTCCGCTGCATCTTCGGAAGCTTGGCCGCACTCATTTCCTTCAGCTTGTGGATAAAATTCGTTCTAGGTTACCGGGCTGGAAAGGAAAGCTTCTCTCAAAAGCTGGTCGCCTCACTTTAATCAACTCGGTCCTCTCCGCAATGCCAACCTACTTCATGACAGCCATACCTTTACCCAAATGGGTGATCCAGAAAATTGACAAAGCTAGGCGTTCCTTCCTTTGGTGCGGAGATGACTCGGTCAGTTCCGGCCGTGCCTTGGTTAGCTGGCACACGGTGTGCCGTCCAAAGGAGCTTGGGGGTCTTGGCATTCGTAATAACTTCGTATAGCATACATTATACGAAGTTATACGAAGAAAAACCACATTCTCACTCTTCAAACCGACGTCGGATTGATCTCAACCCATGCCGACAAAGCAGAGGAGTGCAACCGCTTCTTTCAGCATCACTTAGGCTCCTCTCAGAACCGCTCAGTCTCTCTATCTTGGGATCACCTTGGCTACAATCCCTCGGATCTTTCTGACCTGGAAAGCCCCTTCGTCGAGATGGAGATTAAAAACGCCATCTTCTCCTTGCCTTCTGGCAAAGCACCAGGCCCTGACGGCTTCTCGGGCCTCTTCTACAAGAGATGCTGGGAGATCATCAAAAGCGACATTCTTGACGCCGTCGAACACTTCTACAATCAGGGCGCTGACTCCTTCAATCTGCTCAACTCGGCAAACATCATCTTGCTGCCCAAAAAGAAAGACTGCAGGAACCTCTATGACTATAGACCCATCAGCCTAATCCACAGTGTTAGCAAAATTATCTCAAAGGTCCTGGCTAACCGCCTCGCTCCTAGGTTGAATGACTTGGTCTCTCCGAGCCAAAGTGCGTTCATCAAGACGAGATCAATCCATGACAACTTTCTCTATGTTCAGAGCATCATTAGAGATCTTCATGCAAACAAGACCCCTGCCATCTTCCTCAAGCTGGATTTCGCCAAAGCTTTTGATTCTGTTCACTGGGGCTACCTGCTGGAGGTTCTTCAGACTTTAGGATTTGGACTCCGTTGGCGCAATTGGATCTCCACCTTACTGGGAACCTCCAGCTCCTCGGTCATGCTCAATGGTATTCCGGGCGAGTCTTTCTATCATGGGAAGGGGGTTAGGCAGGGCGACCCAATCGCGCCTATGCTGTTTATCCTGGCAATTGACCCTATCCAGCGCATCTTCAGTTTGGCCATGCAAAAAGGGATCCTTGCCCCGATAAATTGCCGGCCGTTGAATCTCAGGGTCTCGCTTTATGCTGATGATGCTGCTATGGTTATCAACCCCTCAGCTCAAGAGCTCCTTGTGGTGGCAAAAATTCTGTCGATTTTCGGTCAATCATCTGGCCTGCGCATCAATTTCAATAAATGTGAGCTCTTTCCAATTAACTGCTCTGAGGTGGATCCGAACTCCTTATTAGAGGCTTTTCCTGGCAAGCTGGCGGATTTCCCTTGCACCTATCTGGGCCTTCCGCTGCATCTTCGGAAGCTTGGCCGCACTCATTTCCTTCAGCTTGTGGATAAAATTCGTTCTAGGTTACCGGGCTGGAAAGGAAAGCTTCTCTCAAAAGCTGGTCGCCTCACTTTAATCAACTCGGTCCTCTCCGCAATGCCAACCTACTTCATGACAGCCATACCTTTACCCAAATGGGTGATCCAGAAAATTGACAAAGCTAGGCGTTCCTTCCTTTGGTGCGGAGATGACTCGGTCAGTTCCGGCCGTGCCTTGGTTAGCTGGCACACGGTGTGCCGTCCAAAGGAGCTTGGGGGTCTTGGCATTCGTAATAACTTCGTATAGCATACATTATACGAAGTTATACGAAGAAAAACCACATTCTCACTCTTCAAACCGACGTCGGATTGATCTCAACCCATGCCGACAAAGCAGAGGAGTGCAACCGCTTCTTTCAGCATCACTTAGGCTCCTCTCAGAACCGCTCAGTCTCTCTATCTTGGGATCACCTTGGCTACAATCCCTCGGATCTTTCTGACCTGGAAAGCCCCTTCGTCGAGATGGAGATTAAAAACGCCATCTTCTCCTTGCCTTCTGGCAAAGCACCAGGCCCTGACGGCTTCTCGGGCCTCTTCTACAAGAGATGCTGGGAGATCATCAAAAGCGACATTCTTGACGCCGTCGAACACTTCTACAATCAGGGCGCTGACTCCTTCAATCTGCTCAACTCGGCAAACATCATCTTGCTGCCCAAAAAGAAAGACTGCAGGAACCTCTATGACTATAGACCCATCAGCCTAATCCACAGTGTTAGCAAAATTATCTCAAAGGTCCTGGCTAACCGCCTCGCTCCTAGGTTGAATGACTTGGTCTCTCCGAGCCAAAGTGCGTTCATCAAGACGAGATCAATCCATGACAACTTTCTCTATGTTCAGAGCATCATTAGAGATCTTCATGCAAACAAGACCCCTGCCATCTTCCTCAAGCTGGATTTCGCCAAAGCTTTTGATTCTGTTCACTGGGGCTACCTGCTGGAGGTTCTTCAGACTTTAGGATTTGGACTCCGTTGGCGCAATTGGATCTCCACCTTACTGGGAACCTCCAGCTCCTCGGTCATGCTCAATGGTATTCCGGGCGAGTCTTTCTATCATGGGAAGGGGGTTAGGCAGGGCGACCCAATCGCGCCTATGCTGTTTATCCTGGCAATTGACCCTATCCAGCGCATCTTCAGTTTGGCCATGCAAAAAGGGATCCTTGCCCCGATAAATTGCCGGCCGTTGAATCTCAGGGTCTCGCTTTATGCTGATGATGCTGCTATGGTTATCAACCCCTCAGCTCAAGAGCTCCTTGTGGTGGCAAAAATTCTGTCGATTTTCGGTCAATCATCTGGCCTGCGCATCCATTTCAATAAATGTGAGCTCTTTCCAATTAACTGCTCTGAGGTGGATCCGAACTCCTTATTAGAGGCTTTTCCTGGCAAGCTGGCGGATTTCCCTTGCACCTATCTGGGCCTTCCGCTGCATCTTCGGAAGCTTGGCCGCACTCATTTCCTTCAGCTTGTGGATAAAATTCGTTCTAGGTTACCGGGCTGGAAAGGAAAGCTTCTCTCAAAAGCTGGTCGCCTCACTTTAATCAACTCGGTCCTCTCCGCAATGCCAACCTACTTCATGACAGCCATACCTTTACCCAAATGGGTGATCCAGAAAATTGACAAAGCTAGGCGTTCCTTCCTTTGGTGCGGAGATGACTCGGTCAGTTCCGGCCGTGCCTTGGTTAGCTGGCACACGGTGTGCCGTCCAAAGGAGCTTGGGGGTCTTGGCATTCGTAATAACTTCGTATAGCATACATTATACGAAGTTATACGAAGAAAAACCACATTCTCACTCTTCAAACCGACGTCGGATTGATCTCAACCCATGCCGACAAAGCAGAGGAGTGCAACCGCTTCTTTCAGCATCACTTAGGCTCCTCTCAGAACCGCTCAGTCTCTCTATCTTGGGATCACCTTGGCTACAATCCCTCGGATCTTTCTGACCTGGAAAGCCCCTTCGTCGAGATGGAGATTAAAAACGCCATCTTCTCCTTGCCTTCTGGCAAAGCACCAGGCCCTGACGGCTTCTCGGGCCTCTTCTACAAGAGATGCTGGGAGATCATCAAAAGCGACATTCTTGACGCCGTCGAACACTTCTACAATCAGGGCGCTGACTCCTTCAATCTGCTCAACTCGGCAAACATCATCTTGCTGCCCAAAAAGAAAGACTGCAGGAACCTCTATGACTATAGACCCATCAGCCTAATCCACAGTGTTAGCAAAATTATCTCAAAGGTCCTGGCTAACCGCCTCGCTCCTAGGTTGAATGACTTGGTCTCACCGAGCCAAAGTGCGTTCATCAAGACGAGATCAATCCATGACAACTTTCTCTATGTTCAGAGCATCATTAGAGATCTTCATGCAAACAAGACCCCTGCCATCTTCCTCAAGCTGGATTTCGCCAAAGCTTTTGATTCTGTTCACTGGGGCTACCTGCTGGAGGTTCTTCAGACTTTAGGATTTGGACTCCGTTGGCGCAATTGGATCTCCACCTTACTGGGAACATCGACCTCCTCAGCCATGCTCAATGGTATTCCGGGCGAGCCTTTCTATCATGCGAAGGGGGTTAGGCAGGGGGATCCCATCGCGCCCATGCTGTTTATCCTGGCAATTGACCCTATCCAGCGCATCTTCAGTTTGGCCATGCAAAAAGGGATCCTTGCCCCGATAAATTGCCGGCCGTTGAATCTCAGGGTCTCGCTTTATGCTGATGATGCTGCTATGGTTATCAACCCCTCAGCTCAAGAGCTCCTTGTGGTGGCAAAAATTCTGTCGATTTTCGGTCAATCATCTGGCCTGCGCATCAATTTCAGTAAATGTGAGCTCTTTCCAATTAACTGCTCTGAGGTGGATCCGAACTCCTTATTAGAGGCTTTTCCTGGCAAGCTGGCGGATTTCCCTTGCACCTATCTGGGCCTTCCGCTGCATCTTCGGAAGCTTGGCCGCACTCATTTCCTTCAGCTTGTGGATAAAATTCGTTCTAGGTTACCGGGCTGGAAAGGAAAGCTTCTCTCAAAAGCTGGTCGCCTCACTTTAATCAACTCGGTCCTCTCCGCAATGCCAACCTACTTCATGACAGCCATACCTTTACCCAAATGGGTGATCCAGAAAATTGACAAAGCTAGGCGTTCCTTCCTTTGGTGCGGAGATGACTCGGTCAGTTCCGGCCGTGCCTTGGTTAGCTGGCACACGGTGTGCCGTCCAAAGGAGCTTGGGGGTCTTGGCATTATTGATCTCGAAAGGTTTAGTCGCGCCCTTCGCCTTCGTTGGCTCTGGCAAGAATGGAACAACCCTACAAAGGCTTGGGTTGGCACTCCCGTGCCTTGTGACTCTTCTGACATCGCCTTGTTCCGGGCTGCAACTAAGGTGGAGGTTGGAGATGGAAGCAAGGCTAGCTTCTGGAATGATAATTGGCTTCATGGGATGGCCCCTCGCTTTTTAGCGCCTAATTTATTCTCTATTGCCAGGCGCAAAAATAGAAATGTTGCGAGTCAACTGCGAAATAACCTCTGGATTTCCTCCGTGGGTAACCTTCAAACTCCTAATCAGCTCCTTGACTTTGTAAGGCTGTGGTCCCTGATTCAGCAGGTGGATCTTGCACCTTTGGGCACAAATGACAAAATCTCTTGGACGCCTTCCGCTCACAGATCTTACACGACCCGCTCTGCATACAGAATGCAGTTCGCTGGAAGTATCAGTTGGGAGTTCCACAGGCTAGTTTGGAAAGCTGACGCGGAAAACAAATGCCGTTTCTTTGCTTGGACCCTGGTTCATGGAAAGATCAACACGGCTGAGGTGCTCGCCAGGAAGGGTTGGCCTCACGATCCAATCTGTTGCCTTTGTCAGGCAAATCCAGAGACAATCGACCACCTCACATCGTTGTGTCCTTTCTCTAATAGCATTTGGACGCTTGTGCTTCAAAATCATTTCGCTTCCATTCAGCCTCCAGTTGGAAGCCTCTCTAGCTGGTGGCTCCAGAATCACCACCAGCTCCGTGCTCCGGAGCGTAGAGCTTTTGGCGGCTTGGTGATTGCAGCTGTCTGGAATATTTGGAAGGAGCGCAACCGTCGTATTTTTGAAGGGAAGCTCCAGACCATCTCTTCGGTGGTGTCCTTCATTAGGGATGACTTTCGCTGCTGGGGCCTTTCGGCCAGCCTTGTAAATATGGAGTAGTTTTTCTCGGAGTTGTCTATTGTAAATATTCACCCTTCTTAATGAAATGGCAGTGCGCCTGCCCCTTTTCGCTCAAAAAAAAAAAAAGAATTAGTCCTAGTTCGTAGTGTTGATAATTACACTGCACTTTGTTCTATTATATTAAGCCTTGTTCTATTCAGTCCTTTTGATGTTAGCTTTCCAGCTTTAAGGTGCATTAGATTCTTTCTTACTGTACCTCTGCAGCTTTTTGTGTGTGTGGGTTTGTGTTCTGCATTTCTGCAACAGCAACGGCAAGTATTGTACGTTCCTTAATCTCCTTGCCTAGCGCTCCGTTTGGAAAACAAGAGTGAAGTGTGTGTGTAAAGGCATCCAGTGTTCTCTGTAAAACTTAAATAATTATAATGATTTGTTTTCGATGTGGTTTTTTCCTTCACACAGTGAAGAGGTTTTTCATGTTAAATCTTATTTTGTGCCTCTCAATCTCAGTAGTTGAAATGTAGAGCGTAGAAAACCTTCACTCTATCACTGAACGTAGAGTCCGCCGCGGAAATTCTGAGAATCAAATTTAACTTGTGTTCCAAGCAAGATTATGTTTGAATTATCTGCTTCTATAAATGTTCTCGGGATTCCCACATTACGGCTGGCCAGCCCTTGGCCAACTTCACTGATGACAAAATTATGGCAAGAAAACCGAAATCCTGTTCTATGACTTGTTTGAAAAATATGAATTGGACCTAGAAATAAGATTAGGTCAAATCCACAAAAAAAGTGAGATAAAAGTTCCAGCATTTCAAAATAGGCGCAATCTTTTCGGCGGGCCAAACACTCAAACCACGACTGCAATGGAGTATACAACACTGCCTCCGCTCGGAATTCGTTGTCATCGGGATCCGCCAGCCTCCCTGGACAAATGTTTGGTGCCGCGGAAAATGTAAATAAGCTGGCGCAGCACACGCAGCAAGGAAGATGGACTCCTGGGCCATTAAGCATCCCTTCGAAACACTGTTGATCGGGACCGGTCTATCCATCTTTATAAAACTCATTCATATTTTACGCTACACTGATTTTTTTTTCTCTTGCAAAAACACTTTTTCATGAAAAATAGAAATACAATGTTTTCATGTTTTTGCCATGGATACTCCACGATTCGCATGAGCAGAGCATGACACTCCTACTACGGCTAGACTACCCTACCATGGTTTTATTTAGGCCCAATTCTATACGGCGTATTTTATTTGACTTATTTACTTATCTAGACTTATCTTCTAACTTTAAGAGCTTTTTGAGGTGGATTCGAGAGCCGAGTCCCCATTGTTTGACTTGTTTTTAGAGAGTTTTAGACACTTCTGCGAGATAGAAGAAGGCGGATTAAAAAAAACTAAATTATATATATTTTAATCCAAAATAAGCAAGTAAGTGGATAAGTTAAATAAGTCAAACTATTTACTCCATCTGTTTTGCTATGTTTGTCCATAGCACATCATGCATACTGATCAAAAAAATAGTAGTTTAAAAAATAATGTACAAATATCATCATACCCCTATCTAATAGCATGTTACAACTACTTTTTTCTTACTAAACATTTAATTAAGACAAATAGTGGAAACATAATAATAACTACACTTTTGATATTATAAATGGACAAACATTGTGAAATGTATTTTTTTGAGACCAACGACAAATAAAAAAATAGAGGGAGAGTATATTTTAATCGGCCTAGCTATCTATATTGACCAGGTTCCTGTGTAGGAGTACGTTTTTGAGCTGCTGGTTTTGACTTTTGATGGCACCGAGATGCCGCACCGAGATGCCATGAGATTGCTGTCGGCCGGGACTCCAGGGCGGCAGCTTAACTCGGCGCTAGCCTCTAGGACTTTGTTGGTTCCATCAAGTGGCACGCATCTTGTAAGTACTACCAATATAAATGATAATGTTCATGTTTGATACTGCATTATCTATATAACATCGACCACATATATAGGATTCCTAGAAGAGTGTGTGAGCACACACGGTTCATGGTTAGTGCCTTGCATCCTAAATTATGACCCTTCATCTACATACCTCCCTCCTCGACTACAAAGCTAGATATTTAGGCCCTGTTTGGAAGTGGAGTATTTTTGTAGTTTCTATGCAAAACCATGGTATTCTCAAATACCATGGTATTTTAGACCATGAGGTGTTTAGAAGCAACCCTAAAAACTCTATTTTAAAAACCATGTTATTAGCAATACCATGGTATTTTTGGAGTATTGTAGACTCCATTATAATCTAAAGTTTTCTCATTTGTGCTAGCAAACCATGGTATTAAAAAACCATAGTATTTCATGGTCATAGCAAAACACAAGCCATGATATTACAAAACCATGGTTTTAAAAAACTTTGTTGCCAAACAGACCCTTAGTCCCCTAAAATCAGGAAAAAGGTGCAATAACACCCCCACAATGGTTCTGAGGATGGTTTTGTCCATGTGACAGGTAAGGTGACAATTTGGTCAAAAAATAAATACAGATAAAATTAAAATACAGTTGTCTCGCTGTCATCCTCTCTTCTCTCTCCTCCATCTCATCTCTCTCTAAGTCTCTCCCCCCTACCTCACTCGCTTTGCCCCCTCCTCGTCGCCGCCTCTTCACTGTTAGTGCCGCCATACCGCGCTGAGGAGGAGCAGCGGCCATGACACGCCGTCGGCGGCTTGAAGGAGCCGTGGGAAGGTTGCGTCGCCGCCGTGCCGAAGATCCACGCCCGTCGCGTTGGCTTGGGAGGAGATGGAGGCCAGCCACCGCCGCGCCCGCGCTACCGAGGATGAGGGCGCTGTCGCGTCAGGCTTGAGACAAAGGAGAGGAAGCTGGGGCTGGATCAAGGATAGAGGAACCACGCCGTCATGCTGGAGAGGAGGTGGCGCGCAGCCACGACCGGCCGAGGAGGAGGAGGGAATTGGGAGACCGCGCCGCCACCGTGCTTCACCGGGCCGACGCTGCCGCACGTGGAAAGAGCAGGGCCGCGCCGCTGCTGGAGAAGAAAAGGGGGCGAGGTGCCGATCGCATGTGGAGGAAGAACCGAGAGGAGAGAGAGCCCAGGGAGCAGTGGAGAGCAGGAGGGAAGGCCGTGGGGGGAGGCAGGGGAGGTAGGCAGCGGGGAGAGGGGAGGTAGAGGAGAGGAGCGAGGGGAGAAGAAGATAGATAAGAGGGGAGAGGAAGAGAAACTTACATGGGCCAACATAGATATTTTTTGTTTATTTGTGATTGACAGCCATGTCAGTTCTTTGGTTTTGTGTGATAGAATACCTGATTTCGTAGTTCAGGGGTATGTACTATGTAGATGAATGGTCATAGTTCATGTTGTAATATATACTTTTTACAAAGAAATAATAGAGAAATAGAGAAAAACAATAAATATTTGTAACAAACTATAAGAAGAAAAAAGTGTAAACAAACAATATTATAAAATTGTAATTGTTTAGAATTTTAGAAATTCTCTAATTTTAAATCTTGTATTTTTTTCGATTGACCTTTTTGGTCTATGCCTTCTTCTATTTCTTACTTTTTTACATCTTTTATGATCTTAAAAAGTATAAGAAGAGAAAAAAGTGCAAAGGAACATTATTTTTAGATTTATGTTTTCTGAAATTTTAAATGTGCACAAATTTTTTATGTAATCTTTTCATTCATCCATGGTTCTTTTTTGTGAACTCTACTTTTCAGTTTCTTCGGGACATAATTAAAGCAAAATAAAAAATGATAAAATATGGTCTAAAAAGGAAAGGACATACTACTTTTAAATTTGAACTTTAAAAATTTAGAAAACATCCAAACTTCGTATGGATATCCTTTGTGTAGGCATGATTTCATAATCCAAAAAATTAAAAGTTCATAAAAATGAAAAGAAATAGGGGACGCACAAAGAAGGGAAAGCGAGACCTATGCTTTGGGAGCTAGCTCAGGTAGACAGATGGGCAGGACGTCAACCTCGTTGATTATCCGGCGGAAGAAAACATTTAATATATTATGTTTTATGCGACATGTCCGTTCGGACAGAATGGATTTGGGTGACGTGCCAGCTCGAAGGGACCCGTCCAGCCATGGTCTTTGTAGAAGAGAGAATGCACATAAATAATTAGGACGTTTCTCCGATTACGTAGTCGATCGATTGTAGCATACGAACTAAGATAATTTGTATGTTTGTGGAAAAGTTATCCATACATAAATAGTAAAACGGAAACACTTGTATCCGGACGTCCGACGCGCTCGGTCTTGCCCGTGAAAACGCGCTTTTTCGGGTCATGCGCACAGGGACGGGACGACCCGGCTTTTTTCTGCATCGCATGCCTGGCTGTGCGCCTCCTTTCTCATTCATTCTTATCTACACCTAGTCAGAGAGAGAAAGGGTGAGAGAGGAGGCGAGCAGCTCCTACAGGCGGGATTCCGCGAGCTCCGATGGCTTCGCTTCCCGGCGGCAAAGCAAAGCTTCCCATTCCGGCGGTGGCTGCAACACGGCGGCAGAGCTCTTCCTACCCTCTTGCTCCCTCTCTATCCCCATTCCCTTCTCTCTCTATCCTTCTCTCTAGTTTTAGGGCCAAATCCAGAGAACAAGAGAGATAGAAAAGGAGATGAATGCGTGAACTCTACATTTCAGTTTCTTCGGGACATAATTAAAGCAAAATAAAAAATGATAAAATATGGTCTAAAAAGGAAAGGACATACTCTTTTAAATTTGAACTTTAAAAAATTTAGAAAACATCCAAACTTCGTATGGATATTCTTTGTGTAGGCATGATTTCATAATCGAAAAAATTAAAAGTTCATAAAAATGAAAAGAAATAGGGGACGCACAAAGAAGGGAAAGCAAGACCTATGCTTTGGGAGCTAGCTCAGCTAGCCAGACGAACAGGACGTCAACCTCATTCATTTTCCAGGGAAGAAAATATTTAATATATTATGTTTTAGGCGACATGTCCGTTCGGCCGGAATGGATTTGGATGACGTGACAGCTCGAAGGGACCTGTCCAGCCATGGTCTTTGTAGAAGAGAGAATGCACATAAATAATTAGGACGTTTCTCCGATTACGTAGTCGATCGACTGTAGCATACGAATTAAGATAATTTGTATGTTTGTGGAAAATTTATCCATACATAAATAGTAAAAACAAGATAGAAATATTAGAACGTTCTAATTTAGACGTTGTTAGTGATTTGAAGCCGTTCCAGACAGGTCCCAGCAACCACGACTTTGGTGCCCAGCAACCACGACTTTGCTTTGTTGGCTCAGAGTTTCACGGGCAAATCCGTAAAAGCGTCGTTGGATCAGAGATTCACGGAGGCCCAATTCTCGAGACAACCCAGAAAGCCCAGCCCATCTTCTAAAATAAAACCTGAATGCCCATGCCATAGCCAGGGAGCCATCATCAGTGTCAAAATCTGAGTGTTTTTTGTGGACGCACCTCAACACGACCCGGCGACCATAATTTATATTGAGCGACGTTCGCGAAAATTGGGAGATTGCGTTCCTCTGCTCTCAGCCTTCGAAGCACTGCCCAAGTAGTGATTTTTTTTTTTAAAAAAAACATGGCGGTGCATAGATTGCTACGCTCAAGTGTTCCACAAAATTTCAACGCAAATAATGGTTTACAACGAAAAGTAAAAAAATAGCTGATTTTTCTTTCTATGAAATTTATCTTTTTTTGCTTCTCTTTGTGTAGGTATTGTTTGATATAAATTTTTGTGGAGCGTTTGAAGGTACCATACTCAAACCTACCATTTTTTTCCCCCAAAAACTTTGGTGACTACTTGAATGATTTTCAAGGTTGAGAGCAAAGAACACAATATTTCTTTGATTTTTTTTAAAAAAGTCGCTCGGTGGAATTACTGTAATAGGCCTTGTTGCCCTGCGGTTGGGTGACGGGGTCTATTTATGTAAAATTTACAAACTTCCGTCTAATTTTCTAATGTTAATAAAAAAAAATATATTCAGCAAAAAAAACATCAGCTTTCATTCTGATACTGACGAGCCCACGCAAACAGTGCTACAAACTGTAGAAAGCCCACGCCTTAGTGATAGATGGACCGTAATAACTGATGCAGCAGCCCAGCTCAGGTCAGCGGCTCCGTGTCAACGTCCACATGGTCCAAAGCACTGAAGCATAATTTCTACGACAGTGACATGGCATTTGTTGACTTTGGATAGATGATCCAACAATAACCGCGTAAAATTCCTTGAGACAATGAGGAGCACAATCCACGACCAGGATCCCAGCGTCGTAGTTGGTACTTGCAGATAGCAGAGGTACGAGCCCAGGTGCAAATCCTCTTATGCCTTCATGTTTTTCACATGTTGCATCGAGTTCGAAGCTCCTAGTTCTGTTTACAGTAAACAGGAGAGGGAATTTTCTTTGGTTTGTTAGTTTCTTTTCAGAATGGATTTCTATCATTAAGGGAAAGATATGACTGACGATGTTTACTCAATCTATTTACCTTGCCTTTTTTGTTCACTACCATGAATATGGTTCCAGGTTCCTTACCTGATCGTTGGAACGATATCTGATCATCTGTAAGCTGCATAATTTCTGTGCTTTGACTGCTTTCACAACAGAGAGTCGAGAAAGAGTATGGCCGAGCTAGCGGTCGCTGCTGTGTTGCAAAGAGCAGGCAGCCTTATGATTCAAGAAGCCACTTCACTGCATGATGTTCCTGCCAAAGTGGAGACCCTGAAAGCCGAGCTTCAGCGCATGAAACATTTCCTCAGGGATGCTGACGAAAGGATGGAAAGAGGGGAGTTGGTGACCAACCTAGTATCAGAGATCAGAGATGTTGCTTACAACGTTGAGAGCATCATTGATATTGCCAACATTTTGGTGAGGGATAACAGCAGAGTGCGGTCCTTCATGGGTGCCATATCCAAGGGTGCTCATTACCCCTTCAATTGCATAGATCTGTACAAAATTGGAAAAAGGATTGATCGAGTGACAGCAAAAATTAATGCAATCTTCGAAGATTTCACAAAATATAGGATTGTTTGGAATGACCTGAATGAAATTCCAACATATAGCATGGAAGAGAATGAAAAATTGCGTGCTAAGCGAATGATCCTTCCGTATTTAAACGATAAGATAGATATCATTGGCTTTGACAGTGAAATCAACCAAATAAAGGAAGAATTGCTTGACTTAGATAACAAGGATCTCACTGTCATATCCCTTGTCGGTCCAGGGGGTGCTGGAAAATCAACTATCGCTAGGAAGGTCTACAATCTTGTGAAAAAACATTTCAATTCATATGTATGGCTATGTATCTCTCAACAATTTACAGTTTATGGTTTACTAAAGGATATTGTTCGAGGGGCCATGGGAAATGAATGTTTCGAAGAACTTGAAACAATGACACATATGGAGGTTAAAAAGAAGATCCATGATTTTCTAAAGGAAAAAAACTATCTGATAGTTTTAGATGATGTCTGGAGAGTTGAAGCTTGGGATATGGTTCAAGCCGTCTTTCCTGATATTAAAAATGGAAGCAGAGTGATCATGACAACTCGCAATTCAGCAGTTTCCAATCACCCCGACACAAGAAAAATAATTCACAAGCTAAATCTCCTCAGCAATGAGGAAAGTATTGAGCTGTTCAATAGGAAGGCATTTCCTCCATACGTTGTCCATGATAGAAATGATCTCAATAACTTCAGAGAAATAGGCAAGACACTCGCATTAAAATGTAACGGCTTGCCTCTTGCACTTGTAGTTCTGGGAGGTTTCCTATCAAAGAACCTCAGAATCCTCGAGTGGAAAAGAATGGCCACTAGCATAAATTGGGATGCACTGAAGAATGAAGGTGACTTCAAAGCAATTCTTGACCTCAGTTACTATGATCTGTCAAGTAATCTAAAAGCATGTTTTCTGTATATTACATCTTTCCCAGAGGATTATGTAATCCCAGTTGGCCTTCTTACGAAGTTATGGATTGCAGAGGGTTTCATACCAAATGTGCGCGGATGCTGCATTGAAGAAACAGCACTCAAGTATGTAGAAGAACTGGCAGAGCGATGCATGATCCTAATTGAAGATAGGAGCTCTGGGTGGATCAAGACAATAAAAATACATGATGTGATACGTGAATGGGGACGTATTCGAGCCCGAAGAGAGGGGTTCTTCAAAGACTGTAGTTGCTGCGATGATGTGGACACAGCATATTCCAATGAAATGAGAGCTCACAGATTAGTTCTATTTGGTTTTGTTGGCGTAAAAGTTGGTGTTATTATACCAAATCAGCACACCTTGCTGCTCTTCAATGCAGCTATATCGGAAAAGAGACCCATCTCTTTCCAAGGCTTAAATAATCTGCGGGTGCTCTATTTTGATGGCATGAGAGGGAGGTGGGAGCTGCCTAAAGAGATCGGCAAGATGATACATCTAAGGTATCTTGGCTTGAAAGGTGGCACATATATACTTCCTGCTTCTATGAGTGGTCTCACAAACTTGCATACTTTTGATGCAAGAGATGCTACAGTGGATGCACTCCCTAGTGCTCTCTGGAGCATTTTGACATTGAGGCATGTCTATGTCTACAAGGTGGAGTCTGACTGGTCGGTGTTGAAGATTACAATGCACAGCAACCTGAAGTCTCTCTTCATATTTTTGGGATGTAACATGCAAGAGCAATGGGAAGCAACATTGATGTCCTATGTCAGGATGAAAATACATCCATCCTGGTGCTTTGGGAAGTACTACCAAAGTGTCAATCAGCTGGAAATAGTTGGGGCATGCAAGGACGAACTTGGTGCACCCAACAGCCTGCATCTTCCTGATCTCAGATTTCTCCCACACAACTTGAAACGGCTGAAATTTAGCTGTCCTAATTTGCTGAATGATGAAGACCCCATGCCAACGCTTGGGAGTTGGCTTCGGTTTCTGAATGTTTTGGAAATAGGGGTTCGGTCGTATATCGGTGCAACCATGACCTGCCCTTTTGGTGGGTTTCCATATCTTTACTATTTGGTGCTCCATGATATAGACATCGAGGAGTGGATACTAGAGGATGGGGCCATGCCAAAGCTCAGAATACTGACTCTCTGCAAGTGCACCAAGCTGAAGGCACTGCCAGAAGGATTGCAACACCTGCAAGAACTTAGGAAGCTGACAATGATAGCTATGCCTAATTTGTGCCAAGATGTATGCAACATACTCCAGAAGGCAGGATGCAAGGTCATCATCAGGCCAAGTGAGGAGGACTTCCAGCATGTACAGATCCCGTAAGTACAATCTGTGCTAGTTCCTACATGTTTGAGCGAAAAAACTATATCCTATATGTGACCATGTCCAGCTAGTAGAACTATTGCATGGAGATGGAAAAAATTCAACTTCAATCATGCATATAATTGGATTCTACAGATAACTAACAATCCACAAATAAAATAATGACCCTTACCATCTACAATTTACTGGAAGTTGCACTGTAATAAAATAATTCACAAAGAATAGCAGCTATAATTGGAAGCCATGGTTTACACATTCAATAAGTAGTGCGATCTATTGTGCACCATTTTTATTCCGAACTTCACAGTTACAAGTGAAGGCTGAAGTACTTTGGTATGTTCTCTCATGCAGGAAGGATGACAGGTAAGGTACTGACATCTATAGACCATGGGGAGTAGAAGTAATTTAATTTAACTTCAGACTCAAGGCTAAACTACAATGGAGTGTCCTCCTGTACTCTCATGCAGTGAGGATGACAATTGAGAAATTGGCATTCATGGACCATACCATTTAACTTCACTTGCAAGTTCCATCTTACGCGTTGAGTAGCACGAATCCTTCCGTTGCTGTAAAGATTTCTTCGCTGAGTTACTGCCATATATATTGGCTTAGATACCAACATGCTGTCAATTGTGAGTGCGGGTTTCTTTCATCACTAATTGTTATATGTGTGTATAACTGTATACACCATATTCAGACACACAGTTCACATGTGTGTATCGAGAACTTCTGATGTTTATGAACTACGGTTTGTACATTGGGGTTGTAAAAAATTAGTGATAACATTGCAACGGATATTCGATCAAAAATATATTGTAACAGATAAGGAACAGAGTAGTGCTCATGAGCAATCTGGATTCCACATCCAACACCGGGAGAATCCTCGACTGAGTGGCTACAAGGATTGCACAAAGAAGTATGCTGCTTCCGATTCAACCATACTAGGTGGGATTCGACTCGCGCTCGGCCGTATGACATCTCCTTGAGACTATGCCACAATTGAGTAATTAATTACTCCCTGCATCTAAAAATGTAAGGCACGCACGGATTTCAATATTCAAATTTCTTAATCATTGACCAATAATTTTATCGAACAAGATGTAGATTTTGTGATTCATAAATAACATTATTGGATTCATATTTGAAATTCACTACAAGAAACGAGATCAGGTTAATTGGCCGGAATCTCATTGTCGTCGATCACGTAGCCAATGAGGGCAATTACGCTTGTGTCATGGGCCTCAGCCTACAACCGACGACATTGTATCCAACCCCCTCTCCTCCGAGTGATTGGGGTGCGCGACGGGGCCAGAATTTGAATTTGAGAGCACGCCAAATTTATCTATGTCAGCGGCCGTAGTCAAACCGCCGACAGAGAGACTACTACCTCACAGCTAGAAAACAGCCCGAACAGAAGCGTTTGAATGAGGACCCACATGGCAGTGGGCGTCTATATAGTGTTGTCGGCCCCAACGCAAGCTGCCGACATAAGCTCGCTCACATTGGCATGTGGACCCTTTTGGAGGTTCCCATGGCAATGCGTCTAATGGCTCGGTAGGTGGGCTCGCTTGGGATCATTGTCATCGGCCGCTTGGCAAGTTTGGTCTTGCCTTACATGCTTGATAATAAACATTGACTCATTGTCTTAAAGGAGTAGACCTCGCGTGCGATATATATATATATATATATATAGGGAAATTACTTAAGGCTCCTACTCTCCCTACCATTGGATTGTGATCTAGGAATCGTGTCATGCTTGACGGGTATCTATACTACCAACCCGGTTGCTTTCGTTTGAACGGTGCTAATATTCCACGTCAATAGCATTAAATTACCATTAACCACTAGTAATTAAGGGACAATTAACTGTGCCAGCTATTAAAATATTCTATATATCGTAATAACTTCGTATAGCATACATTATACGAAGTTATACGACACCACCGCTGTCGGCGCCTCCCCAACCGCCTTCCGCTCCCCCAGAAGTTTCTCGGCACTCTGTGACATTCTAATAAAATTATTAGGTGTCCCAAGCTCTTCAAAAAGAAAAACTAAGGTAAAGACAATTATTTAATCCTATTGCATTTACAACCTGTTTTCTAGCCCAAACCCCTGTCATTTTATGCCCAGAAAAGCCCGCGAGACGCTTTATCGGCCCAATTAAAGGATGTCCTGACCTAATGCCGCCCCACACCGTTTATAAACCCTCCCCTACCCTGCGCACCGTCACCCACCTACTCCTCCTCCAAAACCCTAGCCGCCGGTGCCGATCCCGAGTC
Source organism: Raddia distichophylla (assembly GCA_005191435.1). Lineage (NCBI taxonomy): Eukaryota > Viridiplantae > Streptophyta > Magnoliopsida > Poales > Poaceae > Raddia > Raddia distichophylla. The sequence goes on from SPJY01003267.1 coordinate 2,375,232, forward strand.
TCCCGACATCTTTTTTGAGGTAATTCCCCTTTTTCCGTGCCCAATTCTTAGTGTAGATGGTACCATCGTGTAGATCTCGTCGAAACGAACAATTTGGATATGCGGATCGCCTATTTTGGTAGAGAAACGCGCCCTGTAGAGCCTGCCGTAGTTCGGAGCCCTCACGGCCGCCGCCGATCTCGCCGTTCACGCCGCCGGCGGGAATTGCGCGCCGCAAGGTCGCCCAGCGCCGCTGCCTCGCTGCACCGCACGCGCTCCGCACGATGCGCGTCCGCGCGGGCCCCGCGTGCCGCTGCCGCGCCCGACCGCGCCGCCACCGTCGCCCAACCACGCCTCGCTACGTGTGTCCGTGGGACCCGCCACTGTCTTTACCCCCGACCGCGCCGTCGCCGCCGTCCAATCCCGCCGCGACGCGTGTCCTATGGGATCCGTCGGTGCCGCACCCCGCAACGCGCGCCGCCCCTACCCACTGTCGCTGACATGCGGGCCCGGACAAGCCATGGGCCAAGCACGTCAGCCGCGCCGCGTCGCCCGCCAGCCCATAGGCGACGCGTGTCGCCACGTGCCACACGCACGCGCGTTAATTGCGCTGCCGCTACTGTCCGGTGGGGCCCTCTTGCCACGTGTCTGCCACGCCATCACAAGGACACCGCCTCGCCGCCACGTGGCATGCCACATCACGCCACATGCGCGCCACCTGGCGTCACGTCAGCCACGCCGCGTCCGCGCCGCCGATGCCATTGGGAAGCGGGACCTGCCCGTCAACCGCTTAGCGACACTGTCCGATGGGCCCCGCCTGTCAGTTGCCACTGTGCCGAGCCGGACCGGGCCGCCTGGGACATCTAGGCCGCGTGTGCATGCGCAAGGAAGAGAGAGAGGGAGCGGGCCGGATTTGTCGGTTCGGCCCATTTAGGGATTAAAGTGTCTTTTCTTTTTCGGAAAATTTTCTATTTAATCCGAAACTTCCCCGAATTGTTTAGGAATCTCCGTAACTCCAAATTAGATGATTCCAGAGCCTAAAAATTACATTTTAATCCTAAATTTTCTTGTATATTTATTAAATATTTTCTATGTACTAAAGTTGCTATCTTTTGCTTATTTGCTCCTTTGCGAAGACGTTTGCTGTGATTGTTGCGCAGACTGTTTCCCGGAGACGTGGTTGATCCCCAGAGTGTCGACTTTTTTGAAGGCAAGCGATAGATACTGACGGCGAGTTCTCCGCTTAACCACTGTGGATCACACCCCTATCAGATTTCTATCTTGCTAGTCGATCAGCTCGAGCTCGATTCGATTAGAGCGTCGGGCACGGCCAAGAGCGACATGCAGAGATTACCCAGGTTCGGACCCCCCTGCGGGTAACAGTCCTACTCCTGCCGAGCTCTAGCTCTTTTCGTGTTGTGGTTATGTGGGAATGGTTACAGAATGCTTCCTCCCCTCTCCTTTCTCTCTCCTCCCCTTTTATACAAACCATGGGCTGGCGGAGAGAGCCAAGGGGGTAGGTTACACAGTACACGGAGTACACTGATAAGATTTGAGAGATAAGACAGGAGAGACGAAAACGTGCTGCTGCTGCCGAGCGGCGCCGCCCACGCGTGCTTCGCAAGTGGCCTCTGACCCGTGTGAACACACCGGTGAAACAACAGGCGGGGCCCAGCTTGCACCGTCTGACACGGGCAGCCAACCCCTCTCTCTGCCGGTCAATTTCGTAGAGCTACAGTGACAGTTGAGCAGACCCACAGAGGTCACTGTAGCGGTAATCATCTCTTCCTCGATCCAGCCGCGCGTGATGTCGCATTTAATACGCTCGTCCTTCGCAGCAGGGGAGAGCCTTCGTCCCGAAGACTCCCCTCGGGACGCTTCCTGTGGCGCAGGCCCCACCTGTCAGTGAGGGGGCCTCCCGCGTTTGCCCACGCACGGGGGCCTGATCGCCCGCCTGACGCGTGGGGCCCTCACCTGGGCTCTGAGGAGCTCGCCCACGCGCTGGGGCCTGATCGCCCACCTGACGCGTGGGGCCCTCTCCTGGTCTTCCTTTGGACTCTTCATACCCTAGTATTTACTGTACCGACAGATACGTATCTCTACCCATATTTAAATTATTTGTCTAATATATTTATGTTATCATTTAGTTGTTTCTGTTGCATACATGTTAGTTAAAGTGTGAGTACCTATCCATGCTAGTCTTTCACTATCATCCTGTTCGCCTAAATTACCTTTGACATGCCACTCTTAATATTCCTTAGATTGTCCTTTGTTTAGTTGTAGGTTGCACTGGGAATTGAATTACTCAAAAATCTTATCGATGCCGAGGCTTCGTGTGTATCTTTTGGTTAACCCTAAACAACTAAAATTTGCATAGTTGATTAAGGGAGACCCGGAAGAGATGGTTCCGGGGCTGTGGTGGAGTTGTGAGGGTCTCCTCTACCAAGGACCTAAGATTGTGAATTGCTAGACCAAACTATACAATACAACCACTTGTGCCTTTGGCCTTGACTTAATACCCTATGAAACTTACTAACCACTTGCCCGTAGGTTGTCCGGTTACGGTTCGTCACTATTGCTCTAGGGGGGAGGCTTGCAATCTACCCTGAGGAGTAGGTGCTTCTCTGAGACCGAATGGCTTAATTGGGGAACGACCCGAGGTGGTACCCAGAAGTAGTGGGTTCCCTACCACGGCGGGTACCGGCGAGGCCGGAGAAACCAAAAAAAGGGCATGCGAAGTGGTAGACGTAGTAGGTTGGAAAGGCCTTGTACTATATCTCCTTCTGAATGAGACGGGGCTTGTGAGGAACGTGTACACACTCTGCAGAGTTAAAACTATCATGATAGCCGTGTCCACGGTCATGGACGGGGCGAGAGGTTTTCACATGTAGTCCCATCATTTTAATAATTAAGCTTCACTAGTGCAGGCTAGGATTGGCCTGGTGTGGGACGCACCTTTCCTTGTTAAATCTTGGTATTGTTCCAGAGATCATGCATTCACTTAAATAATATTTGCCAACTAAAACTTGACTAGAAATAGGATTCGTGTAAAACAACCTATCCCCTGTCTTTGCCCTTACATTCATAAATAAGGATTGCTTGCTGAGTAGCCACGCACTCATTATACCTATCGCGGATATTTTGTATTCAGATTTTGGTCAGGACCAGGAGGGCCTTGACGGAGGTGATCAGGCTTAGCTAAGGTGTCATGGTCGACGCCTTTGGAATATCGTCGCAGTTTATTTCTTTAATTCTGCTACTCTAATGTTATTTATTTCCTTGATATTTGGAACTATGGTGAACTGTTCAACAGGGATGCCTGTTCTTATTGTAATAGCTATAATGCTTCCTTTTTAAAATTGTTATCCTTTTACATCGTTATTTAACTTTAGATAATATGCACTGTGATGATTTCCACCGTATTGTCCATCACGAGATACTAGTCTGGGCTTAGTATCGCCTCGTAGTGTTGGATTCCCTGTACAAGTATCGGGGTCACAACACACTCCTCCAGCCACCTCAGGTACATCTTCTCAAATTTTTTTCATAGTGGTATCGGTGTCGTCAGCGGTTTAAAAACCGTTAAACCTAGTTTATAGAATGAATGGACATTTGCCGCGAAGGTAGCCATGCGGCGGTGGTGGGGGGTTGTTGCACACGGCCAAGCATAGGTGGTGGGGAGGAGGCGGAGACGCACAGAGAAGCGGCGCCGACGAGGGAAAAGGAGGAGAAACGACGCCCTCAAATGGTCGGGGTGGTCTATGGGTGAAGAATCTAGGTCGTTTTAACGTATGCATTGCACTTGTAATGTCAACCGAGCCAGCGTCAAACCCATTCGAGAGTGCTCCACATTTTCGTAAGGAGTTCAGACGACGGTTAGCTGCCTTGAGCCGCGGCTAACCGCTGAAAACCGCAGATAACCGCCGAAAACCACGGCTAACCGGGACAAATTTTATCAAAATTGAAATTTTAATTCATGCCTCAAACTGCGATAAAATCGCGGTTGACAGCGGCTAACCGGCTCCGCGCCACATACGGTTTTCACCGCCTAAACGGTTTTTAAACCTTGGATCCCACCTGCAGGGGGGCTGGACCCTCGCAGCCGTCAGTGACTGGACCCTCCCAACCGCAGATGTCAATGCCTCCCTTCGCCATTCTTCTTCACACGGATGTCGGGAGCTCCGACGACATAGACCGGCACTCCCAACTAGTTCGTTCTTGACACAGATGTCGAGGCCACCCTCCGATCATGTAGCTCTGACATGTGGACCCCATGGGCTGACCCTGTGTCCTCGGATACATGGGGGAACGACGACATAGACCGGAACTCCCAGCCGTTCCCGATGTGGCCATTTACTCCTGCATTGCTAGTTTCTTCTAGGGTAATGCATTTTGTTTCCATTTTCCTCAAATCATTTCACACATATTTATAAATGCATGGAGTCATATAAATGTGGTTTCTTCTTATCTTGTAGGTGTCCAGCTCGTCTGTGCCCACATCTGCGTCGAATGCTCAGCAGGGGGTGATTCAGCAAGTGGGAACGGCACTAGATCGACCGAGGACCAATATGTCGATGACGTCCTAACCAATCCTTTGCGAGTTCGCAAAACCGAAATAGGTTAGATGGTCGTCACTTTGGTTCCCTATTGTGATATGAACTCTCGGATGATGTGAACTTTGTAAGTCATATGGATGTGATGTGAAAACATGCATGTGGGTTTGTAGTTGTTATTGTAACTCGTGGTTGTGATTGATTGTGATGTGGTTGCGTGAATGTGAATGTGGTGGTATGTGCGGATATATATATATATATCGTGATTGTGGGAAATTGCGGTTTTTTGCTAATTTAAATTGAGATTTTTAAATTTATAGCAAATTTTTTTTGCTGGAAAACTACCTGTGTCATTAGCCTAATGAAGACCGATGACACAGAGCGGTTCAGCCTGCCATGCACCCCCAGGTGAGCTCTGTGTCATCGGCATACAGTAGAACCAACATGTACAATATGGTCCCTTGGGGACCACCTGTCAGGTCTCCTCGTGATGCCGGCCTAACAAGTGGACCCCACGTGTCAACTCCGTGTCGTCAACCACCATGTAGTCAACGACACAGGGTCAGCCCGCGGGTCCACATATCAGAGCTACATGAACGGAGGGTGGCCGTTAGGGCGTGGTTGTGTCGGCAGGCTGACAAGGCCGACGACGCAGCCCTTCCCGAGGGGGCTGCCTTGGGATGCGACTATGCTCGCGGCAACCGTATCCGACCGACGACATAGTGGCGTTGTGTCATCGACGTCGTGTCGTTGGAATTATGTCGTCGGCCGACGACACAGAACCAGATCCGTGTAGTGATTATTTTCTAATGGTTATAATTTTGTTATTGCATACGATATGTGATAAGAAAAATTAAGCATCAAAGTATTATTTTGAAGACCTTGTCAAATCAAATCACGCCTCATATTTTTTTAACGGAGCGGGTACACATTGAGCAATTGATTCTCCAGGCCAAATTGAGTAACCGACTAACCGCTCATCCACTGCCTTCGCCATGCACGGGAGCCCTCGGCCACGGCTCCACACCTGTCGTTGCATGCGTGATGCGTTCAGCCATACATGATGACTCTGATTCAAACCAACTGACCGACGACTAGCGTGGACGATTAACACGCACACCAGTACTACTGGCTTGCATCTCCATGCAATTCTGTGTGTCATCGTAGGATTATTTTCTTAGCCTGTCTTTTGCTGGTTGAACCGAATGAAATATAATGGAACAAAAGTTGTATCGAATCGCTTATCAAAAAGTACTTCGAATCTGTCATGCAGAATAAGTAGATTATTTCTTACCATGTTTTTGGTTGGTCGATGAATTGAATGAACCATGTTGGAATTAATGATATGAGATTGATGTTGAAACAAAAGTTGTATAGAATCATTTGACCAAAAAGTTTGAATCATGCCATACAAAATAAACAGAAAATATTTTTTAAATTGAATCATTGAATAATGCCATACAAAATAAACAGAGAATATTTTCTAAATTGAATCATCATTTATCATCCAATTCAACCTCATCCCACCAGGCAAACACATGTATGAGTAATCATGCCATGCCATCCCATCTCATGAACCAAAAACTTGAATCATGTACCGTACCATCTCAATCAACCAACTAAACACCTTTAATTAGTGAGTCGCAACAAACTTAACTTCCTAAACACACGATTCATGCCCACTTCTACAACCCAATGATTCACTAATTAACTGCAAGATTAATTCCTAACAATCATCCCTTAATATTGTAAATCATTCAAACGCTTATCCAGCCTTTGCACATTGTAGTACTCCGCATGCACTTGCCGCCTCTCGTGACAGAATGGTCTCTCATGCTGCATGCATACATTCTGCTCAGGATACTATACACTGATGTTCAAGATACCACACACTTGAAACTTATGATCCCACATGTGACCATGCAAAAAACCTACAAATAAACTGATCACCTCTCACACTCTTTGCCTTGCACCATCTCCGTTGTTATTGCCATTATACCAACTTCTTCAAAGCGGTCTTACACCGATGCCTCCATGAAGATGACCTCCTATCATTGTCTATAGTTATCACAATGCCATTGCTCCTTTGACAGCACGCCACAGCAACAAGCATGCCCTCCTAGTACACCGAGATGCAACAACCTGATTCTACTGTTGGTGGAAAAGGAGGCCTCCGAGGATGCATGGAACATGTTGTGCACATTGTACCTTGGTGAAGACTGGGTGAAGGAGGAGGGAGTGAAGAATCTAAAATATGAAGAAGATGGAAAGCGTCGACAGATTCACCATGAAACTAACCTCTCTTGTAAACATGATTCATGGTTTAGAGTAAATGATGGAGAAAACCTATGTTGTTAGGAAATTTCTTTGTGCGGTCCCTAGAAAGTTCACATCGATGGTCATCATATTCGAGCACTTTGGCAACCTTAAGAACATGATGGTGGAGGAGTTGATCGGATGCGTCTCAAGATGCAGAAAAAGGTAGCTTGTTGTTTCGGCAGCGACGGCTAGAATGAACATCTTCTTCTCACGTGGTCCAAGTAGGAGACGAGGGCCAATGAAAAGGGAGCCAGGCATTCTGGTAAGAATGAAAAATTTGAGAAGTCCGAGTCGAGGAGTTTTAAGTGTGGTGATTTAGAGCATTTAGAATGCTTTAAGCCCAACGGAAAGGAGAAGTTGCATTTCATCACAACAGATGCAGGCAACAAATCAGCTCTCATTCCTGTGAGAGAGGATGTGACAAACAAGATTAGGAGGATTATGTTAGTTCTTATTACAATTTTGCTCAAATGCAGACACCGGCCTGCGTATGAGAAAAATCACAGGCGATTTTGACTAGCTTACCTAGATTCGTGGGTATCGTTTTCTCCATCTCCAGCATCGCCGCTCCTTTATGGTTGGAGTAAGGGTGCCCTGTGCGATTGTGCCCTCCAGCTTAGAGGGAGTTCAGGGCGGCGGTGGCTTAGCGGTGGGGATGGGATCAGGAGGGGCGTGAGGCGATGGTGGCACTGCCGGAGCCGCAGGGGTGGTTGAAGGAGGTCAGGTGTTGGTGGTGGGCGAATTGACATGACTCGACTAGGTTAGCATGGGTGGGTCAGGTTTGGCGATGGGAGAGGACGGGGGAGATGGTGGTGCCGTAAGGCAGCAAGGGCGTCGCCGGCCGCAGGTAGGTTGGCCCGCTACGGCGGTGGAGGTATGCGGAGCATCTTTGAGAAGGAGTGGCGAGGCCGTCGTCAAAGAAGAATTAAGAAGAAGGGGAGGAGCAGGAATTTATCGAAGAAGGAAGGAGGGGCGCGATGGTGACTGTGTTTTCCTTAGAAACGCAATCGACTGCGGTACGGTCGCTCCCTTATCAATCTTGTTGAATAATAACTTATGCCATGTTAGATCGAGCTAGTAATGTGTTTGCAAGTTTGTAACACATCAGAAAGCCATGCATTTCCAATGGATGAGCTGGTTTACATAGTAATGGCAGCTGTGACATCAACATATGTCACGATGATGTCAGCATGGAAGCACATGAAACTACATGAAACTTTTTGAATCTTCCTAAATTTTTTTACAAATTTCTAGAACTTTCTATATGAAACTTTCTGAAACTACATGAAACTGTATGAAATCATCTGAATGAAGCTATACGAAAACGTCTGAAACTAAATGAAACTATCTGAATATGGTGATTCATTGGAAACAATTCCAACAGAGCTCCCTTTTTTAAGTTTCACAAAACTTTGAATTTTTAAAAGGTCTGTAAAGAAATAAGTTTTAGGATTTGCTTAAAAAAATTTCAAGAAAAAGAATTATAGTTAGTTTTTACCCAATTTGTCCGTATTTCTCCCTTATGTTCTTATATTTTGTATAGGGTGCTTAAAATTTTCAAGGAAAACAAAATTTGCAAAAATGGAACCGTGGTTTCATCGGAACGTCCATAAAAAATTCAAAACTTTTCTGGTAATTTCACAAAACATTGAATTTTACAAATCGTTTGATTTTTTTAGAATTTTTTTGGAAATATTTCAAACGTCGAATTGAAAAGGGTCCTTGATTGAACAAGTTTTTTCTAGACTTTCAAAATGTAAGAAAAAATGGAATGTTAGGTTTCATAAGATTTGTGGTATAGGTTACATCTACCGTTCGAAAAAAAAATCCAGGGTGTTCATGTGGTCCAAGAAAATTTTCAAGCTTTTCTAGATTTTTCATTTAAATCATATTTCTTAGGCAATGTTATTTAGTCGCTAAAGTTGAATTACAACCAATATAACACGGAGTTGATGTGCCGCTGTGCATGGACCCTGCTGTTGTGTAATAATTATACAGTGCATACGTTGGGGGAAGGATCCACCCAAAATTTTCAAAAACCCAATAATATCATATAGCTGCTAGGACTTTGTTGGTTTATGACTGACCTTGGCAAACCTATATTTGGGCAAGTGTGGCAAGCCACACATTTTGTGGCGGAGAAATCCACCGCCACACTTGTGGAAAAATTAGGCAAGAAATTGGGCCTATTATACATGGGTCAAATGGCTAAGAAGGTATGACAAACCATAGTTTGACACAAACCAAACAGTTACTAAAAAACTGTGGCTTGTCTAATGTTAGGCGAGACAATGCTAGGCATCAACCACTTGTGTGTAGCTCGTTGGAAGCTAGTGCTTCCCCGTAGTGTACGATTCCCAATCCCAACTCCTGCTTGCCAAGTTTTTCCACTTTTCCCCACCTTTTTCGTATTTATTTCCCTACTCACCACTCAACTATGATCGATTCATGCTGCCACCGATTTTCTCATTTCCCCACTTTATTTTCTCCACTCCTATCTTACTGCCACCTGTTTCCTCCTTTTCCCACCCTTTTGGTGTTTACTAGCAATGTAAGCACGCCCATGGCGCGCCGTCCGATTGGTCTCAGCGATAAAGAATTAGCCTAAAGAAACAACCAACGTTTTATTTGGTCAGGTTCAAATCAATGGCCTGTTAAAGTGCGGAAGCTAAAATTTAAAAGATTTTTTAGCAAAAGGCGAATGGATAGAATGATTTAATCAATTTGGTGAAACCTATTTATTTTTAATGCCTAAATATGTTGATGGACCCTTACCATGTAAATATGGTTATGGTTCCATTTTTAAGCCTTGTTTTTCTTTTCTATTCCATAGACCATTGGCATTCAACTTTAATTATTTTTTTCAAAGTCTTTCTTGTATCCTTCGTCCCCACTATTTATTAATTATTTATTAGTTTTTCTGTAATACCTAAAGCTTTTCATGAAATCGTAGGATGAAATTACGGTTCAATTCTATAATGTTTTGGCTTTCTAGGATTTTTTAAGCTAAATACAAAAGCTAGAATGAAGGGTTTAGGTTTTTTACTTTGTCATTCAAAAGTATTATATGGTTTAGGGCTTAGGGTTTATGTACAAAACCATTCATTCATTTTTTTATTTCATTCTAAACCATAAACCATAGAAAAGTATTATATGCTTATCGTACTTACAAAAGTATTTGATGCTCACCAAAAAGCCAACAGATAGAGTGATGTAATAAAGTATCTCGTAATTCGTTTTTCGTGAATGTTAAAAATTTTATAAATGGCTAAATATTTTTATACTCTCACAACAAAATTTCTTTCATTTCCATTATTCTTAAATTTTTTTACTGAAACTTATTTATCTTCAACATCTAGATTTTTTTATGGGCCCTTACCATGAAACTATTGTTAAGGTTCCATTTTTTAAGCTTTCTTTTTAGTTTTTTATTTTGATCTGTAAATATTTTTCTGATCCTTACCATGAAATCATTGTTTTATTTTGTAAAGGTTTGATCCTAAATGAATTTTTTTAGTTGACCAAAAAAGCTAGAACGAAAAGAAATAATTTGTTATTTTTTAATTCATCTGTAAAGGTTTGGTCTTAAACCATTTTTTAAGTTGGCCCCAAAAAGGAAGAACAAAAGGAAAGGATGGCTTATTTTACGAAAGAAAATAATTTGTTATTTCTTAATTCGTCTGTAAAGGTTTGGTCTTAAAAGAATTTTTTTAGTTGGCCATAAAAAGGAAGAACGAAAGGAAAGAATGGCTTATTTCTCGGTTCATTTCTGAACTAAACCTAGAATTTTTTAGAAATGGATAACCTTTTTTATGGACCCTCACGATGATATTATGACCCTTTGTTAGTTTTTTCATCCCAAAAAATCTATAATCGTTTATGGAACCTCACCATGATATTATGACCTATTTTTAGTTTTTTCTTTTTTTTTCGTCCTAAAAAAATCTCAAAACGAAAGAAATGATGGGCTTGCCCATTTTCTTTTCTATTTATTTTCGCATCTGAAAAAATGGAAAAGACCTTTTTTTAATCTATTTTCGCATCTGGGAAAAAATGCAAAAAAAAAAGGTTCAACACTGGGAGAATGGGAGTCGGACTACCAACCTGCTGTTCACGCAAATGCAGGGAAACCAACTAAGCTACACGCATTTTTGTACTCTAAAGCGGAGAAGAGGGTAGAAAACAGAAGTTAGAAGAGGAAAGGGGAAAAACCGAACAAAGGTATGTTGTGTAGGCTGGGGGATTCGAACCCACGACCTGCTGGTCACGTACGGGGTGGGAAACCAACTGAGCTACTCGAGTTAGCTGCAGTAGTGCAGAGAAGATGACACAAAAGAGAACATAGAAGAGGAAAGGGAAAAAACCGAGAAAAGGTGGCGGGCCTGGGATTCGAACCATGGGCGGCGACGCGAAACTTAGGCCTGCAGTGCAAAATCCCCCGAATGCCCTTGCCGAAAATAGACGTTGCATGCAGGTCCTTTTTAAGCACGGAAGGAGACAGACCTGGTCAAACAAGGAAACTGATTAAAGAGCAAAGGCTCCGACGGGTAGCCGTGCGCGTGTGCGAACAATCGTGGTCTCCTCTGATCATAGTGTTAATTGTTATCTACCATGTAAATTAAAGCGAAGAACATAAAAAAATTAATACACACAAGTGGAGTAGTGTAACACATTTTATTTTAATTAATCCAAAAAAGAAGAATAACATTAAGCGCATCTGCGCATGGTGGTAGGAGGTCGTGGCTTCGTGGGTGCACCAGACGGTCGTCTCGTCATGGGACCTCCGCTTCTCCGCTATGCGAGAGCGTGCAACAGCTAGTAGCTACTGCAGTGCTAGGCTTCTAGCTTCTAGTGCGTCCTAGCTATACCATGACCACCGAGTGATTTGCAACTGACGATACCTTGATTTGACCCACCCGTTGCAGGCAGGGCATCATTACGTACGGGCTCAAAAAAAAATGATATACGAAGTTATACGATTTTGTAAAGGTTTGATCCTAAATGAATTTTTTTAGTTGACCAAAAAAGCTAGAACGAAAAGAAATAATTTGTTATTTTTTAAGCTTCTAGTGCGTCCTAGCTATACCACGACCACCGAGTGATTTGCAACTGACGGTACCTTGATTTGACCCACCCGTTGCAGGCAGGGCATCATTACGTACGGGCTCAAAAAAAAATGAGCTCGAAAATGGAAGAAATCTAACGCGTGGGCACTGGGCGCCGCTTGCCGTGTCTCGGACAATCTCTTCGGACGCGTGGGCACTAGCACGGTTTTATTCAAACACCATACTTCCCATCCCAAAGCTATCTTTTCAAGATGTTGAAGCCGCTACTCAAAATTCAACCGAACAAAAAGATCAGCTTTTTGAAACCATTTTCAAATACTTTCCCAAAACATTTCAGCCTAAACCATTGCAAATAGTACTGAGAGCTTGCTAGCCTTTTGTAAGCCAATAAAATTGATTACTCCCTCCATACCAAAAAATGTTGACGTTTTATGCATTTTCTAAGTTAAAGTTTTGAAACTTTATCTATATAAATTTTTTAAATTATTTGGATTAGATACATGAAAATCATATATACACACAGTGTCTTTTGCAATCGTCAATAGCAAAGCATGGAGCCCTTCGTGCTTTGCATCACATTTGCAAATTCTGAAACTGAAATGACCAATCCAAATCGTTTATCTTGTTGGGATCTCACTATAGACCAAATTTTATATTTTATATTTTATATATATTCATTTCAAAAAGCACTCATATAATATCATATTTCTATGGATTTTGTAAATAAATTGCAATGATAATTAGTGGTCAAAGTTATATTTTAAAAACCATGTCGATGATCAAAACATTAAATTTATGTGATATGGGACAGTTGCTAAATAGATTTCCTTTATGAAATGCCAGCCTAAAGAAATAGCTTTGATTTGCCAATCACCAAATGTGTTTACTATTTTTCTTTTGTTTTGACCATGATCGTATGAGCAAAAGACAAAAAAAAAACTCCCTCATACTCCACCCATCACCTGCAGAAATTGCAGGCTATGTTCTTTTCAGCTTGACAGCTTAATGGCTTATCTACGTTTTGAAAAGACATATACTTTGGATTTTTTGAATCCATTTTTTCGCTGTCTCGAAAGTGGGTCATAACGTTTTAAAAAGCAAGTCAAACTAAATGGATCCGAATCTCGAGACTACCTCGAGAAGCTCTTAAAATCCAGTCATTTCAACTGTTCAGATCGGCAAAAAAAAATAGAACCTTACCAAAACTCATGTGTTAGGCTTTCATACGGCTAGGTATAAGATATCGACCGAAAATAGGTTTACATCACGGCACAAATTAGTTCTACGTATCAAGACACAAATTAGTTCTACGTAGTAAACCTATATATAAAAAAAAAAGACATACACGTATGAATGTGAATATTCATTGTATAAAGAGAAACTACAAAAAGTAAGGCTATTTGGCACGTCAACCAGCATAAGCCTCTAACATATAAACTCTATTTGACCCTATCGTGTCACTTGTATAGTGTTGGGGCCTGTTGGCATTGTCTTGCCTCGTCACTACCATTGTGATATATCTATTCACTTTTTTCTTCTCTTATTCACTATGCGTTGCGCCTGTTGTAAATCGGTCGTCGTACGTATGCACGCAAACACAATCACAATGGACAAGAGACAGATCTAGAAAGACAAAGCCAGGCACAATAATCTTTATTGATATCTTTCTCTTTGTTACAAGGGGTTCATATTTATAGCCTAGCCTAAATTCGGTTTTGCCCATAATACCCCTAGGGTTTAACGTGGGCTTCCAGCCCATAAACCTCTTAGGGTTATAACACTCCCCCTTGGGCTAAACCGCGATATGACAATACCTCATCAAAAACTCCATCCAAAAACCCAGTGGGGAAAAAAGATTGGAGAAAAGAGTATATTGCACACGCATGTTGTATTGCAATATTGCCTCGTTAAAAACCTTGCTATGAGAAAACTCAATGGGAAAAACTCATATAAGGAAAAAAGAGTACAATATATAACCTTTATGTCTGATCTTCAGGATCAATACGGTCTACTGGACCTCTGTGTTATAAATCTTCTGGATCTATTTTGTGGTATGGTAAAATACTTTAATTGATCGTCATGTCAACCTACTGGGTTAGACAAAGTGAAACCTCCAGGGTTTCATATGAACCAAATCAATATTTGCTAATGCTCCCCCTCAGGACGACATCTCAGATGCCTTCCGACGTTCGATATCTTCCGGACATCCATCACACTATGCTTCTGGAAAGTGTGAACAAAATAATTTAGAAACAGTATAGCTTAATCATCAAGTACCACTATCCACTTCTGCAATACAAGCAACATTATCCTAATGGATAAACATGGGGTATGGATGGTATTCATGCCACATAACTTTCTGGATGTGTTCACCATCTTTTACAGCCAAACACACACGTGAGGCTTCATATATAAAGCACTATCTCAAAATACAATGTGAGATTTAGCAATATGCGAAATACACATGAATCCCGTATCCATATAACCCAACATGGTCCTCGGTCAACAGGTAACCTAAGGCCCTGCATATCAAGCAGGTCCCTAAAAACAATTTAGTGCCGGTCCAAACTTCTGGTTGCTGCCGCACTAAGTGCTTACAGAGGCACGAAACTTCTGGTTCTAAAACCTCATATTGTCTTAGGTTTAAACAAGTATGTTCTACTTCAGGGGATTACACTATCATGTGGTTAAAATTAATTGCAATATCATATATCTTCTAGATATAACCTACCAGACCTACTGGGTCTAAATATTGCAATTATTCTCAAGTGGCTCAACACAAACAATTTGCCTATTCAGCAGGTCTTACACATATGGTTGTACCACTATAACCAGTCTAATCTTGGTATTTAGGGGATCAATCAATTTGCCTTTATCACCAATTTACATTATACCTTCAGGGTAATAAAGAACACCACCACTCTCCCAACTACTGGCAGGAGACGCACAAAACTAGTGCTCATGTGGCGAACTTCCAGTATCGGGTATCAATGGGTCATCGTCCACTATCGGGACCATTGGTGTAAAACAAATATCGACTAGTAATTAATCTTCCTTTAGGGAAGTGCTTATGTTTCTTCAAGAAACTCATTTTTCTTCAGGAAATAATCCTTACTTCTGGAAGAGATTATCAGGTATGAGATTTATTAATGTGTCGCAATTTTGTCATATTATATCATAAGAGATAATGAGTCCTACTGGGATCTCAACAAGGATTTTCATAATCCATAAACTGCATATTTATTTATATCAACTGCCAAAATTACTGTTTTGCGGAACATTTACTACACATAGGAGAATACGGGTCACATCAGGGACCTTTGAACCAGAGCTTTCACCACTTCATTATTTATAATAACCCAAAGTTAGAGCTACTGGCTCTCAAACTTTGATTAGTCTCATGGTTCATCCTTAGTTGCTTGCCATATAACCCGATATAGGCGCAACGGGCGCCATGCCATGGACTTAGTTCAGAATTCTTATCATAGCAACTTAAGAGGAATAATATGTGTCGACAATTTTCTCTCCATGTCTCATAAATGAGCACTTTCCAATATTAACCAGAATTTCGCTATTCCCAAAATGATAATTCTTGGTCGTCCCGCTTTCCCAGCACTATAACATGCGCGCATTAACTTGCTGGGTATTCATCTTCAGGATGATCCTCTCCAGGAGGCTTATTACCATCATGGTAATTTCTCTTTAGGAGAATTTCAGGAGTGATGAGCAATTGTTTGACGAGTGTCATTGGATCTAAGACCCGCAGGCGTCCCCGCAGATTTTAGATCAAGACTCAACAGGTCAGTTTTCGTAAAGGTGAATATACTATTCAACCCGGGGTATACTACTCTTAGCGACTCATTTACTATAGGTAAATGATTTTCAACTCCTTTAAATATATGGCAGTCTCCACGCTTCTAGCGTACAGGAGCACTCCTCGCTACTGGCGTACAGGAGTATTAACTATTGCGTGAATCTTTCAATCAAGATCTCGTAAGCATTTAACACAAAATATGCGCATTTTCTCTCCCCCTAATGCCGAGGTTCGATTTTTTTAACTAAAGCATACTTACACAATCCACTTTTATGAGCACAACATTAATGGAACAGTAGGTCCAAATTCTCCAACTACAGGTGGGAGCTCACAAGTGTATGCTTGGTGGTGACAATATTTGGAAAATATCTTGATTCACTACACCACAACACACCTTTAGAGGCAGAAGTCTGCCGGCAAAAATCAATAACAGTGGCACACTTTCTGCTAGGAATAATAAGAAAACGTGCCGAGGAACTATCTGCCGGCAAAAGTAGGTATTCTAGGCAAATTGTCTGCCGTAAATATTGATATAATCCCGGGCGGATTGTCTGTCGGGAAAACTTTGTATCACGGACACATTTTCTGCCGGGAAACATAGTGCACAATATCCAGGGACAGCGCGCTCGGGGGGAACCCACTCGCGGGAGTGAAAATTTCTGAAAAAATAAAGGCGCTCCATTTTCTCCTCTCCCGTGAGCCATCCCAAAACCTAGACTAATCTCTCCCATCCCTCCCATCCCGTGAGCAGCGGCGGCTCTCCATTTTCTCCTCTCCCGGAAGCCATCCCAAATCCCAAATCCATCCACGCGCCCAATCCTCAATCTACTGGCCTCTCTAGTGCCATGGAACCAGATTAGTCTAGGGTTGGAGGCAGGCACGAGGCGGGAGGCAGGCACGAGGCAGCGGGCGCGCGGCGGGAGGCGGGCGCGAGGCGGCGGGCGCGCGGCGGGAGGCGGGCGCGAGGCGGGCGGCGGGCGCGAGGCGGGAGCGGCCGATTTAACGGGTTTGGGGTGTCCCCTCCGACTCCGAGTCGTCTTCTTGGTCGGTCCGGTTGGTCGCTCCGCGAGCGATCTCGGGCGCAGGGCCGCTTCGTTACCGGAGGGCTGAGAGCTGCAGTGTACTTATATAGCACACCGGGTAGCTGCAATTGCGTGGTTGCTGGCTTGCTCCATAAAATTTCAGTCAGCTTCCTCGCCAA
Organism: Raddia distichophylla; assembly: GCA_005191435.1. NCBI lineage: Eukaryota > Viridiplantae > Streptophyta > Magnoliopsida > Poales > Poaceae > Raddia > Raddia distichophylla. Next base: position 2,392,164 of record SPJY01003267.1, read on the forward strand.
TTTGCCATGATCCGGTAGATGAGTTAGTTTCCAAATTCCAATGGAT